>OZ010787.1:407964937-408564937 GCA_963932465.1 Maratus speciosus | reverse complement strand
GCAATCACTTGCCCCTCAAGGGATTAAGTGGTTATGGAAGTCTTTTTGTTATACATTTTGCATAATGAAAAGCTAATGATTATATATATATATATAAGAATGTAAATTTATTCTGTAAAGCTACAGTAAAATGGTGTGATAGAAAAAGAAAATTTTTAAAACTGACTAAAGAAAGATGTGAAAAATTGCTAGAAAATGGGAAAGTTGATAGTAACTTTTTTCCATTTAAGTATTACTTAAAATAGGTAAATAGAAACAGTGAGAAAGAAATAGAAACAGTGAGGACTGGAAAGTATGAAAGCAGCAGTCTTGACCCTTTCAGGGTCAGTAGTATGTTTGTAAAACTACTTAATTTTAATTCCGAAACGTCACAATGACATCTGATTTTTTTTTATAATCATTTCCCTTTAATGCGTATGTGAAATATAGCCTTTTCCTTATTTCCAAATAAATTTGTTCGTAAATTCCGGTGCCAGCCATTTATTTCAACATTTTAGTACTGAAATTACTTCGCCACTTAGAGGTTTAAATCATCTTAATGCTAAGTTAAATGCTCGTGCGGATGCAAAAGAACATAGCATCGATCGAAAAACTTTTGAAGGTATGTAGACAAATTCCACCTGGGTCAATACAGTGAGATAAAGCCAAACTATGTGACAACTAGAGTTGACAGGTCGAGTGTCACAAAAATGCAGACAAAAAAAAGCGGGACAGTGGCTTGTAAATCTGGACATAATAACATGAAACACTAAGAAAACAGAACCTGTCTCTAACAGAATACTGCCTTAAATGTTAAAATTTCATTTTCCCTGCTGTACAATTATACCTGCTCAGACAAAATCGTGTTTAAAATAAAAATTTTCTCCTCTGACTTGCCATTGCGCCTCAACAGGTTTGTTTAAGCATCATATTTTCAAATACATTTTTTCATAATAATTAAAGCATGCAGCATAAAATTATTTTGCTTTTTTTTAAACAGATTTTATTTCTCTTCACAAATATTGCAATATAAAACAAAGTGGGTCAATATCCCATATAGTGGGTCAAGCCTCCCATATGTGGGGAACTATGGCCCATTATTTTTTCATGATTAAAATCAATCATTAAAAAAAAAAATTTATATGTTACGCTTATGTTGCAATTTCATTATGATAACTGATTGTATAACGAATAAAATGATATATAAAACTTTATTCTACGTTTAATATTTAAAAAAAAAATCGTTCCGTAAAAAGTGGGTCAACCCTCCCTAGTCACCCCTATGTATTATAAATCGCCATATTTTGAACCAGGCAGCTATATTGAGGATCTTACAATTTTCTTGAGTTACTAAAGCATAAATATAAACATTGACTAATCTTTTTAAAAACTGCTATCAAAATGGTAGACTAAAAAATGGCTTTCGTAGGAAAACACTCTATAAGGCTTACAGCTTGGAGCTACCGTTTGGATTTCCCTTCCCCCCCTTTCCCACCTGGTGGCGAAATTTTGAACTAGTTTTTTTCGCTTAGGCAAATTCCCATCCCTTCACTACGTCCTTCACAAAATTTCACACTTTTCTGACCAATACTTTCGCCTGTAGAGAACTTTAAATTAGTGTCTTTTTATTATGGACACCATGTACATGTGTGTGTCATATTGTAAATTTTACAAGGGTGTAATTCTAGGAATAAACAAACATGTTTAGAACACAAAATTAAGCTGGGAATTTTATCTAGAAGTCCAAAAAAGGGTGTTTTTGGTATTTCTTTTGCCTACGTAGGAATAAAGAATTTAGCTCCGGGTTTTTTGCATGTTATTTATGAGCATTCGAAGCACATTTACCTTTTTTGTTTTAACCCCATGAAGGGCACCGGTATATGTTATATACCACTTAATTTTAATTTCCAAATGCCACATTCACACCGGAATTTAGGAATTAATTTTTGTTTCATATAATGTACGCAAAGAAAAGCTTTTACTTAGTTTCATATAAAGTTGTTCGTAAATACCGGCGCATATCAATCATTTTAACATTTTAGCAACAATAGTGCTTTGCCCCTGAAAGGTTTAAGAAAAATGTTGATGTTGCTCGACTTCCGTAGATGGATATACTTGCGAGCGCGCCGTGCAATTTCATACGGGCCTTTTCCGACAGAACGACATAGTGTTTTGAAATCAATTTTCCTTAAGGTTCACGAAAGGAGATAACATTTTCTATAGCTTCAAAGACTTTGAATTGAAAAAGTTGAAAATCCACAAAGTGGAAGGTATTTGAAAAATGTCCATTTCTGACTCCCTTTTTCACCCTTTGGCGTCCTTCTAAAAATGTTTAATTTTTATAACAAATGTCTGAAAGTGGCCCCAGCTCCAATAAATTATAATTGTCTTTAATTAAAAAAAAGCAAGACCGGTTTAATATTTTCTGTATTCTGATCCCCCCCAGTTCAGAAAAAGTCATTTTGCGTAAATTGCGTTTATAGTGTTCCAAAACTGTAAAAGCCTACGGACGCGTTGCGCTGAACAACTAAATAATAACGAAAGAACTTCGAATTCGTCAATTTGTTTCAGAGGAATAAACTATAGACTATAGGGAATAGAAAATTGAAAAAAAAGAAGAAAGAAAATCGATATTTTCAACCGAAAAAAGGAAGTCCCATAATAAATTATTACTTACTTGCTATGTGGCAGAAGTCAGGAAGCATTTTTAACCCTAGATCTACCGGGAATTTTATTCAAGTTTTAATAAAACGTTCTACACCAGAATTTTTATTTAAAACTATTTAACTTATTTATTTACCTTATTTTTGTCTGGTTTATATACTTAGTTTTTTTTAAAGAAATTTCTGGTTTGAATGAATATTTTGTATGTACCTGTCGGGTCCAATGGACCCGTCTGGTAGACGGAGGGTTAAAGCGAAATTTTTGATTTAAAACATATTTATTTTATCCGTGTATCATACACAGAAAAAAAAGATATGTAAATATTCTTTTTATAGAAAATTTAAATTTTTTACTTGACAGAGAATTACACTATAAATAACATACTGAACAACTTATTTCTCGCTAACCTTGTATTAAAAAAATTGTGTAATCTTCATATGTATTACAGCGAAGTTACTGCGAAAAATTCATTATCTTTTATTATAAAAAAAATATATTTTCGAATTTCCATCATAATAGATTACGCTTTACAAAAATCTCACATTCTCTGATTATTTCTGAACTTTTTCTGAAATAACAATTCTCTTCCTATTTAAAAGAATGTTTTCTTTGAATAATTTAAACTAAGAATATTATTAATTATGGATATCAATTTACCTTTTCTAGAAATAATTGCAATATTTGTATTAAAGTACTAAAAATTGTATTCGCGTAAAACGTTAATATTTGATTTTGACAAGTATTCAGTAATTTGAAAACTGAACTAGATTTCTTATGCTTAAACTAGTGCTGCGCTCCCTTTTTGTTTGAAAGCAATTTGCCTCATTTCATGGTTTTTCTTTATTTAGAAATGCGGCAGTCACACCACTAAATTTTTAATAGTAATTTTCTATTATTTTATTTATGGAGTATCTGTCACCTTATAAAGCAAAAAATACTATTAAAATTTTTGGGAGTGTTCCAAATGTCTAAATAAAAAACAAGCCAGATGTGGCAACAGTGTCAGAAAGTCATTTGAAACCACAATATTCGAAATGTAATCTTCAACTTATTTAACCCCTTGAGGGGCGGTTGGTTATATTATATCCCACCTACGATTAATGAATATTTGCACCAGAAAAATTTCATTAAATTTTGCTTTTCTAACTCTGGTGGAATAAAGGTCGTAAAATTGCTTTTCCTTATTTTGCAATGAAGTTTTTGGATGATTTCGGTGTGAATTCAACATTACAGCAACGCAATTACTTGCCCCTGAAAGGGTTAATAGCAAAGTTTCTGTCATTATGTAAAGCAAATTATTCTGTATAAAAGTAGTGGTATCTTGATGGCCCACGGACCAGACGTTGTGCACTCCTACTATATAATATAGTACAGCTAAGCACGTGACTAAAATCTTTTAACGCCTTGAAGGGCAGTGCTTAATTTGTAGACCACATAATTTTATTCCATAAATGCCACATTGGCATCAGAAATTTTGAATGAAATTTTTATTTTATCAAGCACGCGAAGGAATGCTTTTACTTATGAAAATATTTGTTCGTAAATTCTGGTGTAATTCAATCTTTCCAACATTTCAGGAATAGAAGCATTTTCCACTCACAGGGTTAACCCTTTGCGGTTGATGCCCACGGTGGCCGCATTTAATTTTAATCCACAAATGTCGCATCGACACTAGTAATTTTAAACAAAATTTTCGGATCTTTATGTACACGAATAAATGAATTTACTTATTTAAAAATAATAAAATTCTTAAATTCAGGTCCCATTGTGACATCTGAAGATTAAGAAAAAAACTAAACTTTGCCTGTGCCTGGGAGGAATATTTCGACCATTAAGGTTAAATCCACCATCGACCATTAAGGATTACCGTAATTTCTTGCGTATAATCCGCGGATCAAACAATCATTTTTCGACCCAGAATTTTTTGAGAATAAAATGTAACATTTCAGATCGCGGTAAATATTTGACTTCAATTACTAAATAAAATTTCTGGGTCCAAACTGAATTACTTGATCCGCGAATTATACGCCGGAAATTACGGTAACCCGGAGGAAGTCGCGCATAAATAGCGTATGAACGGTTTTTAGTTTGTCACCAATAAATGCAAATAATAATCGCAACCTTATTTAGTGGGAGACAATTGTTAAAAGTTATGCGTCAAAGATTACTTTTCAAGAAATAGTGGTGATAATTGTAAAACCCGCACTCATTCGGGGTATGTCATACCCCTTGCGACTCCTCCCGGGTTCAGAAACTAAAAATATAGTTATATTAACCCTTTAATGCGCAGGTTTGCATATATGCAAAGAACAGTGTTTTGAATTTAATAGCTTTTTTTATTCGTATATACCTAATTAACACTAGAAAATTAAAATAGCAATATTTGGTTTAATTAATAACAGGCATTCCGTATTTAAATAAAGCGAAATGAACCATTGAAACTTTCTGGTGTAATGTCAAAGTCAAATTGTCTGAACTACGTAATTTCTAGAACTTATTCTATCATGGGAATTAAAGGTTTAAACGTTAAATTTTATAAAATAAATAATTATATAAAATAAGGTAGTTTGAGACATAGTCATTAAAATATTTACTAATTTGCATCACTTTACCGCAAAACAGCCACACGACAGTAGTTTTTACTTATATTGCTGATGCGCAACAAAAGAAAAGATTGACGTATTATATAAAAATGTATCTCTGATTTTTTTTCATTATTTTTTCTGTGTGATAAACCTTTCAGAGAATCATTTATACTTTTTCCGAAACAAAATAAAAATCGCGCATTTAAGGGTTAAATAATGAAACCTTTATTTATACAAGGGGATCCAATAAGATTGAAACGATATTTGAATTTTTACTTGTTTTAAATTCATAGGCAATATCAATTGCAAAAGCGTTATAAGGTAGGAATATATATTATTTTGATGAAATAGACCTACAGTCCTACCATAGTCCCCAATTTTCAAAGAATTGCACTTTTAATTTTTTATACAACACCCCCTTATTGGTCCTATAAATTGTATTTAGAAAAATAACCTCCATGCTCTGACAAGTAAAACGGCAACACTTACATTTCTTTTACAATCGAAACTAACAATGTTATAATAAATTTTATGAATTTGCGGAGCTTTCCGGTACTAAAAAAGTGGCTTTCCGTTTTTGGTGCTTGAAAACTTATCAATTTCACAAATTTCAACTTAGCAGAACTCGCTGAATTTTAGCCGAAGAAGAATGCGGCTCTCCCACTGAGTCCATTTGTAGAACAAAACATTTTTTCAAACAAAAATCTTCGGTTTAAGCTTCGTCGAAACTTACCTCGAAATGTGTTTTGGTTTCTAATTGTTACAAAAACTTACCACGAATTTTTCTCTTAAAAATACTGGTTTTCGAAAAGTGAACCACTGGAATCCCTAAGAATGTAACTCATACTCTTTTACTTGTTGAATCTTGGATACAAGTTCTCCCTAAATGTGACTTATAAGATCGAGGGACCGTATAAATATATAAAAATGTCACTTTTTAAATATCAGTGGTAGGCCTATTTCATTAGCATAATGTAGTTTCCTATATTGTTTGGACACTTTTTCAGTTTTCATTGCCTATTCATTTCCAACTGTTAAAAAATTAAAACACGTTTCAATTTTTAGGACATCCAGTAAAGCCTAAGACGTCTGACATTGGTCTAAGCATATCAATTAGTTTTTTTATAAGAACATTACGATTATTAATATGTTGAACGCTAAAGTATTTTAACTTTTAATTACAGTATGGGACATATACGTCCTAGTGGACGTTTTTTTCTTCTTGTAACTTCTTTTTTAACACTTTCCAACATAGTTGAAAAGAGTTTAAGAATTCGTTTTGTCTGTACATCTGTCTGTCCGCGCTCTAACTCGCGTAAATATACTCGCATTTATATGCAATATACATTTGCTAATGATGTTTACCATAGCATGTTCGGTATTCAATATGATGCGTATAGCATTAACCCATTAACCGGCAAAACTTTAAGATTGAAGTTTCAACTTTTTAGCGGAACGTCTTTCCTACCACAAATTGAGAAGATAATTTTCTCTTCATTTCATGTTAAAATTTTGTGTCTGTAAGTAAGGCTAATTATTTAATTGAAATATAGTGGTGGGGAGGTAAATAATTTAAACATTCTCATTTATTTTGACTTTTGCGTCAACACAGCACCAGCGGGTAATTGGTTAACCCCTTGAGGGGCAAGCAATTACGTTTGTGGAATGCTGAATTCCCACCGGAATCTTTGAAAAATTCTATTTCAAAATAAGTAAAAGCAATTTTACGGCTTTTTTCCACCAAAGCTAGAAAAGGAAAATTTAATAATTTTTTTTCTGGTGTAAAACTTCATTAATCGTAGGTGGTATAGAATATATACCGGTGCCCCTCAAGGGGTTAATAGCTGATTTACAGAGACACCAGGGCTCCCAAATGGTCCGCCAACTGAATCCCAATATTTTTTTCACAGATAAATTGATGGTAGGTTTCTAGAACATTTGCGCTAGAATTAACCTCCAAAGGTGATTTCTGCGCAATTAGCAGAAAAAAGTCATCTAAAAAGAAAAATTGTTGAAGGAAATATTGGAATTCAGAATGGAGTTATGAATAAAGTTTAGGAGACATACAGTGCATTGTCTACTAGTTGCGAGTGAAGTAACTGAGGAGGTTGTCACAATATGGCGGCTGATTATTTTTACATCGGATAAATAGTTTCTGATAACGGCTGAAGGAAACTTCCACCAGTAAAATTTGCCATATTTTAGCAGCTTTTTATTGGAAAATTTCTCTCACAACTATGGTTAAAATTTCTATTTGTTATCACTGGTGGCAGTTTGTCCGGGTATTATAATTTCTTCACTGTCACTGACAGGTGGTTGTCTAGGTTGTCACAATATGGCGGAAACGTAGTCCCTGACTACTGCAGAAGTAAATTTCCACCAGTAAAAACGAATATCTGTTTTTGCCGTTATTTATCACTGAAATTTTGAAATAAAAAGGCGTTTAAATAAGGAAAAAATTTATGTTTAAAATTACTGGTGGAAGTTTTACCCGGTGGTAATCAACACTTGCGAAAGCGGTTACAGTTGAGGCTTCATTATTTTAAGGATATGCCAGTACCTCTTTATTAATAGTTCCATGTTATTCAGTTGGCGGACGATTTCGGAGTCCTGCAGAGGCACTTAAAACAATTCCGTTACAGTATAGTCAATGCTAAAATTATTTTCATCGTATTTTATTGAAATTACGCTATTTCAAATGCACTGAAATTTTTATAAATAAGTGAATTTCACTACAATATAATTACTTTAGAATAGGGCAATCATAGTATTAATCGCTCTTTTACAGGGACACACAAAAGAGATCGGTTACAGAACCATCTTTTTACAATAATTGCTGGAAGTGCATTTTCAATTTCCGTATCCGCTACAAAATTTAATTAGTTTTTTGCATGTTACTCGTTGTGTATAAAATATGTACCTCGTATACAGGGCTGCACGAAAGAAGTCACGTATTATTTTCCTTATTAGCGGAAATTACTGAAGGGGAAGTGTGATACGTATTTCCAAAATGAGCTAATTTTTTCCATGCATGTATTTTATAGATACAAATCTATATATCATATACAGGGCTGCTCAAAGACTTCGGATAATTTCCGACTGTAGATGGGAATTGCTGAAATTGGGTTTTCAAATGTGTTATGCGTTTCCAAATGGTTCAATTAGACATTGTATTTCAACTTATTAAACGGCGAAGTTTTGTTATATTATACTCAATATTTCGTAAAGTGCTTCATAATCTATGCTTGGCGCATGATATTTTCTTTCTTCTTTAAAATTAATATCTGCTTTACACCCCCGTCACCAAAGTGCTAGACATACTCGCTGACGCAAAAATGGCGGCTGTCGTAGACGTATTTTTCAAGCGTTTGTACGGTCCCCTGTATTTAGAAAGTATTTTCTAAATGAGTTATTAAATCTCAGAAAAATAAGGTGTGGAATTTTTTTAGAAATTACTGGTTTTCAAATTTAAGAGACTGCACAAACAATGGAGTTATGAATAAAGAGGAGGAGACATATAGTGCACTGGCTACCTGATGCGAATGACGTAACTGAGGAGGTTGTCACAAGATTGCGGCTGCTTTGTTAAAATCAGATTACCGCCGAGACAAACTTCCCACCAATAAAATTGAACAGAAAATTTCGTCTTATTTAAGCGTCTTGTATTCATGGAAATATTTTCTCAAAAATATGGTAAAATTTTTCATGTGTTTTCACTGGTGTCAGTTTGAATAGAAAAACAATCAGTTGGCTTTGCTGGTTGTCACAATATGGCGGAAACGCAGGGCCTGACTACCGTAAAGTAATCTGCCATCAGTAAAAACTAAAACATGTTTATACCATTATTTTCAACTGAAATTTTACGTTATTAAGGCGTTTAAATAACAAGGAAATTTTTACATAAATTTACTGGTGGAAATTTCCACCGACAGTAATCAAACCCTGTGAAAGCGATTACAGTTGAAGCTTCACTATTTTAAGGATATGTCATTTCCTCTTTATTAATAGTTCCATGGTACAAACACTGTAGAAAACCCGCCTACTATAGCCGCCATTTTTTTATCAATGCGTAGGCCTAGTATTCTGAGGAAGTGCTTACGCTTGTATTTGGATATTTTCAAAAGAAATATACGAGAACAACTTTTTTTGTCAAATGTGATACGATATAATATATAAATACTCAACGGTATAATACAGGATTCGTACGGGTTCCGTTATTTTCAAGGCGAAATATGAGTACATTTTATAGAAAAATAAATCTAGTTTAAACGCGCAAAATTTTGCCTTATGTAAGGAGAGATTTTCTACAAGAAAATACTGGTACCGATAAATTTCTTAGTCTGGAAATTCAAGGACCCGTACGAAGTCTGTAATATATTAATAGTCACTTGTTGTGACGATTTGGACGTCATAACACACAGGGTCACACGACAGTAAAATGGTTAGCACGATAGAAACAGTTATCCCGATCTGCGTTGTGAAAAGATCAAATGGGATAATGTTAATTAATAAATTAGGAGAGAAGAAAATTTTGGAATAAAATTAATTTTGACAATAACTCAAGGACGCCTTATTTAACGTTGAAATGGAAATATCGAACTTGTAGGTTGCATAGAGAAACGTCCAATTCTAATAATTTCAAAATATTAGTTCTTTAGATACCATAAATTATGAATATTATCTAAAAGGGAACAAGGAAGGAGTTCAAAGGAAAGACATATAAGTATACATACATAAACAAACTTTATTTTCATTTATATAAAATTTATAACTCAAATATGATTTGTTATATCACAATAATCTTTTCAAATTATCTATTATTTTATCAGAATATAACATAGTTCCATTCTCATTAGAACAGCAAAACTTTCATCAAAATTATATTTTGTTACTTATTTTTTTTATTAATTTATGTTATCCTATACTTGCCCTTTCGTTCACAGCACGATCCGATGATGGGGCTTTTGCCTAAATTTTAATCGAAATTTTATTTGTGGAAACATAATATTCCCGTTATCATAAAAATCTTTATCATAAACAATCATAATATTCAATGACATAAGATTATGTACTTTAGTGAAAATTTAGAAAATTAGTTGCTTAATATTAAATGTACACATTATAAGAAAACATGAAAACAATAGCCACGAGTATATATTGAAATAAATATAAGGAATTTCTCACCCAAATAGACTTCGATCTTTTCTGTAATCATACAAATTATACAGTTCACTCATAGTTCATGGAATCCTAAACACAAGTAAGTTCATCTGGGCATAAAGTTTTTTTTTCTTTTATATATGTAGAGTTCATGGGGATCTTTCACCAACCAATTTCACTTCCTTTAAGCACTCTATGACGCATGAAAATTATCCGAGCTGCAACTCCACAATGTACTCTTTCATTGGCAAAATCTGCAGACACTTCATACATCTCTCTACTATCCACTTAGTTTATATCTCCACATCAGGTGAATTCTTCTGTAAAATTCTGCATCAATTTATTTTCAAAGACTTGTCTGCTCTCAGCGATCTTCGTCAATAAATCATGACAAGGACAGGTCTACTCTCAGCATTAATTTTCATCATCATTTCTTTTTTTTTCTGCTTCAATCATTTTTTTTGTGACAGAGACTTATCTGCTTTCAGCATTCATTTCAATCGCTAATTTTTGTATTGTCCTTAAAATTTTGCTGCGAAGGAACTTGATGTAAAGTTTTGAAGTATCTGGATCGTCTTAGAGGGAGTAACATCTTAAAAATTATAGAACCTCTTGAGGACGAGACTTACACAAGACACAAGACTTAATAATCTTCTCGCATTCCATCTTCCAAGATCCAATTATTTTTTTTTTTTTTTGGGGGGGGGAGGGCTAAATTAACCCAGAGCTGTCATTCTGATTGGAGGCTACTCCTGGTCCGAATTGTAAATATTAATACAAAATAAATTCACAATTCATATTCCTTATTTTTTTCTAAACATACCAATACCAAACAACATATATATTTTTATTTTTCTTACGCATTATATAATTATTCATTTTAATATACTTTAATTTTGGATTATTTTTTATGTTATTTTAATTTATTGTATAAATTAATTACTAAAGAATTATTTTCCGAGAATTCAATTATTTTTAAATGTTATTGGATCGTGCGAAAAATATTTAATTAGTTAAATTAATAAGAAGCCTTGCTGTGTAGATTTCTACACGACATCACTGGTCATGGCTCTTAATAAAAAAGTTAAACAGAATTTTCTTATCCTATAGTTCGTGTATTGCTTCCCTTTGAAAGGTATAATAAACATCTACTGATCTTTAAAATAGCTTGATAAAAAAATTTCAAAAGTCATGAAATGTTTCCTACATAAAATGCAAAACAACCGTGGGAGATGAAGCTGTAGAAGTTACTTATTTTTAGAATTCTTTATAACTTTCATGTTTGTCGTTCTATAAGTTAATAAATTCAAAAATGAAATAGTTAAAAAAATTTTGGAAATATATCAAAATTTGTAATAGTTTAAAAAATGGTTGAATCCTTAGAAGCTACAAATGGAAAATGCAATATATTTATTCTAAAATAGTTTTTAAAAATAATAAATTTGAAGAAACCATTTCAAGGAATTTGTGGAGCTTTTTTTAGCTGGGATTCAAGGAATCAATCAGTTTTTGTGTATGCAAAATTTTTCTTCTAAATTGGAATCCTAAAACTATTTAAGTGTAATTTTTTAAATATATCTTTAGGAGCATATTTAAGGCCTTACATGGTGACGGAAATTTTTGAGAAAAGTGAGAACTCCTATTTTTGTAAATATTGATGAAAATATCAATAGTAAAAATACTCGTTTTTCACGAAAAGTTTTAAACATTCAGCAGGGATGAGATTTCCACTTCTTTACATACCAGTATTTTGTTAAAGAATATCTTGTTCTCTTAAATCGCAAAAATGTTCCGATAAATAAAGTAACATCTTCTCTAACAAAATACTGGAATGAAAAAAGCGGAAATCTCATCCCTGATCCAGTCAGACTGAAATACCAAGGAGAAAATGTGAATATATGGATTTAAATGTTAACCCCTTGAGGGGCAAGTGATTGTGTTCCTGTAATGTTGAATTCTAACCGGAATCATTTAAAAATTTTATTTCAAAACAAGGAAAAGCAATTTTACAACTTTTTTCTACCAAAGTTATAAAAATAAATTTTATTTAAAAGTTTCCGGTGCGAATCTTGATTAAACACGTATAATATGTACCACCGCCCTCAGGGGGTTAAAAAGGTTAAATTAAACAAAAATCACGATGATAGTAATTCCTGAAAGAAAAGTAAAAAAGTTAATGTGATAGCATAATTGCCAGCTTCCGACAATTTCCCCGTAAAATGCTTTTAACCCTCTCGCTGCGTAAGTAATTCTTTGCGATGAGCGTCTTTTATAGAATTTTTAATCTTTTATCACCGGTTCTTTAAAGCAGAATTTTTTTACTATCGTAAACGGGGAAAATGTCCTGATTAAATCAGACAGATTTTTCGCTAAAAAATAACCAAATAGTATTAATTAGACGGGAAAATGCATGCCCGAATATTTCTCGGGTTGCGCAGCGAAAGGGTTAATCATTTGAACACGGCAGTGTCTTATCTCTTAAATGAATTTATCGGTTGAGACCACTTTTCTTTAAGAAACATTTTTATATGCATTTTGACAACGTGCGTAAGAGAAACTTACTAAAAATTGTGCTTTTAAAATATAGTAGTGCGAATAGAAAAAGAAAATAGAACCATATATCTAGTAGACCCCTCACAGGAGGAACTGCCACGTTCAGAGGGTTAAATTGATCCTTGCTAAACAAGTTTTAAACTAGAAATTTTGTTTTATAAATCTTTATTTCTTAAATTTATTGTTTCTAAGTGAAACTTTTTTTTCTAAAAACAATTTCCGTTTCGAAACTGTTTTAACCTGTGTCAAATTACCCACATTTTACGGAAGAATACTGAGAGGTTGGTAGGTATATGATAGCACATTGTCCGGAAATATATAGTCATACTTGCCATCTTCCAACTTAGTTTACGAAATAAATGCGAGTTAATTTAAACCAGCTTAAACAGGTTTCTAACTAACTCAGATTTTACGGAAGTTAAGTCGGTAGTCGGCAAGTACGTATAGTGTGTAAATCGCGTATACCGGTATTGCTTTTGCACCACCGCCCTCTAAATACTAGGTTTGATCTACTACACAAAAATGGTGGCTGTCATGGGCAGTTTTTATTCAGTGTATGTACGGGCCCTTGAATTAGTGCACCAACCAAGTTTTTTTCGCAAAAATTTACTGAGATTAAGAAAGTCAAAGAAAACTTTTGGAAAATATTGGTGTCTAAATTCAGATGACCGTACAAACGCTTAAAAAAGTTCCGCCTACAACAGCCGCCATTTTTGTGTCAGCGCTCACAATCACAGTAGTGGAAAATTGGCGCAGAGGCGGAGCCTATCGACACCACTAAATTTTAGTAGTGTTTTGCGGCTTATCTAATGACATAATTTCCGGATTTTTATTAAGATGAATAATACAATAAACAATTAGCGGTATCAATAGGCTCCTCCTCTGCGCCAATTTTCCACCACTGCAATCAGTATTCAGGGGGCGGTGTTAGAACGTCTTCAAAATGTTACATTTTCTTAGGCGGCGCTGCCATCGAATTTATCGCTTGAAAGTGTAAACACTAAGCATTAGTTACAGGTTTTATAAACATGTGGTGCGAAATGCATATAAAATATTTGTTCAACAAGTATTAAACGTCCGATTTTAATGCGTTTTTTTATTTAGAAATTTCGATTTCTCACCAGAAAGTTTTAACAGTTATTTTTCCTTTATAAGATGATAGACATATCACAAAAATTACTTTTCAAAACTTTCTGGAGTGAATTCAGAATTTCTGAATAAGAAACCGGACGTTTTATACTTAATCCTTATCGCTCATATGTCACTTTCCACGTAATATCTGGGCCAGCATCTCTTACACGAATTTTATTCAGTTTGCCACTTTTTTTAAGAAACATTTTTACTTGGGATTTGACAAGGAACAGATGTGTTATTATCCCTCCATCCGCCACCTTGGATTTTTTTTTGGGGCGTGAATTAAAAACTGTTTATTAATTAATAGTTATAATTATTATATTCCAGTTATTTTAATATTATATTAATCTATCAACAATATTTAACCATTGGCGACATTTACTACTTGTCGTACTACTTCACGCAAGAAAAAAAATTCAAGATGGCGGATGGAGGGATAATAACACATCTAAGCCTTTGACAATATGTGTAAGATAAATGTATTACATTTTTTTTAATATAGTAGTGCGAATAGAATCACGTATAAAAAGCTAGCGTCTGATAATTGTTAATGATATAATATACGCCTGAATTTTCGGTTATTCCTAATGTATCTCATATTACAACATAAATCTTTTTAATTCTATTTTTCGCAAAATTTATCTTTCAAAAATAAGTTTCTCGTACTTTAAATTGCATCATAAATATCTAAAAAACAGTGACTTTCTATTCATTTGTAGCAATAGACTCTATCACAGCGACCCCTGGTAAAAAAGTTTTTTTTTTTTTTTTTTTTTTTTTTTTTTTTTTTTTTTTTTTTTTTTGCTACGGTCTTGGTGGTTGATTCCCACACTATATACTTCTATGGGTCATTCTCCCATAAGTGTACATTAAAAAAAAAAAAAATCCGTAAAAAAATTACGTTTTTCAAGACATATGTTATCATTTTTAGAAACTTATCACTTACTGCAACTAAAAAACCGCAGTAATAATCACATGTTGCAAACTTTAAATTTATCACTCTCTGTATAATCAGTTTTACGTCATAACTAGCGTGATTATAAGAAATATTATAGAGGAAGTAGTAACTGTTAATATTGGGGACTTCTAATTCAGATAATAGTAGGAGAGCTGTTGAACATTTTTGAGTAGGTATTTGAGGCACCCTGAAAATTTGTGCAACACTTCTTTTGCAATGCCTGAATACAAAATCGAATGTCTGGTTGAAGGATCGTGGCCCAAAACCTGTGCCAGACACGTGTCAAGTGCCACTTTTTTGACACTACCCAAAAAAGGTATTTGAGGCACGCTGAGATTGAAACAGAATAATATTTATACGTAGAAAAAAATATTTTGAAAATGACAGACACTTTAGTCCGCCCAAAAACTGTGCCAGACACGTGTCAAGTGCCATTTTTTGACTACCCAAAAAAGGTATTTGAGGCACGCTGAGATTGAGGCACAATAATATTTATGCTTAGAAAAAAATATTTTGAAAATGACAGACACTTTAGTCGGTACAAAAACTGTGCCAGACACGTGTCAAGTGCCTTTTTTTGTCTGACACAGGTTTTGGGCCACGATCATTCAGCCAGACATTCGATTTTGTATTCAGGCATTACAAAAGAAGTGTTGCACAAATTTTCAGGGTGCCTCAAATACCTTCCCTAAAATGTTTAACAGCTCTTGGACTATAAACCACGAGACTAAAAAAAGTTTTAGAAAATGGGCGTTTTTCGAAGTTTAATCTTCACATTAATTACTGTCAAATTTTCGCCATTAAATAAGATATATAATATACTAAAATAGAAGGAGTTTCTAACGGAGTTATGAATAAAGAGGAGGGGACATATAGTATACTGTCTACCAGTTGCGAGTTAACCCATTAAGGACGACTCTTTTTTACACTTTTTTAATGCCTCAATGCCAGTTAACATCAATTTTTCCATACTGTAACTTTAACTCATTTAACCACTCAAAGTTTGAGATTAGGTAATATGAAAATTTCCTATCTAAAATATTGGTTTTCATATTTAAAAGTTTCATAATACTTAAATGGCAATTTTTTTTGCCAACCGGCGTTAATGAGTTAAGTAACTGAGGATGTTTGCACAAGATGGCGGCTGCTTTTTTTAACACTTAAATACGCGATTTTTTATTTTGTTTCGAAAAAATTATATATGATTCTCTGAAAGGTTTATTACACAGGAAAAATAATGAAAAAAAATCGGAGATACATTTTTCATATAATACGTAAATCTTCTCTTCTGTTGCACATCTGCAATATAAGTAAAAACTACTGCCGTCTGGCTGTTTTACGCTAAAATATTGCAAATTAGTAAATATTTCAAGAAGTATGTCTCCAAATACCCTATTTTATATAATTATTTACTTTATAAAACTTAACCTTTAACCCTTTAATTCCCAAAATAGAATACGTTCTGGAAATTAGGTAGTGCAGCTAATCTGACTTCACCCCAGAAAGTTTCAATGGTTAATTTTGCTTTATTTAAGTACGGAATGTGCGTAATTAATTAAATCAGATATTGCTATTTTAATTTTATGGTGTGAATTAGGTATATGCGAATAAAAATAATCTATTAAACTCAAAACACTGTTGTTTGCATATATATAAAGCTGCGCACTAAAGGGTTAAAAGTAGGATCTACAGTTTCTCATTACCGCAAAAAGCAAACTTCCCACCAGTTAATTTTAATAGAATTTTTTTTCTGATTTAAGCGTTTTATGCATAGAAATATTGCCTCACAAATATAGTAACATTTGCTATTTGTTTTTACTGGTGCCAGTTTGTTTCGCTGGTTGTCACAGTATGTCGAAAACACAGTGACTGATTTCAGCAAAAGTAAATTTTCATCAGTAAAAAAAGAAAAACTATTACTGCCATTACTTATGACTGAACTTTCGCGTTAATAAGGCGTTTAAATGAGGAGAAAAATACTATAAAAATTTACTAGTGGAAGTTTCCACCAGCAGTATTCGAGCCCTGCGAAAGCGGTACAGTTGAAGCTTCACTATTTTCAGGATATATCAGTTCCTCTTTATTAATACCTGAACGCCCGGAAATATTACTCAAGTTTCATAAAAGTATTTCATCAAAGAATTTTTATTTAAAATTATTTAACTGATTTATTTAACGTAATTCTGCGTCGCTAAAATTTAACTTATTTTATGAAACATATTCTGGCTCCAGTGGACATTTAGTCATGTGGCCGGAGTCGCATCGACTCCTTCCGAAACGTTCTAGTGTTAATACTTCCATGTAGTTTGTTAGACCTCTAATGGCAGCGAATATAGAGAACTCCTATTTCAAAAGTTACATCCATTTTAAAAAAGTGGGCAGATTTCATTCTCGAAAGGTTTTACTCAGATGTCCCTGAGGTAATTTAGTACTGAAATAAACGGGTTCGTTTTTTCGGTACTTTTGAAGGTTACCTACACCTACAGTGTTAGGGACTATTTTTTTTCTGATTCCGCGAAATGATATAAAGCATTGCCTAAATACTATGGTTTGATGTTACGAGCATGTCCAATGTGCGTATACTAAGAATTTAATGAGCTTATACTCAGAATGGCAGCGAAATTCTAAATAAAAAATCTCGTTCTGTTATTTTTCCTTCAGGTTAAAAATATTTCTGCTCTATAATTTTTAATGTTTGTCTGTGATTAACTAAGACGAGAGAATATATTTGAAAATTGTGGTGTATCAGTATACACACCCTGTACGTTATACAATTTTCAAACAATCACATTTAACCCTTAAATGCATTACTTTTTATTTAGCTTTGAAAAGAGCATATATGATTCTCTGCAAAATTTATAATTCAGGAAAAATAATGAAAAAAAATCAGAGATATATTTTTCGTGTCATACGTCAACATTTTCTTGAAATGCACATCTGCAATACAATTAAAAACTAAAATATTGCAAATTAGTAAATATTTCAATATGTATGAATCTAAATATCTTATTTTATATAATTCTTTATTTTGTAAAACTTAACACTTAAATCCATAAATTATTTTTTTAGAATTATGTTTTTTACGCTTATATTAAAGATTAGATACTAGAAGTTTTACAATAGATTTTTAACTTTTTATTTTTGTACGTTTACAGGATCACATATCTATATAAATATGCTGGTTTCAAAAAATTAAAATAAAAAGTGATGTAGATATTCATCACTGTGCATTTAAGGGTTAAATGATTAAGCGAAAATGAAACCAAACTTTTTACATGACATTTACATACGGGAAAATTTTTATATTTTTTATACAGACTAATGAAAGAAGTAATAATAATAATAATAATAAAAAATTATAATGGATATTTTTCACATCTAAATCATAAAAATGAGAAGCTTGAATTTTTTCTCTGATTGCTTTTTTGTAAGTTCTTTAAGAAATCGTTAGATATAAAATATTTATCTAGAAAAAATAATAGAAAACTCTACGAAATAATGATCATGCAAATTTACTTTAAATGAAACTGTAACGTCTAAGAAAATTAAATTATTTAAGAATAATCACTTTGGGAGAAAAATGCCATTTGCAGCGAATGTCTCTAGGGTATAACATAATCATTTGATAACAACATCTACGGAAAAAAATGAAGTAAGTTCAGTTATAATTAGCAGAATCATAAAGGAAAAAGTGAAACCATTCCAAATTTTATTTTTATATGCAACTTTAATTGATCTATTGTTTTAATAATTTGACAAAATTTTTACGTAAAAGATTATTTCTCTTTCATATTATGGTACCATAGCTGCCAACTTGTACGGATTTTTGCTACCACTAAAATTTAATAGAAAATTTTGGCTACTTCAATCGCCGAATTGCAGTGAATTTTGATAATTAAATAAGACAGAAATTTCTGTTAAATTTTAGTGGTATGAAAAATCCGTACAAGTTGGCAGCTATGTGGTACAGTAGAGTGTTAAACCTTTCATGGCAGTGGTATGTTTATGAAACCACTTAATTTATATTCCCAAAAGCGACAATGGCACCAGAATTTTGATAAAATTTTTCAATTTAATATGTATGGGAAATATAGCGCTTTTTTATTTCCAAATAAATTTGTTCGTAAATTCCGGTGCCAGTCATTTATTTCAACATTTTAGTACTGAAAGTACTTTATCCCTGAAAGGATTAAGCAAGTTTATATCAAACTTAAGTGCTTGGCATTTTTTCTTATTCAGAAATCCTGAATTCATAAGTGAAATTAAGATTAGTTATTTTTGATTTATTTAATCGCAGATATTTCATTATTACATGAAGTAAAGCGTTTTACTTTTGAATTTTCGGTATGAATTCGGAAGTTATGATTTAAAAAGGAGGCTGAATTATTAGTAATGCACTATTTCATTCTTTTTAAACATATCCGAAAATTAAACAAATTACACGCATAAATCTTTCCGTTTCACCCAAGCGTTATGTTTTTATGTAAATGATTAAAATTTGAAGCCCCAAAACAATATATATTTAACTATAAAGTTATTCAAAATCATATAATTGTTGAAATTATTGTTGCTATGATAGTCCCCATCCTTAACACTTTCAGGACGGGAAACGAGGATTCTCGTTTTCATTCAAAAAATATCATTGACTAAGGCATGGCTTCTACCTCGCAGAAAATTCATTGATATCATGTTGTCCATATTTTTTTAGATTGTAAGACATTTTGTGTTAAATTCGTACATTGCAATATATTGACCGATGCATAAAATCGGGGAACCTATCTAGAACACCCATTTACAAAAGACTTTCAGAACATGGAGGAGCTTCTACTGTTTTAAAATTCAAATTTGATAAAAATTGCTCCTCGACAATGATTTAAGATAGGACTTTAGTAAGAATAGGTTCCTTCTGGTAGACTTTGAGTCTGCCTTGTGACCTGCCAAGTGCACGTTGACGTACCATGCTAAATAGGTTCTGTGTTTTAACTAGTGACGGGCGTAATGAATGATTTTACTATCGTATGAACCATTAACACGTCCACGCCGGCGCGGTGGGTCACACTCGACTGTCTCAGACTTGTCAAGTCTCCGGCTTTTTGCACGCCACTATTATTTTAGAGAAAATGTTGTTCATTTAAATCTCCCAATTGTTCTAATTAAATAAAACAGCATTTTCTGTATTAAAATACTGGTATCGAAAAAGCAGGAGACTTGGAGGCTCCGAGACAGTCGAGTGTGACACACCGCGCCGGCGTGAACGTGTAGAGGCATGTGCAAAAACATATTGTGTCGTTCACAAAGTCGTGTCCGTTTGGGAAAATCAATTTGTACCGGAAAATTCGGCCCGATAATTAATCGACTTTAGATATCGGAATCAATCTCTAATAATTAAATGATAAAATTTTCCGGTACGAATTGATTCTCCCAAACGGACACGACTTTCCGAACGACCCAATAGTTTCCAACCTTTGTATATATTTTTAATCAATAACCACCTGAAATTTTGTAAAAAAGGAAAGACCCAATAGTTTTCAACCTTTGTACATATTTTTAATCAATAACCACCAGAAATTTTGTATAAAAGGAAAGAACCAAAAGCATAGTTGGTAGCCGTCGCAATTTTTTTTATCAGTTATCGTCAGAAATTTTGAAAATGAAAAATTTTTTATAAGTTAATGGCGTACTTAAATTGATTCTGATTAAAACAAGAAACATCTTTTTTGATACAAAATTTCTGGTAGAAAATGAATTTTTCCAAAACAAAGGTTCGCATATCTGCTTTTGCGCCCGCGTGAACGAATGATTCATTGGAATAGTAAAATCATTAATCCTGCATTCAATTCAAAAGTATATGCCCCCGATTTTGTTGAGAGTGATATGGTTGGAATGATATTGCCCCGCTGAGTAAAAAACACAATGGACCTACCAGTCGAAAATGAGCCGTTTTCGAGATATCCACCGATTTATGTGTTTATTTATTTCTTATAACAGAGCTGCTAAGTCTCCGGCTTTTTGGATACCGCTATTTTAATACAGAAAATGTTGTTTGATTTAATTCGGACATTTCGAAAATTTAACAGAACTAGATTTTCTCTAAAATAATAGTGGTGTTCAAAAAGCCGGAGGCTTGGCAACTCTGTTATAAATTAATTATTCGGTGACATTTGTCATGCCATTACATTTACATTTTTTTCTGTTAAATGGCTTCCTGTTAACTTAATTCTGTTTGGAAATTAAGCGTGCAAAATAGAAAAAAAAAAAAAAAACGTGAGAAACAATTAATGGCTATAAAAGCAGGTCTGCCTCGGGCGGCAATTTTTCTACTCCGTTCGCGTCTTTATTTTAGAAAAAATAAATTTTGCAGCACATTTCCCGAACGCATGTTGTAAAAGTAAATTTGAAAAATGTTTATTTGATTAAGTGGTGCGATATCGAATTAAAAAATAGTCGCTAGTAGGAGTCTTATAAATGCATTATTTTGTGTGCTGTGATTATGTTTGTTGATGCTGGACATTTGTAGTAGTGGATGTGGCCGTCTATCAGTGCGCAGGAAGTCACATAACGGCAAAAAGTATATATTTAACGATAGAACAAATGTTACATCATAAATAAATAGTAATAAAAAAATAAACAAACAAATTCTGTGATATAAAATGTCGGATATCTTGAACATGGCTCATTTCGACATGTTCAATTGAGTTTATTACTCCCCGCGACTAAATATTTCAAACGATGTCACTCTCGTCGAAATCGGTGACATACACTTCTTGCACTTTCCTAGTAAGTTCTTGTATGATAAGTTGTCATCGGACCTATATTTTATTAAGTATGAATTTTACCGTTACGAGCGCCGGAAATAAGTTCCATTATTTTATATTAACAATTAACCCTAGAAATACAGGAAATTTTATTAAAGTTTTATGAAAATATTCTACACCAGAATTTTCATTTAAAACTAATTAACTTATTTATTTAGCGCATCATTGTCTGGTTTATATATTCAGTATATTTAAAGACATTTCTGGTTTGAATAAATTTTTTTACTGTACCTGTTGGGTCCATTGGACCCTACTAGTAGGCGCATGGTTAAAGCGTAATTACGGAATGAACATGTTTCATCTGTAAATCTTCATATATGAATAATGGAGTTATGAATATAGAGGAGGAGACATATAGTGTACTGATTATTAGCTGCGAGTGAAGTAACTGAGGAGGTTGTCACAAGATGGCGGCTGCTGTTTTAAAATCCGATGTTCAGTTTCTGATCACCGCCAGGGCAAACATTCCACCAGTAAAATTGAACAGAAAATTTCGACATACTTAAGCGTCTTATTCACGGAATTTTTTTTCTCACAAATGTGGGAAAATTTTCCGTTTGTTTTTCCTCTCCCTCAGTAAATTTGTTGTTCCTCTCGCTGCGCAACCCGAGATATGCTCGGGCATGCATTTTCCGTCTAATTACTACTATTTGGTTATTCCCACCAGTTATTTTTTAGCGAAAAGTTAGTCTGATTTAATCAGGACATTTTACCCGATTACGATCGTCAAAAATTTCTGCTTTAAAGAACCGGTGATAAAAGATTAAAAATTCTTAAAAGACGCTCATCGCGAAGAATTACTTACGCAGCGAGAGGGTTAACTCAGTTCAGCTAGCTCCCAGGGTTCCCAATTGGTCCGCCAACTGAATACCAATTAATTTTAACAAAAAATTTTATGGTAGGTTTGCGCTAGAATTAACTTTCAAAGTTCCGGGGCGATTTGTAAGAAAAATCTAAAAAGAAAAATTTTCTAAAATAATATTAGTATTCAGTTGGCGGACCATTAGGGAGCCCTGAGCTACAGATACGCAGAGATTAAAAAAATATCACAATGCAGAGCTACAAATTCGTATGCTTTTTTTAACCCCCAAAATTTAACAGAAGTTTTTGCTATGTTTCATCACAATTTGTTTAATGGGAATTACAGCTTGCGGCTATTAAAAAAGGTAAAATTTTCTATAAAATTTTTGTGGTACAAAAAAGCGTAAAATTTGGCAGCTATGACTATTTGCATTTTAACCCTTTATCTACTGACGGTACTTATAAGTACCACTCACTTTAAACTTTTATACCATAGTGAATATTAATAATATTTTAATGGTACTTTGCAAAAAACGCTCTTTTAACTCCACTTTATCCGAATACATGGCAGGAGTAGTTCTAGGTTTGTTATTTTAGAGAGGAATGAGGCTATCTTTGAAGCAGTCTATGTATTTTCTGGCGACATTTTCTACAGATTGCCACGCTCGTCATTTCATTGCTGAAAACACAGTAAAAGATATAAGATAAGTGTTGGATTTTTTTTATGTGTTCATTATGATCTTAGAATACAATTTCATAAGCTATTTTAGATTAACGGTGTATGTATTTGATTTAACAGTTGAATTACTCGGTGGTACTTATAAGTACCGTCAGTACACTGCGTGTTGGAGAAAAACTTCTTGTTTACTTTTCGTCTGCGTACTTATCCATCGTTTTCATCTGCTTTAAAATGTAATTACTAAAATGTAGTGTAGTAATGATTTCCCTTTTATTTCTTTTCTGTTTCATTGTTATTTTTTATAGGAAATCGTAAAAGTTGTGGCACCGGCTCGTTTTTGCTATGCTAGAAATGGCATATGTAAATTCATACAGTGTCTCACAAAAGTGATGGGACACTTGTGCTTTATAAAAAGAAACTGCAATAAAATAAATAAACAAACATGTGCAAAAATTTTTTGGGTGTGTTTCATATTTAAAGTTAGTAACAATTATTACATAACATACATTTTGTCAAAATATTAAAATATTAATTTAGTAAAAATACAATTGTTCAGAACGGAGCAAAAAATGGCTCACATAAGTGATGGGACACTTACTGTTCCATCAAATATTTATCCAAAAATTTTACTTTTTAAAAGGTTTTAATATTTTGTTGGATTTCCTTTTACATTTAAAACATGATTTAATCTTTTTGGGATGGATTCGACTAATTTTTTTGTGATTTCTGGAGTGATTTTACCCCATTCTTCTTGAAGCACCGATTTTAGTTGTTGTTTTGAAGAAATGGTGTGTTTGCGAATTCTTGATTCCAATTCTTGCCAAATATTCTCTATGGGATTTAAGTCTGGAGATTGTGGTGGTGTTTTTATTATTTCAGGACAGTTATATAGCAGCCAGAGTCTAACGTTCAGAGCAGTGTGTTTGGGGTCATTGTCCTGGTAGAATTTAAAATCGTTATGAAGGTTCAATTTTCGTGCTGAAGATTTCAAATTTTGCTTTAAAATATCAATATATTTGTACTGATCCATTATACTGTCAATAAAAACAAGATTACCAACTCCAGCGGACGACATACACCCCCATACCATAACTACTCCTCCACCATGTTTTACTGTTGGTACCAAGTTCTGTTTGCGAAATTCTTCCCTGGGTTTTCTCCACACCAAGATTCTACCGTCAGAACCAAATATATTAAATTTACTCTCATCAGCAAATATAACTTTATTCCAGTAATCAGAATTCTTATTTATGTTGGATTTTGCGAAAGCTAGTCTGAGTTTTCTATTCTTTTCACTTACGAAGAATTTTTTCCTGGCTACTCTACCGTGATATCCAGCAGATCGAATTACCCTTCTAATACTCTCAGGATTAACAATTATTCCATATAATGCTTGTAAATCAGCAGCAACTTTTGGAGCACTATTTCTTGGATTTTTTTTAATATTTCGAACGATAATTCGCTTTATTCCATTGGATAGCTTTGATGGTCGGCCAGGTCTTCTTTTATCCTGAATCATATGATTCTTTTTATATCGTTTAATGATATTGAAAACTGTTGAACGACTCAAGTTAACTGCTTCAGCAGTTTTTCTAATAGATTTTCCACGTTCAATATGCAAATTAATAACTAATTTTCGAATTTCAGGCGAAGTTTCTTTTCGTTTAGCATTCATGCCTACACAGAGCTAAAAAACACAAAAATTCCAAAACAAATTGGAGAGAAATACTGCAGACGATTTTATAAATTATTGCCAATTGCTTTTAAGTAAAAATAAAACCCCCCAAAATATTTTTATTGCTTATTTCAGACGATTTTTGTTGCATATATAATGGTGTCCCATCACTTATGTGAGCTATTTTTTGCTCAGTTCTAAACATTTGTATTTTTATTAAATTAATATTTTAATATTTTGACAAAATGTATGTTATGTAATAATCTTTACTAAATTTAAGTATGAAACACACCCACAAAAAAATGTGTACATGTTTTTTTAATTTATTTGATTAGTTTCCTTTTGTAAAGCACAAGTGTCCCATCACTTATGTGAGACACTGTATATTGCATATGTGGAGATGCGAGAGAACGTGTTGTCCCTGGAATATAGACGTCGCATAACGAAAGGACTGCTAACAAGATAGAAACTTAAAGAAAAATACTTTTTTTTAAACCCTTTCAGGAGCAAAACATTTTCAATCCTAAAGTGTTGAAATAAATGATTGGCACCGGAATTTGCCAAACGATTTATTTGTAAATATGAAAAAGTCTATATTTCATATAGTTGTTAAATCGAAATTATTTTCTGGTGCCAGTTGAAATACCTTGTGGGTTTTCTGTTATGATATTTTAGTCATAGTGTACTGACGGTACTTTAAAGTACCACTTTAATTAATTACCTCTAAATAATTAAATTTCTCACGGGTGAGTATTTTTTTATATTTATCCTTTAATTTTCATTGTAGTAACTGAAAAAAAAATATTACATGAAAAAAATTGCAGTAGATCATAATGCCGTAGAAAAAGGGTTAAATGGAGTTATAAATAAAGAGGAGGACACATGTAGTGTCTACCAGATGCGAGTGAAGTAACTCAGGAGGTTGTCACAAGATGGCTGTTATTTTTTTTTAATTGGATCTATAGTTTCTGAATACCGCCGGTGCAAACTTCCTCCCGGTAAAATTGATAAGAAAATTTTGTTTTATTAAGAGTCTTATTCATGGAAATATTTTCTCACAAATGTTGTAAAAACTTCTATTTGTTTTTACTGGTGACAGTTTGCATTGTAAAACAGTTTTTTTTTCACCGTATGTGACAATAGGCCATTAAACGCAAGGTCTGACAACCGTAAAAGTAAACTCCCACCAATAAAACTGAAAATATGTTTCTTCGATTATGTATGACTGAAATTGTCTACCAATAAGACCTTTAAATACCGAGAAAATTGCTGTATAAACTTACTGTTGGAAGTTGCAGCCGGAGGTAATCAGCCTTTGCGAAACCGGTTTTAGGTGAAGCTTCACTATTTTACGGATGTGTCAGTTACTGTTTATTAATAGTTGCATGGTATTTTAGCATCTATTTTAAAATAGAGTTTATTGCATGCATACTTGCCAACTTCTGACTTAACTTCCGGAAAATGGAGGTTAATTTAAACCAGGTTAAACATCTTTCGAACCAGATTTTCTTTAAAGAAATAATATCAAACAAGATCCACCTAGAAACAAGCAATTAAATAGCTGATGATACATCTAAAATATTTTCCGGTTAGATCCTGTTTAACCTAGGTTAACAGTAGAACGCCCGGAAATTTTTCATAAAAATATTTGACACCATAATTTTCATTTAAATTTATTTGACTAATTTATTTAACGTAAATCTTCGTGGTTTAAATTTAACTTATTTTATGAACCAATTTCTGGTTCCAGTTGAAATTTAATCATATTTTCGGAGTCAGATCGACTCATTCCGGGCATTCTAGTGTTAAATTAACTCACATTTTACGAAAGTTAAGCAGGAAGTTGGCAAGTATATTACAGTGTTGCCATTTTTAAAATTCAGATTTCTTTATTGGCACCACTCTTTGAAAATATAAAAATTTCCCTTGTTTTTGCCTTAAGTAGTGTCCTTTAATAATTCGAATTTTACCATTCAAAAAAGTGATGCCAATCAAGAAATCTAAATTTTAAAAAGTAGCCCACTGGCAACACTGATATATCGTATGGATAAATGATGGTTTCTCAATGACTCCAGTTACCCCATCGGTTAGAAGTTTTTCTACGATCACTTTAGTACGTATTTTACCTCTGTAATTGACAAACCAAAAAACGGGGTGAGAAATTAATCCTTACTTCATTCAGTGTTGCAAGTGGTCTTCTTTTTTTTTAGTTCAGATTTCTTGATCGACACCACTTTTTTGAAATCGTAAAATTCGCCTTATTTAATGTCATATTAATTAAGGCAAAAAGAAGGGAAACTTTACCATTTCAGAAAAGTGGTGCCAATCAAGAAATCTGAATTTTAAAAAAAGTAGTCCACTGGCAACACAGACCTCATTGTCTCAAATGTAGGTTGTTAATTATATGGCTCAGTGTTAAAACCGGAATGTTTTAATCGGCTTGATTGTAACTCATCAGCAGACCCCTAAATTAGATGACTTACTAATAATTTCTATTTTCAATTTTTGATTTAGGGAGTAATTTTTATAGATTTTCTCAATATTTATGCTTAAACCCTTTAATTTATGTTCTATTTTAAGAAGTTCGGCTGTTTCATTTATTTGATCTTCATTTCCAGCAATTAAAAAATCATCTGCATTAGGGTACCTGTAGAAAAAAAGATATATTGATAAATATCAAAGCATAATATCAGCCAATATCAAAATTTAATATTGCCGAACATAAAATGACCTCTTCTGAAATATATTTATAACGATTATTTTTAGATACTTGTCAATATTGAAAAATATTGTGTCGATCGGAAAGTCGTGCGGTGTTGCGAAAATCAATTTGTACTGGAAAATTCTGCCTGGTAAGTATTAGACATGAGATATCGGAATCAATGTCTAATAATTAAATGATAGAATTTTCCGGTACGAATTGATTTTCCCAACACGACACGACTTTCCGATCGACCCAATAGTTCTTAATATCTATCGATATCACTTTTTTCAGTGATATCTTTTTTCTAATATTCCTGAATATCATCTTTTGACTTTGAGCGGAATTTTTTTTAACATTTTTAAATATTGAATGTTATCTTTTTTGGACTTTACTAAATAAGATTTCGAGACTCTTTTTCGCACCCCAAAGCAGTGTTGCCATTTGGCTACTTTTTTAAAATACAGGTTCCTTGATTGACACCATTTTTATAAAATGATAAAGTTTCCCTTGTTTTCGCTTTAATTAATATGTCAGTAAATAAGGTGAATTTTACTAATTCAAAAAAAGTGGTGCCATTCAACAAATCTGGATTAAAAAAAAAGTAGCCCACTGGCAACACTGCCCCTAAGTAATCGGAATTTGCGAATAAGATGAATCTCAACTCCTCACTGCGCAAGAAACTGTCTCTGCTAAAAGGAGCCCAGTGTAGCCCCACAAGTGCTTCCAGATGAGTAAATATGAATTTGCCTGAACTGATCTGAAATTTTCACCAAATCGGTTTCTTTACAAAAATACTCCAACTTGCTTTCTACACAAGAAGGTTAAATTGAAATAATAAATTTAGCAATACTAACTATACTTAACTGTAGTTATCGGAAAATCCCCCCCCCCCCTCCTCAAAAATGAAAAATCTTACATAAAAAATAAACTGTAATCAGGTTTAATCTCTTAAAATTTATTCTTTAGACTAAAAACGCGATTGTCCATTTTTCACACAGTGTAAAAATTTTGAAATAGATACACAGAATTACAAAAATCTAAAAATTAATGCATTTTGTCACAAATGTTTATCAAGATATAATGACAAACTGACTAAAATATTAACACAGCTAAAAATCTGATTTGACTTAGATAATTCGGAGACTAGAAATATACAAAGCGGACCCTGGGGCTGAAGTGACCCTTTTTTCGATCGTCTTATAACATTATACTAAATTTTAGTAATTTGACACAAATTAAATTTATGCTTAAATATTTATATCATAGCTGCAAATCCTTCCAACTTTATTATCCTTCCAACTATTATTTACAAAAAATAATCTTCGACTGATTAAACCACAAATTTTTGTCATTAAATAAGTGGAATATTTTTATTCAGAAATATTGGTACTGAAAAATTTGAATGATTGCCAACATTTTTACGTAATATGATACAATTTACTGGCTGATAAATAAAGTTTTTATCGTTTCTTTTCGTTTCTTTAACCCCTTTAAGGGCGGTGATGCCGTCAGAGCATCATATAATTTTAATCCAAAATTGCCACATTGGCACCGGAATTTTATGATGAAAATGTCACCTTTATTAAGTACGCGAAATTTTACTTTTACTTGTTTACAAATAAAATCTCTTGTTAATATTGGTGTCATTAAATTATTTGAACATTTTTCGAATACAAGTACCTTGCCCCTGAAAGGGTTAAGGTGTCATTAACCTTCCGTCTACCAGACGGGTCCATTGGACCCGACATGTACATTCAAAATATTTATTCAAACCAGAAATTTCTTCAAAACAAACTAAATGTATAAATCAGACAATAATAAGTTAAATAAACAAATTAAATAGTTTTAAGTAAAAATTCTGGTGTAGAATGTTTTTATAAAACTTGAGTAAAATTTCCGGTAGTTCTAGGGTTAATCAGATCATCAACGCAATTTTTATGTAAAAAAAAAAAAAAAAAAAAAAATCAATAATAGTAAAGGCAATTTCGTCTTAATAATAAATAGTTTTAAGTATTATTTTTTTTATTACCGAGTATTATTATTTCTCTTTGAATTTCTGTTTAAAATTATTAAAGCATTTTAGTGGATGCTGCAGCTTTATTTGATTATAATTTTTGATTTGAAACAATTCAGAGATATCACTTATGTAATAAAAGATAATAATTTGTGTATCTTAAAGCTGTAGAAACTGTAGCAAGTTCTGTTATCTGATACAGAGAAAGATTATTTTTTAAAATCATTTGTGTAACTCCTACAACAAACAACGCAATCTGTTTTAGTGAAGTAAATCTGAAATATTTACAAAGCAACATGCATTAAAACAAATGGTAAGAATAAAAAATAAAGAAGTCCGAATAGCCTTTATGTATGATTATACATAAAGAATACTGTCATTTTACAAAATAGAAAATTTTCTGGATATACACAAGTTTTCATTGTTACTTTAGCTACAGAGTGATTTAAAATAAATAAAATTTATTCTATAAATAAAAGTTTCGACAAAATATCATTTCCTTTTATTACAGCTGCAAAAAATGTTTGGAATTAAACATTTGTGAAACTAAAATGATCCCATTTAGCTTTGGCTATACTAGGAAGTAATAAGATTTCAGCTCATCTAAAGGAAAATGGTATACTTTACTATACCTAAGTAGCTTTTTTATTAGATGTATGCGACACGTTCTGGAAATATATTTTCTTTTTTCCTCCAGTGCTTTGTAAATAGATTGTGAAAAGCAGTATCACCTTATTATAAAATATATATTTTGTATAAAATTCAGGATTATTACATATCTACCACAATTTTTAAAATTTTTTTCTTTATGTTAATGCAGAAAAAATATTATAATTTCTGTTAATAAACAATTTGGTTACGAACTCTGCGTTTAAAAAATTAAATAGGTTTTTTTTATAAGTAACATTTGTGCCAGGCTTCTTGAAAATCCCAAGGAGTGCAGTGTTGCCAGTGGGCTACTTTTTTTAAATTCAGATTTCTTGATTGCCACCACTTTTTTGAAACGGTAAAATTACCTTTGTTTTCGCCTTATTTAAAATGTCATTAAATAAGGCGCATTTTACCATTTCAAAAAAGTGGTGCCTATGAAGAATCTGAATTAAAAAAAAGTAGCCCATCTGGCAACACTGAAGGAGTGTGCGAACTTTCAAATTTTCATGCAAGTAGTATATATTTAACTCTTTGCACTCGAGAGGTGTCTCACTCCCCCCTAGTATTGCCAGGTTTCCCGCGTAAATAGAGGCTCCTTATGCTCTGGACACCAGAGTTGCCAGTTTGGATTTTTTTTAATTCAAAAATTTTGATTTCATACCGGAAATTCTGAAAGAAGAGTTGTTTTCTTTAACACGTTCACGTCGGCGCGATGGGTCGCATTCGACTGTCTCAGAGTTGCCAAGTCTCCGGCTTTTTGCCCACCACTGTTATTTTCATGGAACTATTAATAAAGAGGAACTGACATATCCTTAAAATAGTGAAGCTTCAACTGTAACCGCTATCAAAGGGGTTGTTTATCGACAGTGGAAGCTCCCACCAGTAGGTTTATATAGATATTTTAAACTTATTTAAACGCCTTATTTTTACAAAATCTCAGTAATAAATAGTGGTAGAAACAAATTTTCATTTTTACTGGTAGGAGTTTTCTTTAATGGTAGTTAGACCCTGAGTTTCCGCCATATTGTGACAACCACGGATACAAACTGACAGTTTTATAAGGCATACTGACACCGGCAAAAACAAATAGAAATTTTTACGACATTTTTGAAAAAAAATTCCATGAATAAGATGCTTCTTTAAGACGAAATCTTCTATTCAATTTTACTGGTGGGACGCTTGACCTATCGGTAGTCAGAAACTGAAAAACCGATTTTAAAAAAGCAGCCGCCATATTGTGACAACCTCCTCAGTTACTTCACTCGCAACTGGTAGACAATACACTATATGTCTCCTCCTTTTTATTCATAACTCCATTGTTATTTTAGAGAAAACGTTGTTCCTTTAAATCGCCCAATTGTTCTAATTAAATAAAACAACATTTTCTGTATTAAAATACTGGTATACAAAAAGCCGGAGACTTGGCAGCTCTGCTTGCCCCTGAAAGGTTTAAATGAATGCTGTTATTGAGTACTTTATATAAGACTCTGAGACAGTCGAGTATGACTCACCGCGCCGGCAAGAACGTGTTAAACAATCTCGAAATATCTGTTATATAGGATAAGGAAAATAATGCTATAGGAAATTTTTGGTGTAAATGCCAAATTTCGGAATTTAAAAGAAAGTCAAACTGGCAACCATGCTGCACACCAGTATTTTAAAGTAATTTTCTTCGCCTTACCTAATGACAAAATTTACTGCGATTAAAGATCGCGAAATAAACTGTAAAAATTACTGGTGCCCAGAGCATTTGAGACCCTGATCTACGCGGGAAACCTGGCAACACAAGTGGCGAGCGATAGTCACCTCTCGAGCGCAAAGCCTTAAAGATTTCTAACGTTTTTGCCCGAAAACTGTCTGTCACCAGTATTTCCGAGTACAATCTTCGCGTTTTTTAAAAAGAAAATTTTTGGTATTTAAACAGGCGAAATCATATGTATAAAAAATAGTGTTAACTCTGTTATGACTGCAGATTGGTCACACCTAATTTAAAGTAAAAAAATTAAAAGAAAATGTAAAGATCCAAAATTTTCGTTATTTCAATATTAAAATATGAACGTAATTTAATTGGAAATTATTGCAGTTTAACCCTTTGAAGGGCAAGCAATAATGTCTCTGTAATATTGAATTCTCACCGGAACAATTGACAAATTTTATTTTAAAATAAGGAAAAGCAATTTTTCAACATTTCGCACATAAAGTTAAAAGTATAATATTTAGTTAAAAGTTTCTGGTGCGAATCATGTTCAAATTAGGTGGGATATAATATATCCCACCGTCCCTCAAGAGATTAACTAACCCTGTACAGTGATGGAACAGTGTAGCAGCAGAGAATCAATTGACACCGTAAAATTTTATTAGTATGCTTCATCTAACTTCAGGACAGAATTTCTGAGATTTTTGAAAGCCAAGAATACTATAAAAATTTAGTGGTGACAATCGCTCAATTGCTGCGCCACTGTTCCATCACTGCCTGTAATGTCCATGGTAGAATGCGTTCTAGAGATTCGAAATTCAAAGAATCAGAATCCGTACCAGAAAATTTAATTAACCTTCCGTCTACCAGACGGGTCCATTGGACCCGACATGTACATTCAAAATATTTATTCAAACCAGAAATTTCTTCAAAACAAACTAAATGTATAAATCAGACAATAATAAGTTAAATAAACAAATTAAATAGTTTTAAGTAAAAATTCTGGTATAGAATGTTTTTATAAAACTTGAGTAAAATTTCCGGTAGTTCTAGGGTTAATAAATTGCCATTTATTTAATGACGGAATGCCTGCTATTAAACAAAGAAAAAAATTTAATTTACAATTTTAAAATTAGATGTCCATTTTGTGGACACCGCCCGCTAAAGGGTTAAGGGTTTATACGCCTCAGGTTATTTAGTGGATTTGAATGCCAGGATTTTCTAAAAGTAATTTTCGCGATATCTTGAAACAAAGGAATTTTTCATTAAGTAAAGCAAGTATTACTTTAGGAAAATTTTGCGATTATTTCCGTGCGGACCAAGAACCCTAGCATTGTATGTTAATAATCATAATGGACTGAAAAAAAAGAGAACAAGTATTGAGAATTAAAAAGTTGGAGAATCCAAGCGTCAGCTATGTTTCTAATACTTCTGAATAGTAACATTTGATTTTTTTATTCTTAAAATATCTATTATTAAAGAAGGAGAAGTTTTCTATTCGTAAATTTGGTATTCTAGAGCGCGAGTTCTTGATTGACATCTTTGGTGCTTATTTGTCATAAACGTTCTGAGAATGAAGACATATGTAATTTTTGACAGTGACTATGCATTCAGAAGAATATGAATTTGTAAAGAAATTCAAATGAAATCAAGATTTTTTTTGAGAACGAATACGGTATAAAATGTAAAGTTTAGGATTCGTTTTTATATCTATAAATTTAGATACTGAAGTGATAAATTCAACAGCCCCTATAAACTAAGCACATATAAACTAAGCGAGGTTTAAATCGAATAACTTATGTGCTTCGAACTAGAGTATTTGAATTAAATAATATTCCATAATCTCAAACACACTGCACTGTATCATTCATAAATATCATTTATGGGAGAATTACTGATTTCGATATAAAACTTTACGGATATTCGTAAGAATAAGTACTCGAGAAAGGTGATTAATGGCTAACTATAATAAAATCTGAAGTAAAGTAAATTCAAGACTCACTATCGATTAATTCTTCAAAGGAGGCTTTCTGGTTCTCAGACAGAATCGATTTTGGATTGGGATTTGTAATTTATCATCTTCCGTACTTCAAATAACAATTGATTCAAGAAATTTATATGTTCGCTCTTGTTTAAGAGGTTTGTGTATATGTCTGTATTATGTTTCAAGTATTTTCTCTAAGTAATAGCAGATGAAAGTTTTGACATTAATTCTTGATATAAAACATACTTTTGTTAATGCTTTCGATTAGGATTTTAAACATAAAGTGTTTTGTTCAAAGGTATAAATATCTTTGTGTAAACTGTACTTTAATGAAACATTTAATGGATGGCTTGCAAAAGTCATTTAATTACTAAGTAAATTAACTAAATCTTGATTAATAAGTTTATTCGTTATACATGGAATTATTTTTCTTTGTTTTTAAAAATCTAAAACTTAAAAACACATAAAGAGAAAATTACAAAAATAACCATGGCGTAACAATGATAATGCAGTTGAAAATATTCTTCGGCGAAATTTTCTACATAATCTCTGTATTATTTAACAGGATATTCTCGGATATAGTCGTTGAGGCAGGGGATCATGTGGTTTCATGTCAGCGGACTTGGTAATCAATACATTTATGGAATCACTGCAACATCATCTTGACATTTAACCATGATACTTTCAAAACTAGGGTAGCTAATGTCCGCCATATTGGAAAATGGCCGTCGATAAACAGGGTAATTGGAAAACTTTTTTTGTTCTTGCATGATATTAAATTAATAATGAGGTATAAAAGCTATCAACATATGGTTTTTAACATTTTTAACATTAACATAACAAACCTTCCAAGTATTGTTAAATAAGGCTACAGTTTTAAAGTTATCGCAAGTCAACAGTGTTGCCAGATTTACTACAGAGACATTGTTTGAAAAAATATCTACTGCGAAAACAGAAGATTATTGCAAAATCTTCGCAGCAATGGATTTTTCTAAAGTGCTTGATGAGTTTGAGAAGTACTTGCAACATCTGTAGCAAAATAATGAACATTGCGTGATTATTATACATAGATGAAAGACATACTACTTACATTGGAGTGAGAAACCAGAGAGGGTAATTGGATTCTCTATCTTGTGGCTCTCAGGGAGATACAACCTTGCTGCTTTGGATATGGTCATTTAAACCACGCAGTATATGCCAATAATGCCAATAAATGCCAATGTTGCCCATATAGCATTTTTAATTTTCAGAAAATTTGCAGCAGTCTTGCTTTGAAAACCTGCAAAGTTGCAGAAAGCTATGCATGACAAGACTGAAAGTTCATAACAAGACTGCAGCAAGATAACGCAAACGCCGAAGTCACCACATTTTGAACTTGCAGCTAACTTGTCGTGCAAGTTAAATTCATGCTGTATCAAATTTATTACAAATTAACGGCAAACAAGTAATCAAAAATACCACCAGCTTACTGTAAAGTAGTAATCTTTACAGGTCCCTCAATCTGTTTAAAACTGTTACATTATAAGTTTAACCCCTTCGGAGGAGTCCATAGACATGATCACGTCTATTGATACTATCATACCGTCTGAAAGTGCATGCACCATTTTCATCATATTAAACAGGTTAAGGTAATACTTACACGTTTCAATGCGAGTCTTTTTTGGTATTTGATAAGTATAGCGTTTTGAAAAAGCGGCGCCAACCGAATAAAATTTCTGCAATTTATGCGTATGTGCTGATTGTCTATTCTCTCAACAGAGAGAATTTTGCTTTCTTCACTTTCGTATTACAGGCGTGGGGTATGACATACCCAGGGTGCACACGATTGTTACATTACTCACAATTGTTTTTCGATAAGTAATCTTCAAATTATTTTATCGCAGAATTTGTCAGCAAAGTGAACGATTAAATAACATGACGATTTTTGTTTGAATTTATTTGTGGCAAAGTATAAATCATACATATCCTGGATATGAGTGAGCATTTCCGGGTTAAAGACAGTCTTGCCATCAGTTTCACAAAAAACTACTCATGGAATTAGGGGATGGTATACCTTGCGGAAAATTTGCTGCGAATTCCTCAATTCAAATTTTTTCACTGCAAGATAATGTCAGAAAAAAAATCAAACTTGCTGCTAATGTTTATGCTATCTGGGTATGGACTAGGCATTTGGAGAGACAATAAATACACGCAGGGGCAAATGATACAACTATAGCTGCCAAGCTTTACTCTTTTTTCCTACTACTATGTTTTAACACAGAAATTTGTCTTAATTAATCATCGAAAACACAGGATTAAATAAGGTATTTTTTTCTTATCAAAAATAGTGGTAGGAAAAAAGTGCAAAAGTTGGCAGCTATGGGTACAACGATGTTCAGTCAGAGACGAAATTGAGAGATAGTATTTAAACTTTGATAGGATTTAAAATGTGAAGGCAAACCCGTTCTACATCCAAATCTCTCTTTGAGCAGGATCCAGAAAGACGAATGTGATATCTCAGGTTTACATATCATGATCATCAAAGAATGGATAATACATTCCAGGATTTAGACAGGGTAATATAGTTAACTGGATCAATGCCAAATCGAGAAATTGTCGAAGACACAGTCAAAGCTAATAAGATGGATGAAGAAGCATAACAAACTTTCAAGAAAGAATATCTGTCTGAAGACTCAAAGCCTAAAGGGTTTTTCAATCGTCTAAAGAAAAGCTAAAGACATTTTCTGACTTCAAGACGAAACAGAGTGTAAAATTTAATAAATTAGAGCTTATTGTTAAGGTAGAAATAAATGTCTTTGCTTAGATGTCGATCATTGCTCAGCGAAGAAAGTTGTGAAAACTGTCTTTTCCTGCCCTGTAGAACCTATTCTATGGCCCTTAGCAAAATCTGATGGTTCAATGCGACAAACTTCAAAATCAAAACTGATGGATGCTATGGCAAAAATCATCGCGGCGGCTGAAAGAATTCCAGATGATGGTGTTGCTAACATCATTGACAGAATGTGCTTTGTTCGAAAGCTACCACATGGCTACAAACATTTAGAAAAGTAGCATAGAATCTCTATTCCAGAATAATACAAGAATCTACATCCTCTCAAAAAATAGATGTTGTATTTGATAAATACATAAATGCAGGTGTTAATAAAAAGTAAAGAACGAAAAAAATAGATTTCGATGATGCTATAAAAGTAAAACGTATAACTCCTGGATATCCAGCACAAAAATGGAAACAGTTTCTATCTAATGAGGAGAACTAGAAAGAACTTAGAAATTTCATTTCACAAGAACGGCGAAATAAGAATTATCTGAAACAGTTGAACACACGAGTGATGTATATTATCTGCGGAGAAAAGTGCTATAAATTCACAAGTGGACTAGTTGAAGAAGCCATTGAATTGACGTGCTTCCAAGAAGAGGCGGATACACGACATTTATTTCACATACACCATGCTTTGGTGACTGGATTTGGAAATATTATTATTATCTCTATAGCTACTGATGTGACACTAAAACTGCAATATAGCTGCATTAGAGAACGATTTGAAAACTGCAAGGGTTAATACTCATAAAAGGCGGATCCATTGACAGGTTAAAGAACTACAACATGAGTGAGATGCATGGACTTCTAGGTAAAAACGTATGTAATGCGTTACATGGAATGAATTCACTGTCAGGGTGCGATAGAGTAAGTGCTCTTTCAGGCAAAAGAAAATGTGCTGCCTACAAAATAATGAATAAGAACGCTGAATTTCGAGAAGCTATAAGTGCTCTTGGTACTCAAGATGACGTATCAGAAGAAACAAAGAAACAACTTGAGTCGTACGTTTGTCAGCTCTGTTATGGAAAGTACAAATTCTCTAACATGAATGAACTGCGCTGTACTGTTTGTTCTTAAAAAAAAAATAAGGTCTGTGGAGTCGTATCGTCTTCCGACTGTAGTAATACATTCTACTTACACGTAATGAGAACTAAATACAAGGCTCTTGTTTGGAAGAAGTGACTACAGGCTGATCCTGATCTTTTATCCCCAAATAAACATGGCTGGATTCCGGGACAACACAATGAGGGAAGAACTTATCTAGAGGGCCAGTGGGCTGACAGTCCTTCTGCTCCTGAAGCTGTTTTTAAATTGATGTCATGTTCTTGTCCAAGAACATGTATCATGCTATCAAATGTGTGCCTTTTTAAAATCCTCAGATGTACAAGCATGTACAGAATACAGAACTGTTCCAACTTGACGATAGAAGTTATTTAGAGACAGGATTGTCAACCGATGATGATAGCAGTGAAGAAGACTAAGATTTATGTTATTTATTAATTCTTAACAAACTGAATGTAGTATTTTCACCAGTATTAAATATTTCTTGAATTGATGTACCTTACCCACATGAAAATAATATGCATTAAAATGTAAAAAAATACTTTTTTTTTTCATCGCAAATGCGTATTTAACTGTTTATCGAACTGAAAATGTTAATAAACATAATGTTAAGTATAATGTTAATCATAATGTTAAAATAAAATTTTAATAAACATGTAATTTGTATAAAGTTTTATGTACAACAATACCATAATTTCCGGCGTATAGTCCGCGGATCAAACAATCATTTTTTGACACAAAAATTTCTTAAAATAAAATTTAACTTTTTAGACAGCGGTAAATATTTGACTTCAATTACTAAATAAAATTTCTGGGTCCAAACAGATTTGTTTGATCCGCGGATTATACGCCGGAAATTACGGTATATGTTCTTTCCATTTTTTTCATTAAAATCTCCTTAATTATGTGATTATTTCAAAAATAGTCATACGTAATCATATGTGATTGATTTCGCTCGTCTTTTCAATATGACGTCTATAAGCTACCACATATTTCACAGTATCATCATGAAATGAACCCCTTGGACCAGGATTGTCAGTTTGGCCTCCAATTTTAATCCGAAATTTCAAATTCATATCGGAAATTTCGAAAAAAGAATTTTTGATTTAAATGATCGCTAAACGTTTCTCATTAAGTAAAGTATAAAATGCAATTCTTTGTTTCTGGTGTGAACTCGAAATTTCTAATTAAAAATGGAAGCCAAACTAGCAGCACTGCTTTGGACCATTGTGAATGCAAAAAGGTATATATCATCAAGTCAAAGCAGAATACAAAGTAACATAAAGAGTCCTACTTTAAATGGGAGAGGTAACAGCAAAAGACGAGGTCATATCAATTAAGTTCACACGCCATGTAGCGAACGAGGTTGAATTACAGGAATATACCTGTTTTCTTCCTTGTAGATAATCAATTAATTATGCATCTATGAAATAACTGCGCAAGCATAAACATCGAAAATAACATCAATAATAAATAAAGCAAATAGCATCGTGTTTTAAATTTTTTTTGTAATATTTATATTCTGACAGTATAGAATAATCTAATAATTTTTTCCGTGATTATTTAATTTATTTATTACAGTTAATTATTTAAATAAAAATAGTTATTTTTAGAAATAATATTATTTGTTAAATGACAAAATGTTGGCTATATAATAGCTGTAGTTTTCGAAATTGTAAGAAAATTGTTTTTTCTAAAAGACTTCATCTCTGTCCTTTTCCAAAGAGTAAAATAAGGTTAGTTACGTGTTTTTATTTTAATTAAAAAAAAAAAAAAAGATAAAATATTATTTAATATATAGTATCAAATGCGGCCGATTTAAATATGCTAGATTTTATTATTATTATTTTTTTAATGTAATGAAAAATGTCGCATAAAAATTAGTAAGTAGTATTATAGTCGCTTTTTTTACTCAATTTTTGAGGTGCAAGTAATAAAAAATGATATGCACGGTTGCATTCTTGATGAGAATACACTCTAAAAAATAAATGTGTAAAGTAGGTAATTTTACACATATATATGTGCAATTTTCTAAGATTACACACTTGTCACAAAATTTACACATTTGTTTCAAACATTATACTGTTTTTATGTGTATTTAGCCATTGAAACTAAGTGTCAAATTTGTTATCACTTGAAAAACACAAATAAACGTGTAAACGAAAACAAATCCCTAAATTTACACGAATGGATGTGTTATTGTAATTTACACATAATTATATATACACAGATAAGTGTGTAAATTTCTAAAATCACCCACTGTTCATAAAAATTACACATTTTGTACAAAAAGTTACCTGTTTTAATGTGTATTAATTAAGTCTGTCAGTTGTTATCGGTTGATAAACTCACATAAGTGTGTAAATGTAGAAAAGTCGTCTGCTTTATCTCTGACCACAAATAAACTGGCGAACAATGAAAAAAAAAGAAAAAACATCTGCTTCTCAAAAGGCTGCCATTTTTAAGGAGATGCCGGAACTAAAGTTTGCTTTATCTGTCGAAATTCTAAAAAAAATATATATATTAAGGTGATAATAATAAAAGCTTACTGGATTATGATGAAATGCTTTTATAACAGTGTGGTGCTACTAATCATATTCTCATTGTGTATTTTTAATTGTATTTTTACATTCTTTGCCGTTTATTGCCGGGAAAAAAATCGATAACCATTACAAATGTATGTTAATATTTGGATCTAATGGGAAAAAAAAATGGTGTTAAGTATTAAAGTTTTTATTGTTTAAAAGTATATCACTTTTTAGATATGATTCATAGTTTTATAAAACTGGGTGCTTTTTCTATGTGAATATACAGGGTAGATGTATCAGTAATGTACGTCCTTCAAAGTTTTTCTTTATAAAAAAATGAACAATAAAATTTAGCAGGTGTCGTACTTGTCCTGAGATTTCAAGACCAGGAAATTCTTCGGTACCAATATTTTCTTATGGAAAATCTCTTTTTAAATAAGGCGAAATGTTGCGCGTTTAAATTAAATTAATTTTTCTATTTTGATCTTAGTTGTTAAATTTATTTGGAAACAATCTTTGAAAATAACTATTTTGTTTTCTTAATATGCTTTCATTAATTTTTTTGTTCAGAATACAATCAAAATAACCTATATAGCTATTCTTTTGCAAGGTGTCATTTCTGGAACAGAGACTGGCCATTATTGGAAGAATGAGTGTCCAAGTTATTTCAATTATTTACAATTAAATTTAGGTTCACATTGGGAAATGCGACTTACAGATGAATGATTAAATATTGTTGATAGAATAATATAATATTGAAAGAACTAAAATATAATAATTATAACTATTAATAAAAAAAATAATTCTTAAACAAATTCCTTAAGGGCGTCCATTACTGGCACACCTACTCTGTATGGTGTATCAATAATCTTGGTCTTAATTACTTTCTGATTCCTTTTTTTATGATAGCAATTCTGCATTATTTTCGGTTTTGTATTATTTTTAAACGGTACATTATGTCCAATGGTAAAAAGTAGTATGCTATAAGTGACAAAACTTCTCTAGTTGCAATTTCCCTTAGTTCGTAGTGTAGCATCCTGTTTTTTGAAAAAATGTAATGTAGCAAGTAGTTCGGAACAAAAAAATAGTAATAGACTTTACTTTTGGGTCGATGAGAGTTTTTTTTTTTTTTTCCTTTTTCTAGGGACCTATTTTGTGTAAATTAAAATTTATTTTTGTGAATTTATTTTTATATATTTTTGTAAAAAATAACGAAAGATGAAATCCAGTTACTCAAATTCGAACCAAATATTAATTAATAATGACCTTTTCAAGCCCTTCTCCTAAAGTTTTGCTTTCTGATAAACTTGTTTTGTTAGCAAAATATATGTTTTTAAATCTAACAAAAAAAAAATAATTAATGAAGAGTATGTTTTTATGAAATAAAATTTTGTTATAGGGCCTATTTTATGAAGAGGAATTTTGTGAAGGGGCCGATTTTTATTAAGAGAAATTTTGTGAAGGGACCTGTTTTGTTAAAAGTAATTTTGTGATAGAGCCTATTTTATTAAAATTAATTTTTACTTTCTTTTATCTTTACATGAAGAAAGTATTGGATTCGTGAAAATTTTCGACTTTCGGTTTTCGTGCTTTACGGATTTACACGCTTTAGGGGTCAGAGATTCCGAAAAACATGTGTTTACGAAATGTCTGTCTGTGATTCTTGACTGTGTCCGTCTGTCTGTATGTATGTGACATAAATTTTGTGGGCGCTCTATCTCAAGAACTAATGCACGGAATTTAATAAAAATTTATATTCAGTTAGTCTCTGATATAAATTGGTGCTGATTAGTTTTTGGTGTAAATCGTACCACAGGTGGCGCTGCTATGCAGCCTTTTTCACAATTTCCACAATATCTCAATCTCCAGAACTCCATGCCACAATCTCCATGCGCGGATTTCATCACACTTCAGATTCAACCATTCCTTGACATGAATTGACGTTTACATCTTGGTACAAATCGCGCAACAGGTGGCGCTGCTATGCTGCTTTTTTACGATTTCTGCAATTGCTCTATCTCAAGGACTAATAATTGAATATTTAACAAACTTCAGATGCAGATATACCTTGATATGAATTAGGACTGTTTAGTTACAGGTGTAAATCGTTCAATAGGTGGCGCTGCTATGCAGCCTTTTTCACGATATCCACAATAGCTCAATTTCCAGAACTAATGCACGGATTTTCATCAAACTTCAGATCAAGTTACTCTTTGACATCAATTGACGTTTCATAAATTTTGGTGTAAATCGCTCAACAGGTGGCGCTGCTATGCTACATTTTTTGCGATTTCCGCAATTGCTCTATCTCAAGAACTAGTGCACGGATTTTCAACAAACTTGAAATTCAGGTATACCTAAATATGAATTAGTGCTGTTTATGTTTTGATGTAAATCGCTCAACAGGTGGCACTGCTATGCTACATTTTTTGAAATTTCTGCTCTATCTCAAGAACTAATGTAATGTTTTCATCAAACTTCAAATTCAGATATACTTTAATATGATATGGTGCTATATTGATGTAATTTCTTGTACTATTTAAATGATTTAATTGACGTGATTTATATAGAAGCATAGCTGCCAACTTTTACGCTTTTTTCTTACCACTAAAATTTAACAGTAAATTTTGCCTTTATTAATCGTCAAAAACTGCGATTAATGAAGTAAAAACTATCTTTTATATTTTAGTGGTAACAAAAAAGCGTAAAAGTTGGCAGCTATGTAGAAGAAAGTTTTGTGATGGCCACAACGTACTAGTTTTAAGGGACTTTAGAAATAATTTAATTTCAAGCTGTAATATCTAAGCAGAGCCGCAGGAACGATATCTTATATACGATATCTTATGTAAGCAGCTTGCATATTTCTTTTCGTTCTCTGAAAAACCTTAAATTAGGTATGCTGCAGTATTAGAAAAACTTTAATAGATTTGTTTTGCTAGAAATATTTCAGATTAAGTAATATTTATTTTAGCATTAAACAAAAATAATAAATTAAAATAATTTAGTCTGAGTTTCTGAAGCATCTCTATAAAATGCAGAAAAATTTCTGAATACATTTGAAAAAAATTCTACTTCTAAATAATATTTTGTGTCAGTTATAAATGCAGGTAAAGCTAGGTAATTTTCAGTGTGAGGGAGGGTGTGGGGGTAGAGGAATGTATAAATATTTTTGAAAGAAAATGTTTTTAAAATAACAAAAACAACAAGAGAGGTTATAGTTGTAAGGCTGCATGAAGGAAATGGTCTTTTTAACTTTAATTTGAAGACAGTCTCCACACGTTAAGTGGATATTTATTCAGATTATACAGGTTCTATGCATAAACTGTGACTTAAGACTAAACCAAATCAAGCAGAAAGATGACTTGTAGTAATTGTGATTTTAAATGATCCTGTTTTATGTAAAAATCAGGTATATCGATGATAGGAAAACCGTTAATCTATATGTTGTGTGTTAATTACATTAATACAGTGGAGTACACTGTTTGTGATCTTAAACAAAAAAACACACCAAGCGTATGAGCTTGTTCTTCATATTTTTTTCCGATCATAAAAAACATTTAGTTCACAATTCACACATACTAAAGTATAAAGATAAAGCTATGTAGCCAAAAACATGTCTATTTTGATTATTACACGAAATTTTATGTATTTTGAATGTTATATAAATCTGTGTTTTGCGTATTATGCAGAAATATGTGTAAGAACAAAATATTACACGAAAATCTTTATTTTTCATATTACTCAAAAATATGTGTGTTACATATTACACGAAAAGATGTGTATTTTACATATTACACAAAAATGTGCGTATTTTGCATAATACACAAAAATTTGTGTATTTTGCATAATACAAAAAAATATGTGTAATTACAGAATATTACACAGATATATGTGTTATACTATTACACAGAAATATGTGTATACTTGTGCAATATACACATTAAAGTGCGTATTTCAAGAGCGAAAAGATAACTTTTACACACTTAGTGTTATCATCAAATCACACATTTTAATATGTATTTTTAAATTTACACATTAGGCGTGTATTTTGGCAATTTACACACTACTTTAAAAACATAGACAAATCGTTTTTGTATCATCGATATACCTGTTTTTATGTGTAAATTTACAATTTTTTTTTTTTTTTTTTTTTTTAGAGTGTACAACGTTTATGAATATTTAGAATACGTATAGAATTTAATTATAAATAAAATATTTAATTTTAAGTCTTTTTCCGTTTATCGAGAGGAGACGATAAGTTTCCAATATCAGGTCTCCCAAATGGCCCACCAACATAATACCAATAAATTTTAACAAAAAATTTTATAATAGGTTTGCGCTAGAATTAACTTTCAAAGGTGGGTCCGGGCCGGTTTATAAGAAAAATCTAAAAAGAATTTTTTTCTAAAATAATATTGGTATACAGTTGGCGGACCATTTGGGAGCCCTGCAATATACTTTTCTCATGTTATTTAACATAGTAATATCTCATTCATTTAATTTAAAACTCATTTCATTTTATATTCGGGATAACTTTAATTTAAAATGCATGCATTAAATCAGGGGTGGCCAACCTGTTTGGCTAAAATTCACTTGACACCGTTTTCTAAGAATTGTAATTTTGCCCTTTTTAAATTGCAGACAGTCTGTCATTGAACAATGCATTTTTATCTGTATATAAATACTGGTATCTCTGTGGCACGCGTGCCGAAGGTTGGCCATCCCTGCATTAAATGTTGCACTTCTAAACAAGCAAATATTATTCATATATTTGTTTAACCCTAGAACTACCGGAAATTTTACTCAAGTTTTATAAAAACATTCTACACTAGAATTTTTACTTAAAACTATTTAATTTGTTTATTTAACTTATTATTGTCTGATTTATACATATAGTTTGTTTTGAAGAAAATTCTGGTTTGAATAAATATTTTGAATGTACATGTCGGGTCCATTGGACCCTTCTGGTAGACAGAGGGTTAAATATTTTGCGATTCTATATAATAGCTCCAGTATTTTTTTTTTTAAACAGACAAAGCCATTTAGGGATTCCCTGTTAAAAATACAATCACGATTTTGAAATCATTACTCACTCACAGAAGATGAATCTTGTTTACCAGATTTATTGAAATATATTTTTGTTACAGCTTGTTTTTAAGAAAATATGTGCATTTAAAAAAATAGTCGCAATGTTATTTTAGTTTCAGGGCAAAAGCGAATAACGTTTTCGTTGCATTAATTTTTTTCTACCAAAATTAAAATGATATTGTGACTATTTTTTTTTAATCTACATAATTTTATCACAACAAACTGTAATAAAAATATTTTGCAATAAATCCGGTACACAAGATTAATCTACCATAAGCGAGTAAAGATTCAGAAAATATGCTCAGATAGTAGATATTCTGTCATATATGCAGGGCTCCCACTCGGTCCGTTTTATGAACATAACTATTTTTCAAAGAAAAATCTCATTTATAAATTTCGTAGAAACTTACTCAAAAAAGCATTTTTCTTCCAATTGTTTCCTAAACCTACCATGAACTTTTTTCTTAAAAAATAGTGGTGTTCAAAAGACGGAGTATATGACATCATACTAAAAAATTCGAGGCTAATGAAAAAGACAGGTATCGAGGTGCTTCTAAATTGTCTTATTTTACAGACCGCTAGAGTGACGTGATGCTGTTTTTATACACCTGCATTGGTGCATTGGAGCATCACGTGACTCCAGCGGTCTGTAAAAAAAAGATATATGGAAAGCACCGCGGTAGCCTGTATTTTTAGTTAGCCTCGAAAAACTGCGTTTTTGCATTATCAACCCCGTCCACAAGATGGCGTAGCTGTGACAATTTACGCCAGATTCCAGCATTAACAATTGTACACAGTGTTGCCAGTAGTCTACTCTTTCTAAATTCAGATTTCTTGATATCCACTAATTTTCTGAAATGGTAAATTCCCCCCTGTTTTTGCCTTACCTAATATGTCATTAGATAAGGTTAAATAAAGCGTATTTTATTATTTCAAAAAAGTGGTGCCAATCAAGAAATCTGAATTTAAAAAAAGTAGCCCACTGGTAACACTGATTGGACGCTTAACCCTTCACTGCACGATTTTTTCTATTTGTATGAAAAAAAATTATTTGATTTCTATATATTATTCTAATAATGGGAAAAATAGTAAAAAAAATAATAAATTTCAAAATTTCAGCTAAAATTTGATGTTTTATGGCGTTTACTCTATCTACACAATTAGGGTTTTAAAATATTATATTGCTATATTTTAGAACTAAATGAGCTTAAATTAATTAATGTTATCTGCTTAACACTCTGCAACTTTGTTTATATTAATATTTTTAAGTATTCAGTAAAAATAATGAAAGTAAATTTTACCTTAATAGCTTGATCGACTTTTTATTTATTTTTTTTATTATTTTTTATTTTTTTTTTGTTTCCGAAGAACAAATTATATTTTTTTGTCAAATGTAGCCTTCTGACATGGACCAAATAAGTGTTATTTCATTCTTTGGACTCTTCTTAATCAGGGATAGAGATCACATTGTGAAAATTTATGGCACATAATAAGAATTACAGCGTTCTTAGGTATGTGCCACGTCGTGCAGTGAAGAGTTAACATATATGCAGTTTTGTCATCAAGTCCTCAGATATAAAACGAAAAGCACTAATTTTTGCTTATGGTTCGACGACTAATATTCAACAAAACTGATATTTCTGTAAGAATGGTCTGGTATTTCGCAGGCACCAGTTTGGACCAAATCTTCTTTATGGTGCCAAAAAATTAAAATAAAAAGAAGGCTTTTGTAGAAATCGACCTAAATCTGTCCAATGCAAATAAATGAATAAATTTATAAATTAACCATAGAATGCAAACGAGACTATTTTAAAGAACTCTCCTATAGGAATGCCATTACCGTGCGAGTGTCTTCGCGTGTGTGAAGGTCACGGTGAAACAAGTATCAAAATTTTTTTCATTTATACTATAATTAAGTCTTTTTAAGGGTACATGTGTATTTTTTTTAGTACAAAGTTTCCATGGAATTTATTTTTCTCAGAATGTGGGATCACACACTTTTGATGGTAATTTCTGAAATTGGACTTTAAATGTTGTATCACTTTTCTAAATAGTTTCTTTAACGGAGATATTCCGTTATAGTTTTCTCATTGTGTATAAGTGTTTCATAATCTATGCTTAACGCATGATTTTTTGTTATTTTCTATAATTAAAAAGGGAATAAATCGACAACATTGGTCAAAAATTAGTTAAAATAAAGTTAGAAGGAGCGTATATTCCTTTGAATTTCTGCAGAGTTTGATATTACTATTTCTGATTAGGAAATATCTGTCTAAAATTTAAATAGGAGACATTGTAATCGCCTTGTTGTACTGCAGATATTCTAATTTATGTCTACGATTAAATTATGCAAAATATTCAATTGAACTTTTGGGGTACAAAAGTATCCACTCTGCATTTATTTGATATTACTTTAAGCATTCTCTCTTAAGTTTTTACAATTCAAATCAGGGATGGGATTTCTGCGCTTTTTTGTACACCTATATAATCTTAGAGAAAACGTTATTTTATTTAATCCGAAAATACTGCGATTTAAGAGGACAACATTTTCTCTAATATTATACTGGTATGCAAAAAAGCGGAGATATCTCATCCCTGTCAAATTGAACATTTATGTGTATGATTAAAAATAATTATTGAAATAACATAATTTTTTGAGGCAAAAAATTAATGTCTTCATAAAGATAAAAAGCTCTTCAACTTAAAAATTTAGCTATTTTTCTCTTAACAAATTGGCTGCAAAGAGAGTTTCTGTTCTTAAGAAAATGCAAATAAAAAATTAGTATTTTTAAGGGCGGCTTTACATATTTTCTTTTAGTAGTTTGACTTTCAGAGCAGTTTTTCTTTTTCAAAAAAAAAAAAAAAAAAAACTTTTTCTGTGATGGATAGTTTAGCCTCACTTGATATGTGCTTTATGTAGTGCATTTTATTCTTTTTTTTTCAATCTCTCTAGTAAGCATTGGTGTTGAGGATTATATTACAAGATAAATTAAAAAATTTTAATTTATAAAAAGCGATAACTGAAAGAAAATATAAAAGATAATGAATTCATTCATAGTAAAGGTATAGCTGCCAAGTTTTAAGCATTTTTCTCACCACAAAAATGTAAAAGAAAATTTTCACTTATTTAACGCTCTCGATGCGCAACCCCGCATTTCTTCGGGCAACGTACAAGTAGCAAAATTTGCGCAACCCCACATTTCCTCGGAGATGCATTTTTCTGTCTAATTAGTTCTCCTTTATTATTCCAACCAATTATTTTTTTATAAATTTTTCCTCATTTAATCAGAGCCTTAAATTAGACATAAATTTTTGTTTTGAAAACCCGGTGACAAAAAAATAAAAATTCTTAATAGACGCTCATCGCAAAGGGTTTAAATATGGAATTTTTGAAGTTATTTTGATAAAAAATTTAAGCAGTGAGAGGATTAATTGCAGATTTCGTGGATTAAACAAGCGAAAATGTTCCTTTAAATTTTAGCGGTAAGAAAAAGCGTAAAAGTTGACAGCTATGGTAAACATATGATTTTTTTTAATTATGAGCTGTAAACAGGTGTATAATATAAATTTATTGTATCTAATACTTTAAAAATTGCGCTTTATCAAATAATAATGGTTTTACACTACTTATACATGCGCCTTTTAAATTTTGCATTTTTATATGACATGGTATTTTCTTTATGAAAAGAATGTATACATAATATAATGGATAAACTTCCAACCTTCCGGACTTTCTGTACACTATTTTAAAATATAAAAATTAGTTTTAAACAATGAAGAAATTTTGCTATTACAGTAACAAGGAGATATGCCTGGGCTTACCGGATTACAGAATATAGTTGAAAACCGTCATATACAGGGTTAGCGAAATTAAACTTCCGCTATTCAAAGGCCCCTGTAGGCCGTTCTACTACTCCGAAGAGGAAAATATTTTGACAACAGACACTTCGGAGGATGCGCTCGAGATTTCCGAAATAAAAAAAAATAGTTTAAAAACTCGCCACCAGAGGGCGCAGCAGGGCAGCACATTGCAGCAACACATGCAAATTCCACGCACGATAAAAGGAAGAAGTTCGTGCCCCAATCATATGAGCATTTCAAAATGCCGACGTTGCCAATGCTAGTCAAACTGTATTACCGCGACGGTGAGAATGCAGATGCAGTTGTGAGAGAGTTCCGCCGTCTCAAGAAACAACGACGTGGACCGATATCGGAGCGTGCTCTTAATGACATGATGATAAAATTCGAGCAAACAGGACAGTTAGGCGATCTGCCGGGAAGTGGAAGTAAAAGTGTGCAACCGCCGTCGTAGAGGATATTGCTACAGCGGTCATGGAAGCAGGCACTCATTCGCCTCATGGAAATGTCAATGTACCGACGATTTCACGTACCCTTGATATACCCTACTACAGTGTAATACAATTCTTAGAATTCTGATCTTCTGCCCGTATAACATTCAAGCGTTTCAGAAATTGGAACGACAAGATCTGGACACTCGCAAAACATTCACGCTACAAATTTCTCGCGAGAATGGCGGTTGATGATTTCTGGCCATGGAAATTCTGTGCCCACTTATTGTCCTTATTGTGTTCCTTTTGTGTAAGACCACTGGTCCTTCAGTGTTTCGGGATCTCAGTTTGTCCTCTCTTCACACGCTAACTCGTAGCGCCATCTAGTGGCGATTTTTTAAACTAATATTTTTTATTTCGGAAATCTCGAGCGCATCCACCGAAGTGTCTATTGTCCAAATATTTTTCTCATCGGACTAGTAGAACGGCCTCTAGGGCCCTTTGAGTAGCGGAAGTTTAATTTCGCTAACCCTGTACATTTTTTCTGTTGTTAACATCCTTTTTCCTCTGCATATATTGGGTCGATTGGAAAGTCGTGTCGTGTTGGGAAAATCAATTCGTACCGGAAAGTTCTGCTCAGTAATTATTAGACATTAGATATCGAAATCAACGTCTAATAATTAAATGATAGAATTTTTCGGTACGAATTGATTTTGCCAACACGACACGACTTCCCGATCGACCCAATACTGAAGGCACAGAGATGAATGGGGTAGTATTTATCGAAAGGGTTTACATACAGTAAAACACGTTGTTATATATATATATATATATGACAAAAATTACTGTCGACACCTGAGACATTCCGGCAACACTCCTATATATAGACGTAACTGTAGTATAGTAATCAATGCTAAATACTTTGCCAACCCTCCGTTATCATGATACAACTGGAGCAACGCAGTCGTGGTAGCGAATAGAAGGCAGACTCAAGTAACATTGGAAGAGTTTCCCGTTCAATAATTAATAGAGGTATCGTAAATTTAAAAGTCATTTATTTGGCAGATACACATTATGATAATCCCAGTAGTCTTGCCATCGGCTCTAAAAATATAGCTGTATCACTTTATAATAAAGGATATGATATTAAATGGTATTAGAATCTACACAAATCAAAAATCTAACCACCAAGTGACAGGGTTTTATTAAACAAACGAAAAGCATATAAAATCCTGGGCTCCTAGCCAATGCAACAGTATTAATACTCAAATAAACAGGACGCGGACGGATACATCACAAATGAATAAACCAACCCCATTGAAAGAGCCGGCAGAACAGGCAGCGATACGATTTAGCTCCGGAGGAGAGGGAAGTACGTGTGACGTCGATGATGAACTATATACTCTCGGCGTCAGTTTTATAACGTAAAAAAATGTTGGCAGGTAGCCGGCAAGGAATTATGGGATATGGAACATCATAGAACAAAAATATTAAAAACTTTGAAAGAAAAGAAATTGTCTCAGAATAAAATGAAAGAAAGTAATTTAGTGGTTTTATACGAAGTAAGTTACGAATGGATCAAGGTTTTTAGAATAATAATTAAAGAATTCGCAGGTTTAAGGCATGAAATAAAAGACAAAAGTTATTTAAGATATTATTAAATATAGGTAAAAAAGGGGTAGATATTAAGAATTTGGAATAATTTTACTAAGGTAAAAGGGCGAAATTTTTTATTATTGCATATCCCCCCACCCAAAAAGATGGATGAACTGGTAGGTCTTATGACCTGCAAGTTCATAGAAGGGAAATGTTACATGTTCTTGGATAATAATAAGCTAGAAGTAGCTAGGAGTCTTTCGGCAGCTTCATCGCCCCGAGCCCAACCCTTCCCGCTTTTACGGTGTCTTTAATTTGTGTAATTTCCCTTTTAAATTTGTCCGGTTTCAATTTTCGATTTTTTTTTTTTTTCAATCTGTCTTTCGCTAGAGAGTCTTTCATTCGGGACGTGGCAGGGCACCTGGGAATCTTGCTTCCGCAAAAGAGTCGGGCTAGAGTAGAAGAATAAAGGGTTGCGGGCGAAGATGGGCCGCTCGCCGCGGCGGTTGACCCCCCCGCCCACCCCCAACCGCCACCGAGACTAATAATAAGCTAGAAGTAGCTAGGAGTCGTTCGGTAGCTTCATCGCCCCGAACCCAACCCTTACCCGCTTTTCGGTGTCTTTAATTTGTGTAATTTCCCTTTTAAATTTGTCCGGTTTCAATTTTCGATTTTTTTTTTCAATCTGGCTTTCGCTAGAGAGTCTTTCATTCGGGGCGTGGCTGGCCACCTGGGAATCTTGCTTCCGCAAAAGAGACGGACTAGAGTAGAAGAATAAAGGGCTGCGGACGAAGATGGGCCGCTCGCCGCGGCGGTTGACTAATAATAAGCTAGAGGTAGCTAGGAGTCGTTCGGTAGCTTCATCGGCCCGAGCCCGACCCTTCCCGCTTTTCGGTGTCTTTAATTTGTGTAATTTCCCTTTTAAATTTGTCCGGTTTCAATTTTCGATTTTTTTTTTCAATCTGGCTTTCGCTAGAGAGTCTTTCATTCGGGACGTGGCTGGCCACCTGGGAATCTTGGAAACGTCAACCGCCGCGGTGAGCGGCCCATCTTCGTCCGCAGCCCTTTATTCTTCTACTCTAGTCCGTCTCTTTTGCGGAAGCAAGATTCCCAGGTGGCCAGCCACGTCCCGAATGAAAGACTCTCTAGCGAAAGCCAGATTGAAAAAAAAAATCGAAAATTGAAACCGGACAAATTTAAAAGGGAAATTACACAAATTAAAGACACCGAAAAGCGGGAAGGGAGGACTCGGGGCGATGAAGCTACCGAAAGACTCCTGCTGCTTCTAGCTTATTATTAGTCATAACCGCCGCGGCGAGCGGCCCATCTTCGTCCGCAGCACTTTATTCTTCTACTCTAGTCCGACTCTTTTGCGGAAGCAAGATACGCAGGTCCCCAGTCACGTCCCGAGTAAAAGACTCTCTAGCGAAAGCGAGGTTGAAAAAAAAACTCAATTAATACTATTTATTATTGGAACCGCCGCGGCGAGCGGCCCATCTTCGTCCGCAGCCTTTTATTCTTCTACTCTAGTCCGACTCTTTTGCGGAAGCAAGATTCCCAGGTGGCCAGCCACGTCCCGAATGAAAGACTCTCTAGCGAAAGCCAGATTGAAAAAAAAAATCGAAAATTGAAACCGGACAAATTTAAAAGGGAAATTACACAAATTAAAGACACCGAAAAGCGGGAAGGGAGGGCTCGGGGCGATGAAGCTACCGAAAGACTCCTGCTGCTTCTAGCTTATTATTAGTCATAACCGCCATCCAACCGCCGCGGCGAGCGGCCCATCTTCGTCCGCAGCACTTTATTCTTCTACTCTAGTCCGACTCTTTTGCGGAAGCAAGATACGCAGGTCCCCAGTCACGTCCCGAGTAAAAGACTCTCTAGCGAAAGCGAGGTTGAAAAAAAAAACTCAATTAATACTATTTATTATTGGAACCGCCGCGGCGAGCGGCCCATCTTCGTCCGCAGCCTTTTATTCTTCTTCTCTAGTCCGACTCTTTTGCGGAAGCAAGATTCCCAGGTGCCCAGCCACGTCCCGAAAGAAAGACTCTGTAACGAAAGCCAGATTGAAAAAAAAAAAATCAAAAATTGAAACCGGACAAATTTAAAAGGGAAATTGAAGTTTACTCCGACTCTACTCCGACAATTTCGTCACTTGGAGTAAACCCTAAAGAATAATCTTTCTAAAAATATCTAAATGCTATATTAAATTTAAATTTTAGAATTTATAACGCGAACTACTGGAATTGTTAATTAAAATACAAGGACAAGATATTAATCTTGTTTGCAATTTACAATGATGTAAAATAAAAGGTCAATATAAGAATTGAGAATAATTATTTAACATTGTTTTGTTATTTATATAATAAATTTATGGCCATTCATGGCTCATATTCATATGCAAAGCATTCATGAACTCAGTTGTAAAGACTTGAACTTTGCATTTTATGATATAAATGTGCTAATGAAATTATTGAAAAATGTCTTCAAAATATAAGTTCAAAACTAGATTCAGAAATATAATGTTCATTTGAATCTACTTATCCTTATATTAGCAACTCGGTTTCTCCAATCTACATTCACTTTCAATTCAATAAATGAAATTAATATATTACAATAAATAAATAATAATAAAATTAATAAAATCAAAATTAACAATAATAATAACAATAATTTTTTTTTTAACTACAATTTAAATAAACCTATTTACAGCCTCTTTTAATTGTATTGACATGCATACATCGATGGATCATCTCTTTGTGGCTTGAGATGTCCGAGAAATTTCTATATCATATACCATAATGTAACAAATGCTGAATTCTATGGTGCATTGATTAATGTTGAATAGTACCTTTTTACTATATATTATTATTTACCACGTGGTATTAACCTGTTACAATCATCCTAGGATTTTCAGAAACTTTGGAATTCCTCTAAGTTAAAAAATGTTTTTAATCTGAAATTTCTAAACTCTGAAAATTCTAACTCATAAATTAATTACTCATAACTAATAAACTCTTTAACTCATAACAACTAAAACCATTTAAGATCTGAAACTAAGCATAATATATATATTTTTTTTTATCTCATGTTCTGTCCACTACCTAGCTACACGGTAATTATCTTCCAATTACCTAATAATAAGCATATTATATCTAATAATATCAACTTCTAGGAATAACTTACAATGAATAATTGAAATTCATGCTAATCGGGTTATCAAAACTCATAGCATTATTACTCCCTCAAGTAATATCCCATGATATGTATTACACATCTCATTTATTACAGTAATCAATACTATTTTTCATTAATCTTTTCCTCTCAATATCAAATAATACATAGTATAATAAATAATAATTATAACAATAATTTCAACAACAACAGTCAGTAATATTCAAAAGTATCAAACAATTTTCTGTAACTATTCCGTAGAGTATCTAATTGATATCTCATCCATATGGCAGCGAATGAGGTGTGAAAATATACTCAAATATTAGGCCTAACATAAAGTAATAAAAATAAATAAGAAATGTTGTGAAGCAACTATGAATTCAGCAGGATTATGCAACGATCTTGTTTTCAATCAAACAAGAAAACTATATTTGCTGAATGAAAATGAAACATTGTAGCATAATTAACCCCTTAACCTACGATTTACTTTTAACATCTCCAGGGTTTGGCAAATCCATAGCTACCACTAAAATTTAATAGAGATTTTCGCCTTGTTTAATCATGGAATTTCGACGATTAAATTAAACTATATTTACTGTGAAATTTTAGTGGTAAGAAGAATTTACATTTGGCTCGATCATCGTACGCGGGCTATGCCCGTCATTGTAGGTTAAGGGGTTAAGAAAGGTTGATAAATATCCAGATTATTGAATTATAGTAATTAACTTCAATCCTAGACTCAAATTCAATTTAATTTTAATTATAATCCAGTTAATTTTATTCATTTAGTTAATATAGGTTAATTTATTAATATAATTCAATTAATTTCGATATAAGAAATTCCCAACTTAAAACAATCAATTTACGCAAGCATAAACAATTAACTTAAGCAAAAAATCTCAGCAGTAATATTCCTATCGCGATTCAAGAGCACACTGTTATATAGGACATAATTGGTTATTAACTTATAAATGCATTTATTTAACTTAGTTAATTTAAGGATTATTATAAAATTAAGACGCTGCTATGGATTTAACATTAGTTTGCCGGGGTTTTTCATGGGATAACTTTCATTGATCTGGAGATTATTATTTTCGTAATTTAGATACAACGATAATTTCTGTATTTCCGTTTTGAATTTTCCTGTCTATCTCAAAATTAACATAAGATAATTTATTGGGGATTCTATATGGAAACAAATTTTTAGTGGTCCTTAAGAATAATTAAAATTATATGCTTTCTAGTGCAAGAACTGAAAATTAAAAACACTAAAACATTTTTCAGCAACAAATAAATAATTCAAATTTCAAGTTAGACCTTTTGAAGGAATAATCTTTCAATATAATAATATGTCAATAAAAATCTTTAAGTAATTTAAGTTTGTTTATAAGGCAAGAACATTTTTACATATTTATCATCAGATAGCATCAACCATCGAGGAAGGCTATTAAACTTGAATAGGTGCAATAGATCTTAACATTGGAAATTTTATCAAAACATGGTGCAAAACAAGGTCAAATTTACTATAGGTATATAATCAAAGTAATAAATTTTAAAAGAAACTTAAAAAAAAAAAACTAGATTTTATTTGTCAAAATCCCAGTAAAACAGGGTTCGTACGGGTACCGTTATTTTCAAGGCCAAATATCAGTATTTTTTTTATAGAAAAATAAATCTAGTTCACACGCGCGAAATTTCGCCTTATTTTAGGATATATTTTCTATAAGAAAATACTGGTACAAAAAAATTTCTTAATCTGAAAATTCAAGTACCCGTATGAACCCTGGTAAAAGGTTCGCTCCAACTCATCTTTTCTCACTGAATTTAATTAAATTATATGAAATTGGAGATAAAGTAACCTTAACCAGAAATTCTACCCAATAAAAAACATAAAACTGAAATATCACAGTTATAATTCGCCCCACCAGTGGCTGAGAGGTTCTGCTCTCGAAGCTGGTAGACGGGAGGTGCTGGGTTCGAACCCAATCGCGCCCGTCGGCCCAACCGTTTCGGAGTTTTCGTGGTTTTCTTCGAAACCTTGAATTTCCATGCGTAAATACGGGTTAGGTTCCCTTAGTAAGACACCCACGTAGGGCACTCCCCCTAGGGCCTATGTCCCAAGAGTAGATAATCGGCCGTCAAAAAAAATCAACCAATCCACAGTTAAAATTCTTTAAACAAATCCTTTTATAATTCATAAATATTTTCAAAAATTTTAATTGCATGCAGGGCTTTCAAATGGTCCGCCAACTGAATACCAATAAATTTTAACAAAAAATTTTATGGTAGGTTTGCGCTCGAATTAACTTTCAAAGGGGGTTCAGGGGTGGTTTGTAAGAAAAATCTAAAAAGAATTTTTTTCTAAAATAATATTGGTATTCAGTTGGCGGACCATTTGGGAGCCCTGTGCATGCTATCTTTTAATTTATTTAAAAAAAATTAATGAAATTTTAATTATAATTTTTCTGTCAAAATTCTAGAACAAGTTCTCTAACTTAAGTTAACAAGTTCGCTCGTTCTTTTCTTACTGAATTAGTAAATTATAAGACACAGGGAATTAAAATTAACTGAAACCATAAATTCTATCAAACAAAACTATAATTAGTTAATTTATCTTCCTGTTTTGCCTTTGAAGTACACATCTTTAAATAATTAATGAAATTTACACCATTCAAAATAAGCACTCAATCCATTTGCTGGATAAAAACAATCTATTATTAGGAAATTTGTAACATAAAAATACTGTATTCTGGCATTCGGGCTTTAGCCCATCTGTGGGTCCCTGCACAATTATTGTTTCACACAGTTGTAACTTCCTACCCACTTCAACCTTTTTATGAAAATATTGCTCTAATACATTTAAGTCATTTAACTTTAAATTGCAAATTCAGAAAATCTAGGAACATACACACTAATAAATTTTTCAGTGAGTAGCTCAGATATTTTTTCAAAACTAGTACACTCCAGACAATCATTTATATAAACCTTCAAGCAGTGATGGAACAGTGGCGCAGCAGTTGACCGATTGTCACCACTAAATTTTTATAGAATTCTTCGCCTTCAAAAATCTCAGAAATTCTGTCCTGAAGCTAAATGAATCATACTAATAAAATTTTACGGTGTTAATTGATTCTCTGCTGCTACACTGTTCCATCACTGCTTCGAGGCACCCCTTCAAATATTTAGAATTATTATTTAATTTCCAAATTTCATCTTTTTTCTCGGTATTGCAAGATTTCTCAAAATGTACTAACCAAGGTTGTATTTTCGTGCCTGACTCTGGGTCAAAGGGAACAATATTAATTTTACTCATGGTGCTACTCGATTTTTTAACAATTCTAGATCTTAATTCTATGAAGGAGGAATAACTCATTTATACAGAAATGCAATAGTATAAACATAATTAATGAATATAACAACTCTAAATTAAATAAATAATGTAAATATATTTTTTTCTCAATAAATAACACTAGTTTACAGTATATCTGTTGCCTAAAAAATTTTAGCTGTTGCTGACTACATATGATATGCTATTTTCAAAAATATAATTAGAATATTTTAATCAGCTCTAGTTTCTGAGTTTCAGCTATGTAGGTATTAAACAGAAAGAAACATTTACTAAGAAAAGTTTTACTAAAAAAAATAATCATTGAGTTCTAAAAAACTTCGTTTTAAAGTTCTTCTCCGAATTTGGAAAATGACGTATCGGAGACCAACAATAGTCAGACATATTCGTATCCCAGAAACACTGATAGCGCTCTTCCATGACGTGTAAGTCCTGATGCATAACGCTCTCCGTACTCTTCGCTCATATTTCCTAAATTTTCCGGAAACCTGTCCAGGTGACTATGGAGGAAGTGGAGTTTTATGCTCATATTGCACCCCATATTTTTTAATTGTAGCAGAAGGTTTTCTACAAGTTCAATATAATTTTCAGATTTTTTATTTCCGAGAAAATTCTGCATCACAGAGAGGAAAGTTGTCCAAGCCTTTAGTTTTAACTCAGTCATAGAATTTCTAAATTGAGTATCTTTCGTAAGTTATCTGATTTGGGGGCCATCAAAAATACCGGCTTTAATCTTTTCCATAGTGAGCTGAGGAAATTTTTGGCAAATGTAAGAAAAGCAGTTCCCGTCTTTATCTAGTGATTTTACAAACTGTTTCATGTTGACCAGTTTTATATGTTATGGTGGAAGGATAATTTTGTCACGAGCTACTAATGAATTGTGGACTATATTGTGCTTTCCAGGCTCCATATTTTCTCTCAAGGGCCAGTTTTTTCTTACCCAATGCTCTTGTTTAGCTCTACTGTCCAAAGACATATAAAACAGGGAAACTTGGTGTAACCACTTTGTTGACCGAGAAGAATGTTGAGTATTTTTAAATCGACACAAATTTGCCACTTATGGTCATTGTATTTTATTTTGTTCAAGACTAGCGAAATGTTACAATATTCTTCCTTTAACTTTGTACTGTGGTCAATAGGTACCCCAGCGTATTTATTTCCATTATGTAATAGAATACATTTTAGGCTACGTTTTGAGCTGTCAATGAATAAACGCCAGTCGTTTGGTTCGTATTGTTTCAAGCCCATTTTTATCTACAAGTTTTTGATACCTGAACAAAAGGTAATACCGTTTTCTTCTGAAAAATAATGCCGTAATTCTGTATCTCTTTCACGATAAAAACTTATTTTAGTATCTGAGGAAAGCAATTTTTTTTTTCTTTTAGTCTTGATGCTAACAATTCTGAAGCTTGTTTAGAAAGATTTAAATCTCTTACAAGATCATCTAACTCATTTTGGGAAAAGCATTTTGGCTCATTTGACATACCTTCAAAATCAGCATCATTTTGTGATGAGCTTGGTCCTTCAATGTCTTGTTCTAATGGTTCACATATATTTTTAGGCTCTGAAGAGTCAGGTAAACACTGCACTGGACGTTGAACACAACTAGTACTTGGGTACTGCCATTTAGTTTGATTTTTAGTGTGTAAACCGTTTACGTTCACGCTACAAAAATAACAGTTTTCGAGATGATTTCGTGGTTTTCGACAAATAGTCGGTGTTCCAAATTTAAATCACTTCTTTTACCACTTTTCCATAATCTTAAATATTCCACACACGATTTAGAAACTCAATTGGGAGCCCAAGACTTCTCATTTTTATCCAAGAGCATCCCAAAATACTCAAAATAGTTATTTTTCACCAACCCTCATATGACTCTTCTACACTTGTTAAACACATATTCTCTGCATATATAGCAAAAATGATCTGGATTACTTAAACAACGTCTCCTTGAACTACTCATTACGCAAAAACTTGAGAAACTAATCTTAACACAGTAAAATACGCCTGTTATCGATTAATATATATGCCTAAATTAAATCAAAAACAGAGTAACTCGAGCTGCTCAAAATATTTTCCGGTTAGATTTGACAAAAACAAGTCATAAGTGAACATTATCAACCACAGAATTCGCGGCAACAGACAAAAAGTTTAATTTTCTAAACTAGTGTAATAGCAACAACTAAAATATAATACATCTCTAACAACAACAATAATAATAATAACAATATTGTAAATAAAACAAAAATCTACTAAATACTGGAAACATTAATAAATAATATAACAATTTTCACCCAGAAAGAGGCAGTTTCGAAACATGGTGACATATCATAGTCATAAACTTACTGACATTGTGAATTTTCGGTAATGTTGTCGGTCCTTTATTAATAATTGCTTAGCAAGTAATCTAATCCTGTGCGGCTTCTGTTAAAAATTACTGTCGACTTCTGTGACATTCCGGCGACACTCCTATATATCGACGTAACTGTAGTATAGAAATCAATGCTAAACAATTTACCAACCCTCCGTTATCTTGAGACAACTGGAGCGCTGTCGTGGTGGCGAATATAACGCAGACTCAAGAAACATTGGAAGAGTTTCCCGTTCAATAATTAATAGCGGCATCGTAAATTTAACCGTCGTGTATTTGGCAGATACACATTATTCCAATCCCAGTAGTCTAGCCATCGGCTCTCAAAATATAGCTGTATCACATTATAATAATTGATATGATGTTAAATGGTATTAGAATCTCCACAAATCAAAAATCGGACCACCAAGTGACGGGTTTTTATTAAACAAACGAAAAACGCATAAAATCCTGGGCTCCTAGCCAATGCAACAGTATAAATACTCAAAGAAACAGGACGCAAAGGGATTCATTACAAGTGAAGAAACCAATCCCATTGAAAGAGCCGAAAGGACGGAACGGCAGAACAGGCAGCGATACGATTTAGCTCCGGTCGGAGGGGGAGGTACGTGTTCGTCGATGATGAGCTATATACGCTCGGAGTCAGTTTTATAACGCATAAAAATGTTGGCGGGAAGCTGGCAAGGAATCATAGGATATGGAACATCATAAAACAATAATATTAAAAACATTGAAAGAAAAGAATTGTCTCAGAACAAAATGAAAGAAAGTAATTTAGTGGTTTTATAAGAAGTAAATTACGAACGGATTAAGGTTTTTAGAATAATAATTAAAGAATACGCCGGTTTAAAGGCATGAAATAAAAGATAAAATGTATTTAAGATATTATTGGGTATATTTTAAGAATTTGGAATAGTTTTTACTAAGATAAAAAGGCGAAAATTTTTATTATTACACATATATATACACACACATATATATATATATATATAAAGAGAAGTTAATCAAAAATTAATTTAACCCTGTAAGTGTTTGGGGCGTAATATTCCGTTCACTAAGCTTCAGGTTTCACAGCAATACAAGCAATATTTAAGTAGTATAATTCTATAAATTTAATGAATTTTAAATACATCGAAGAATGATTGATACTCTCAAGGATTACATTCATATTTGTAATTGAGTTTTTTTTTATATATAATGTTGAAAGAATCATATTTTCTTAGCATTTAAAACCAAATGCAAGGAAAACAACATTACAAGTTTACCCTTTTGCAAGACGCTCGGAGGGTTAAAAAAACGTATCAGCAAACAGATATCGCAGATTGCGTCGAAAAAGCCTCGCACGGATTTATAGTTTCATTTTTTTTAAACACTAACTCTATTAGATTTATTACATGTTGTATGTATATAGTTAGAATGCCCATTAAAAATACTAAAAATCATATTTACGTAAAAAATAGCAATAATGCGTTCAAATGAAATGTTGAAACTTATTAACCTTTGCACTTGAGAGGTGACTCTCATTCACCACTAGTGTTGCCAGGTGTCACGCCTAAATCAGGACTCCAAGTTCTCTGGACACAGCTTATTTCTAATAGTTTATTTCGCCATCTGTAATCGCAAATAATTCTGCCTTTAGGTAAGAATAAGAAAATTTCTTTAAATTTCTTTTGTTTCCGAGCATTTGGAGCTTCGATTTGCGCAAGACACCTGGCAGTACTAGTGGTGAGTGAGAGTCACCTCTTGGGTGCAAAGGCTTAATATTGGCGTGTTGCCAAGAGTTAACAGACGAAAAAATCGCTATTTTCATTTAGCTTTTTTTACTCTGTTCATTTCAGTGGTTTAAACCGTTGCCATCGAAACAATCAAGGCCAGAGGACAAGAGTTGTGACGTCATCACTAATAGACAGAATTCTCACTACTGTTGGAATTCACACCGGAAAATTTTGAACAGCAATTTTCTGCTATTTTTTTTATTGAATATAAATAATCCTATAAAGCAATACTAACTATTTCAACTCTCTGGTGAGAGTTTGGAATCCCGCAATAAAAAATCAGCCAAGCGAGGCAACGATGCTGCATTCCGCATGTGGCTGAATTTTTATTTAGGGATTCCGAATTCTCACCAGTAAGTTTAAATATTTAGCATTGTTTTATAAGATGATAGATATTACACTATCAAAAGAAAAGAAAATTGCTATTCAAAAGTTTCCGGTGTGAATTCTAACACTAGTGTGAAGTCGGTCCACTAGTGATGACGTCACAACTAGTGCCCTTCGGCCTTGAGTATTTCGAAGGCAACGTTTAAACCCGTACGGTACGGTTACATGCCTTAAATTCGTAATTTATTTATATTTTATTGTTTTTTCAAATTGATAGGCGAGTGTTTTATTTTCGTTATGGAATATAAAATGGAAGCAAATACTGGGATATTTGTATTAATTTGAGTGCAAACGGTTTTATCTTTCCTAATCGCCGGCACTCGATAAAGATAGATTTTAAAAAATGCTTTAAAATTACTTTAAAAACAATAAAAATTGAGTAAATTGCGATGTAGTTTCAAACAAATTGCATTTGAAAGTACTTTTTCCCCCTATTCGATGGCGCACATTGGTGCCAAATTGCGATTATGTGGCCAAAAATCAGAAAATCGAAGTTTCGAATTTTGAAATTAAATAAATTCCACAGTATTTAGAAATATCTGAAGATTTATATATTTTACTATTTTGGTTTTATAAGCTCCCATTAAATCGCATTGCTTATGTGAAGTTAGTAATTTTAGGCGTTATAATTAATATATATATATATATATATATATATATTTTAATACTATTGAATTTTTTTATATTTGTCTTCTCGCATTAAATCGCGTTGCATATAAATATAGAGTAGCAGATAAATATATAACTAGGTGCTACGCATTTATATAACTACGAACGCACCTAAAAAGCGTTACACAATGAGTGAATAGATTTTCTAACATCACATGTCACAATAAAGTGCAATTTAGAAGGGCATTCAGTGTTGCTAACTTAAACCTTTTGAGGTATAATCTAGCCCATTTTTTATCCCTGCCCCAAAATCTATTTTGTATTTAATACTGTTATTTTAGGGAGTTTTTCAGCATTTTCCTGAAGCAGTGCCTGATATGTATTTATTTATATCTGAAATATTCTAACTGTTTCATAGTTACTAATTGGTATTTACTTTTATTGAATATAAATTTTGGATATTTTTTGTAAATATTATTACAAATTAAATTTTCTGTATTTATATGTATAACGGCTTATCGAACTTACCAATGTTATTAGTACAGAGAAATTTCTTGAATTTGTAACAGCATTGCAAAACGAAACACTTGTGTCGTAAAAAAATACGTCGCGATTCTGCGGGTAAAAAAAAAAAAAAAAACATTTAGCGCATGCATGAATGGTTAAATTACATCCATTATTGGCATAGAAATATGAGCGAAGAGGGATTGACGTATCCTAAAAATGGTGAATCTTCAATTGTAACCATTTCCGCAGAGCCTGATTACCGCCGGAGCAAACTGCCACCATTGAACAAATGATAGTGTCGGTACCATGTCAAACTAATGGAGTTAACATAGTTGCCAATCTCCCGATTTTTTTGGATACCAGTAAAATATTACAAAAACATTCGCTTTATTCAATTGCATAAATTGTGCGATTGCATAAAGCAAGTATTTTTGAATAAAAATATTGGTATGAAAAAAAGCGGGAAGTTGGCAACTGTGAGTTAAGAATAAAGAGGAGGACACATATAGTGTACTATGTACTACAATTTGCGAGTGAAGTAATTGAGGAGGTTGTCAGAAGATGGTGGCTGTTTTTTCTAAAAATTGTATCTTCAGTTTCTGATTACCGCTGGGATAAACGTCCCACCGGTAAAATTGAATAGAAAATTTCGTCTTATTCATAAAAAAATTTTCTCACAAATGTGGCAAAATTTTCTATTTGTTTTTTGGTGTCAGTTTGCCTTGTATAACTGCCAGTTTGTTTCCCTGGTTGTCACAATAGGGCGGAAACGCAGGGTTTGACGACCGCAAAGGAAATGTCTACCAGTAAAAATGAAAATCTCTTTCTACCATTATTTATGACTGAAATTTTGCAATAATAAGGCATTTAAAGTAGAAATTGTCTAAGTAAATTTACTGGTTGAAGTTTCTACTGGTGATAAACAACCCTTGCGATAGCGATTACAGTTGAAGCTTCGCTATTTTAAGGATATGTCAATTCCTCTTTTTTAACCCTTTGCACGCGAGGGCTCCACTGCGGAGACATAATCTTTCTCTGTAAAATTTGTTTTTGGTAAGAGTAATAAAGGAAAATAAAATGTACCTTATTTAATCAGAGCATTTTTGAAATTGTATACTTGAACGAAACTTCTTTAAAAAAATAAGTGGTGCCTATCGAATAAAATTTGTGTAAGAGATGCAGAGCGCAAAGTGTTAATAGTTCCATGGTCAAACTATCCAATATGAAAACAGTGTTGCCAGTGGGCAACTTTTCGCCTTTTTAATGACAAATTAATTGGCCCGTTCGGGACCATGGGTGCATATATGAAGCATCAAAAATTGCTTAAAACGCTTGAGTTTGATACCAGTAAATATACAAGTAAAATTGATTTTATTTAATTACGACATTTTCGTGATTTATAGGGTTAAGTCAAATAATTAACAAAAAGTGACGCGAGACGAATAAAATTCATGAAAATCATGTCTGTCCTGAACGGGTTAAGGCGAAACAAAAGGAATTTTACCATTTCAGAAAACTTGTGCCAATCAAGAAATCTGAATAAAAAAAAGTAGTCCACTGGCAACACTGTTTTCATATTGGACAGTTTGACATGGCACCGACGATGTGAACATTCAGCAGACGCCATATTTTGACTAAACTGAGTAACTTCATTTGCAAGCGGTGGATTCTACACTATCTTTCCCCGCTTCTTTATTACAGGGCTCCCAAATGGTCATCCAACTGAATACCAATAAATTTTATCAGAACATTTTATGGTAGGTTTGCGCTAGAATTAACTTTCAAAGGTGGTTCCGGGCGGTTTGTAAGAAAAATTTAAAAAGAAAACTTTTCTAAAATAATATTGGTATTCAGTTGGCAGACCATTTGGGAGCCCTGTTATTAATACATCCAGTCTATGAATAAAGTGAGAAATGATATATTCTCATAGTGCTGCAGCTACAAATGTAACCGATTTCGCAGGCTGATTTCAACCGGAGCAAACTTTCGCCAGTAAATCTGAATAGAATTTTCCTTTTATGAAATTGTCTGATTCATTTAGAATTTCTGTCATAATTAAGGTAAAAATATATATTAATGTTTACTTGTGGAGATTTTTCCCAGCAGTAGGTCAGGCTCAGCGGTAAATAAACTTGCTGTCAAAGTCAATGAAAGAAATTATAACACGACCGGTGTTGCGTACTTAAGTGTTAGATTTTTCCTTATTTATGACAGACATTTTGCAAGTATAAGGCGTTTAAATAAGGTATACATTTCTATTCAAATTTACCCATGGGAATTAATTCCGGTGGTAATCAGGCCCTATTCATCCGTTGTAAACAAATGACACTAACAGGCTATGACTACATCAGCAGTTACTTCACTCGTAACTGGTATAAACTACAAAATGTCTTCTGCTCCTTATTCCTAGATCCATTATTGTTGAAAAATATATTCTATTGTTTTAAAACCTTTATTTTTTTATTGCATATTTAATTTTATCTACACAGTTTTTTAATTTTAGAAAGTAAAATTAGTTTGTTGTAGGTGTTACATTAGGTGTTCAGGGTTCCCACTCAGACCGTTTTCCGAACACCAGTATTTTTCAAAGAATAATCTTCAATATAAATTTGGTAGAAACTTACCGGAAAGGACGTTTTTCTTGCAATTGTTGCAGAAAACTACCACGATTTTTTTAAAGTTACTGGTATTCAATAAACGGACCAGTGGGAGCATTGGGTATTAAAATATTTTACTACACACGCACTATTTGTTTTAATTACGGTATACATTGCTGCCAGTACACGTACTGTCATTTTGTAAAGAAATATTGCAGAGTTTAAGGATTATAAAGATTCGGAACCACACTTCTATTTAAAATGTTTCTTAATTTGTGCTTCATATTTTATATCTGATTTAGCAGCGAGGAGAAAACAAAGGACTTATTAATCAGAATGCAGAGATATCTGTATGATGTTTTAAGAGAGGGTGAAATACGTATTTAAACTTGAAGTAATGATATATTGTTATCAACGTAAATAAATCCAATAGTTCCAAAAATTATGAATTTTGACTAACACTACTTTAAAATAATATTCCTTGCATGATTTAATCCATACCTGTTAGCGGTTGTTATTTGATGTCACCAATGTATGTCTGAATAGGAATTTCAGTTTTTTTAACCGCAGACTTCGTTAGTTAAGTATGACGAAAATTTCAATTTAATTTAAATGTTGTTTTAGAAAAAAAAAATATTCAAAAGTGAATAAGTCTTTGGAAAAGTATTAGGGATTTGTTAATGCATATTCGCAAACATAATTATTTTTAAAAATAAAAAAAAACCCTACTTTAAACCGGAAAATGTATTTAATTAAATGTGCCCAGATTGTGTGTAAAGTCGCATTAAATCTAAATCATGTCATTAAGTAAATAGCATTTCTTTTTTTACGTTTTTAAGTGGCGAATAATCGTGTTTCCGTAATGTGACGTTTGCACCGGAATTTTCGACAAACTTTTTTCGGTAATAAGGAAATGCTATTTTGCAGCTTATTTTCGAGAAATTTGTAAGATTAGAATTCTGTTCAAAAATTCTGGTATAAATGTTATTACAATTAAGTAGCATACAAATTGTGCCACCGCACTTCAAGGGGTTAAGGTTTGTTTTTTAATAATAAAAAAGCATGTTGCTAGCAAGTAAAAGTACACAAAATCGAAAGGAATTCCAAAGATTCTGCCGCCGCAATTTAAGTTAAGAAATATTCGATTCATTATTTAAATTGCAGAATTTGCGAAATTCTTGTTAATTCACCAATTTTGTAATATTTTTTTCTCCTTTTAACACTTTGAGGGACAAGCAATTGCGTTTCTGTAATGTTGAATTCCCATAGGAAATTTTCTTTTAAAAATTTTTAAATAAGGGAAAGCAAATTTTATGTTCTTTTTCATCAAAGTTATAAAAGTTAAACATAATTAAATTTTTTTGATGCATATCTTAATTTATATCCCACCACCCTTCAAGGGGTTAAATAAGGAAAAAATTCTATTTAAAACGTTTGGTGAAAAAGTACGCACCGTGGTTCAGATGTTGTTAATGATTTTCTCTAATCAAGAATCTATCCTTGAGTAATTAAGGAAATATCGTTGTTTTAATGAATATATATATATATATATATATATATACATATACAATTGTAATCAAATAATACTTCTCAGTGTAACTTTGTAGCAAAATTCAATTTCGAGAAATCTGCATCAAGTCTGAAAATATACATTGCAATCTCTTCTAGTACTCTTATAATACATCATCCGTATATTTTGGATTCACGAATTCTGCTTACATTATCGTTTTCTGGTATTGTATAGTAGTTATGATTTATATATTTTTCATTGTAATTTATGTCAACTTACGGGTTTGTTTGAGTATTTTTTTGAAAAATCAATATTATAGTCTATAAATTTACTAATTAGTTTTTATAAATTCTGAAAGATATAAACGTACCGTACATACGGGAATATTAGGTTGACACAAATGTTCTTTCGTATTATAATACCTGATTTTAATGCATTTAATACCGGTAACATTTTTATACTTGGTAATTTAATGTATTAGGTAAAATTATCAGGTATTAAAATTATACCGTTATTAAATTAAATGGATTAAAATGAGGTATTAAAACATGACAGAACTTTTACATGAACCTAATATATGTATATATACAGGGCGGTTAAAATTAAACTGACAGTACTCAGAGGCTCATTTACTGAACGGATCAGAATGAAACTTCAGATATATCTTATGTAGATCATGCGGCCGATGTTTTCGTAAAAAATAAAATAAAAAGGTTTCAAATTTCGTCATCAGATTGCGCTGTACTGCTAAAATAATATGAAAATCACTAGCTAGTGCAATTTCGCTATAAAAGCGGTACTTATAGTTCAAAGAAATCATTCGTCCGCAGTGAACATGCCGATGAAGAAGAAGGAACGCGCCATGATCAAAAACATTTTCATCAGAATGAAAGAAATACTTTGCAACCATACGTCCCAGCAAAGAGAAAATTGCTGGATAGCAGCAGGATAGGTGCTGGCAATGATGGAGAAGTGCTGGCTGATAGCCTACCACTGCATGACCACTGCTGGGCAGCTTCAGTCAACTTTGCTGTTGGAAATCATCAGATAAAATTCTGGTGGGCATCCATTTCATCTCATGCGCTGGCCCACCACTATATGGAAGTTCACGAACTTTTGCAGTATTATTGCTGGGAACCCTTGCGCTCGGTGGCGCTGCGAATATCGAAGACATTGAGTATTTGAACACAAATCAGAAATGAATATCTTAACAAAATTTAAGCTGTGAAGCTATTTTTTTTTTAACTGTGAAAAATATAGCACCAGTGCTACCAACAAAATAAATAAGTAAATGAATAGATAAATAAATTCTTTATTTCGACACACTTTTTTTTCTCCTTAAATCTGGTTTTACTAGGTTACAAAGGATTTCGGTTTGCATAATTTACGCAGTTCAGAATCAATAATAAAAAAAAAGCATATAAAATACATAGGATTTCTATACAATAGAATAATTTCTATACCAGTTTAATGATTGGGAATGTAAATCACAAAAGAAACAAACTTGAAATAGTGTAATGAGAGTTTGAAACCTACGAGCAATCATAGCGTACGCTGAAAGTACTTGTTCATGTCCGATCACGAAAACCAAGCAGCATCGCGCGCGGTCAGTACTTGGGAGGGTAACCACATGCAGTTCAAATATTTCTACAGATGTTTCTATAGCTCTTGGTGAAACTAGCTTATAGAAAAAAGAGCCATAGTTATATAATACTTTGTTTTTTTTTATAGAAATCTATAAGAAATTTTTGTAAGGGAAAGTGCTGGGCCAGCAAAAGAATAGCAGTGGGATAGGTGCTAGCACTGCAGGAAAAGTGCCGGATTTAAGTAATGTGATGGCATAGAAATGCTGGCCTGCTGTTGGCCATCGCTAATGGGCCAGCTGTATAAGGCTCGGACACTTTTCGACAGGTTTAAGTAATGACACCCTTGCACTTTACCGTTGATAGCACTGCTGGCTGCCACCTTTTTTCCAGCTGATGGCCCACTGTTTCTTTCTTTGCTGCGGTGCTTATCGGCGGAAGAGAAACTTAATCCGGGAGAACGCGCATACCCGGGGTATGAATGTTTTTTAATTTGTCACCAATAAATACAAATAGTAATCATCACTTCATTCAGTCGGAGATAATTTATGATAAAAGAAGTTGAAGATTACTTATTAAACAATAGTTGTGACACTTGTAAAAACAGTAAGCACTCCGGGTCTATCAGGCCCGGCCCGCGTCCTCCCGGGTTAAGGAGAGGACGCATGTACGTAAATGCTGTTAAATGCATGATTCGCAAGTTTGAAAAAGCTGGTTCTCTGGAAGTTGCACCTAGAATAGGACGACGTGCAACTGAGCCGTCGATTGTGGAGGAAGTTGCAATTGCAACAGCTGAAGCTTCTGCAAATTCTAAAATTCTACTGTAAGTGGCCGCTCAATAGCACGAGCATTGGGCATTCCGTGGACTATTGTGCGCATGATTTTACGCGAAATTCTGAAGCTCTGCCTTTACAAGATGCATATCGTGCAACAGTTCAAACTGCAAGATCACTCTTACATCTTGTTTTTGCGTTGCGTTTTATGACGAGGATGCAAGTGGGTGAGTACTGCCATCGCATATCTTACGGACAGACGAGACTCATTTCCACTTTGATGGTGGTGTGAACTCACAGAACTGCTGCATATGAGGTTCCACCAATCCTCAGGCCATGCAACAACAGCCGCTACATTCCCCATACTGCTTGGTGTGGATTCACGGCGAATTGTATTTTGGGCCCGTATTTTTTCAGGGAGTCACAATTAACGGGTTTTTTAGGCGTACAGTAAGAGGTGATCGATACAGCAGACTGCGTGAGAATCATGTTGTCCCGGGGTTAAGACAAAGAAGGTGTTTGACTACCAGAATATTCATGCAAGATGGAGCAACTGCTCATATGGCAAGCTGTGTAAAGAATGTGATTCAAACCAACTTCTCTGATGAACGTGTCATCTCGCATACTTTCCTGATTTCCTGTCAACAAGGTCAAAAGACTGAACCCCTGTGACCACTGGCTGTGCGGTTTTCTCAAAGATCATGTTTATCCAGTACGTGAAACTAATTTAGGGGACTTGAAAGCTAGAATAGTACGCCATGTCTCCCTCATTCCTACTGATATGTTACGTGCGGCCGTTGATAACGCGGTGGATGCAACAAGCATATGTCACAGAAAAGATGAAACAGTGAAGACATAGGCCGCCACACACATAACTTATTACCAAGTGTTCCCATTCAAGTTACCGTAAATAATGCTTACCTTTTACTTTTCTTCACAAATCACGGCCTTTTCTAGATATAAATTTACGACACAGGTAAACGTTTGTGTATGTGATCTTCCCTCCACCTCGCTTTACTACGTACTGGATTGTTTACTGACAACATATTACCACATTAATAAACACAGAAGTATAAAGATTCCGGATTGGATTAACCCCTTAACGGTCGCATTAAATTACGGCTTAAAAATTCAAATTGCTTATAGACACCACTTTGTTGAAAAAGAAATATTCACCAGTTTTATTGACAGGTAAAATGATGCTATGATAAAGGTAATTACACTATTTTATAAAACTCTTGGTAATCAAAGAAATCTGAATAAATCTAAAAAAAGACACAGCCCGTGAATATGACGGGAGCGAGAATTAAGGGGTTAATTGCATTAGTGAAAGTCCTGTTCTCATGAACAGGATATCAGCCCTAATGAGATTTACAGAGAAAAATGAAGTCATTTTTAGAAATAATTATCCATACCTGTCCGACGCTTCATCAGACGATGATCTGTGATTTTTTTTGTCCTCTTCTTTGTTTCCATTGCAGATAGTTTTCATTTATATTAATTAATTATCATTATTATTTTATTATTATTATTATTGCTCTAGTTATTATCCTTATTGTGCTTTTGTTATTAATATTTAGTATTAATTATAAGATGTCATGTTTTGAACCAGTCAGCTATATTGAGAATCTTACTGTTTTTTGAGTGACTAAAGCATAAATATAAACATTGTACAATGAAGAATAAAAAGAACGATCTTCTTTTTTAAACTGCTCCCAAAACAATGGAACAACTATTGGGTTTCGGTCGTCAGTAGGGAAACACTACATCAAGCTTACATCTTGGAGTGACTGTTCGGATTTCCCTCTCCCCTTTATGTGATCCCAACTTATCTTTGCGCAAATTATTTGTATACTACACTTTAATATAATTAACTGTGGCAGCACATTGCGGTCTTCTGTTGAGATATTATTATTTTTTTTTACGCCATATTTAATTCTTTTTTACGGTTAGTGTTAATCTTTGAACATCAAGCCTCTCTGACCCATGGATAATTTATTTTTATCTTGTTTATCTTTGTTCCGAACTTTTGAAAAAACTACAGTGCGCACAACTTCAATTTTGAAGGCGTATAATACATCTACTTTGAACAAAAATCTTATTTATTAACAGAATGGGAAATTATTTATTCCGATTAAATAAGCTATTCTGAAAAATTGGGATTACATTCTCGAACATCTAAGGTATGTTCGCACCCTGTACCTAGTATCATTTGCACTACAGGACTTGAACTTGTGGCTTGAGGACAATCAAGCCAGTATACTAGACAAACATTCAACATTTTTAATCACAAAAAAGTAATTTTAATCAGACATTTTAATTATTAAATAGAATCGAATAAATGTCATACACAGAGAAAATAGGCAAGCTATTATTCATTCTCTTAAAAGCATTCTCAGTTTTCAAATCTGCTTTTACAACTTGGAAAACTCCGTAAGGTGGCCGTTATGCAACTACTATTTTAGAATAGAAAAATAACCGCTATTTATTGACAGAATCTTTGCTATTAAATAAGATAAATAGTGACAAACGACCCCTACTTTACGCTAAGTATATATCCGTGTGCGTGAGGTCTTAAAATATCGAAATATGTGTTTGCAAAGGTTTTTGAGAACTAATAACGTTTAGAAGTATCTAAAAATATTTTCAATAGTAACATATATAACTTTAAACCTTTTCTCATTTCTAATCCTTAGCATTTATAGAAAATCTCTAACTTTTATTTAAATGTTTGAAGATAAGAAACCTGCTTTACATTGGATTGCAGGCACGTTTTATTCCCTTGGGATATTTCCATAGTTCTATATTTAACGGAGAAAACGATATGATGATAACGGAAAAATTCTACATTTTGTGAATTTAACTGGTTAATACTTATAAACTTTAAATAAATCTCTAACAAACAGTAAAAAGACCTATAATTTTAATAAACAATGTTTTTGTATAGAAAAATAACTAAAGAAAGTAGGAAAGCAAATAATGATTCCTTAAGAACTCCAAGAAATAAGATTAAAAAAGACATGACATATGAAGTATTATTATGAAAAACTCATCGAAAGGACAATTTAATATGCACAGTCAACTGATAGTGTGTAGGTTTCCTTGTATAAAGTCAGTTACACGATTTGTTAATATTCAAGAAAGTTTTAGAAATCAGATGGACGCAATTTTCGTAAAAAAACTTAAGTGTCTGTCGCAAATCAATATCGAGCATGTTAGTAGAGCATTTCCGTATCCAAGGTAAATGTTTCGTCAATCAGAATACCATTTGGAAAATCATTCTTACTTTTATTTAATCGCGGAATGCGCGTATAAATAAAACAAAGAACAGTGTTCCCAGGGGGCTCCTTTTTCTAAATTCAGATTGCTTCATACACAGAACTTTTTGAAGTAGAAATAGTCACCTTATTTAATGACAGATTAAATAATACTATAAAAAGTCGAATTATACGCTTTAAAAAAAGTGGCGGGAATCAAGCAATCTGATTTAAATAAAATATCCTACTGACAACACTGGCGAAGAGTAGTCAGTACTGCATTAGAAGTAGTTACCAGAAATTCTTATCAGAGTTTATAATTGGCGATTTCAGTGGCCAAGTGAGTTTTCAAAAGTCCCTGGAATGCCGTTATAGTCAATTCTTTTTCAAATATGAGTGATAAGGAAAAGGACGTGCATTATCATGGTGGAATATGGCATGATCTTTCGGGATAAACGTTCTGATGAATGTATGCAAAATGCCACGAGGTTTGTTATCATATATTTTATCTGCCAAGGAGAACCTAATAAGGCCCATATAAAGGTAACTTGGCAGTGCCATAGCAGGAGTGCAGGTGCAGAAGCCCTGTATACCACTAATTTTAAGAAGTATTATTCACTATATTTAATCAAAGAATTTTCATGGATAGAACAAGGAGAAAATATCGTTGCGAAATTAGTGGTATCTACAAAGTATTGAAAGCCACCCCCCTGGCCCTAGGAACCGACATAACACGGGCGAAAGTGGCATATTAGGCAAACTTCCACCACTAAATTCAAAATGTTACTTATGTCAAAATTAATCACAGTGATGAGCTCATTAAAGCCGGTTGGCAAGAAAACTTGCCATGCACGGCGAGCAAAATTTTTAAATTTCATTACCAGTTTTTTAGTTTGGAAATTTTCAAATTATCTAATCTCGGATTTTGAGCAATTAAATAATTTAAAATTACAAAGTCGCAAAAACTGGTGTCGAAGAATTAAAAAAAAAATGTAAAGGAGGCTCGTCGTTAATGGGTTAAATTGGACAACAATACTTTTTTTAAAATCATTTGTGAAGTTTGGCCGGTTTTCTATTTTGCCTCCGTGAAGTTGGCGCCTATGAATTTGGCTACGCTACTGTACGATTTACCAGAAGTATCTGCATGTAGAATGCTTGTCTTGAACGTAACGCTGCTTCGCGAAGATTTCTGCAAAACAGGCACTCTTCTATCAGTATGGAGGAGGATATTGATTCATCTGAGATTGAAACACACCATTTCTAGTTATCAATGGTCCAATTTAGTTGAAAAAATTCAATATGGATAATAAACACTCTATGTATTCTAGTAAAAATAAGGCACGGTATGAGGTTGATGGCTCTTAAGTCTAGCTTTTGTCATGCTTCGGCGAATAAGTTTTATGCATAGGCATTTTGAGATATAGCTGTTACGCATCGTCAGGAGACGCTGGATCATATTACTTCCAGTTGTATTATATACTAAATTTGGCCTTTTTAATCTTTGAACGGTATACGTTTAAGACAAAATATAACACATAATAATACAGGTAGTAAAAATATTAAGCCTTCTCTGACGCTACGACACGGGCTTATAGAGGTACTAATTTATAAATCTGCAACTATTGCAAAGATGTCCTCCTGTTCCGAATGATATGCGAATAAGTCTGTTTCGATCATTGATTATTTGTTTAGATTTATTTAAATTGTTTACTTAACCCATTATTGTATTCCGCTTCAATATCGTACGAAAATTTTACATATATGATTATCTTTAATTACATTACATTTTCGCTTCAGCGCTACAATTTGCGGGATTCCTTTTTTTGCAAATTGGCATTTTCTCGGTATACATTTGTATAATAAACTGCCATTTCAGTGTATCAGGACATAATTTTAGAAAATGCTCTAAATTTGCAGATAAAATGTGCATTGAGCGCTAAATATTTTTTTTTATTTGTGTATTTCATACGAAATACATATTGCAATAATCTATCAGTAAAAAAATATAGCACCAGTTTTGCTAAATTTGCCACTTTTTATCCGACTGCCAAGAAGGGTTATGTGTTTCACACAGATATTCAGATTCTTGATTGGCACCACTTTTTTGAAATGGTAAAATACGCCTTATTTAATGACATATTAGTTCCGGCGAAAACAAAGGTGATTTTACCGTTGCAAAAAAGTGTTGGCAGTCAAGAAATCTTAATTAAAAAATGTAGCCCACTGGCAACACTGGTTTCAGGCGTATCTGTGTATTTGGATTTTTTATACCCTCGAAACATCCCTACTGCTGGATAGATTTTAATGAACGAGGTCCCTATCGATTCATCTTAATCGCCGGATGGTTATAGGTTAGGTTTTGTTTCTATAAATTCAAAATGGTGGTCGTAAAATACAAAATGGCGGTAGAGACGAAAAAAATTTTTTACGCACCCTATTGAGTGGCATATCATTGGATCGGTCTTTCAAAATGAAGACGATGTTTCATTGACTATTTTACGGTCAGAAGCTCCGTTTAAACATTAAAAAACCTGGAAGTTGTGTAGGTAGGATCTCTAGTTTTACTGCAACTCTAACCTTCATAGACATCTATAGACCTCATCAAAACAATGTTTATAGATAGGAACTAACAATTAAATAAAACTTAAAAGTCATCAATGCAATTAAATAAAAGAAAAATAGGTAAGTAATACAAAAAATAGTTTCACATTGATGAGAATTAATTAATTAGTTTGCTTTTTACGCAGTCGGGTTTTTTGATTTTTTTAATTTAATTTTTACTTGTTTATTTTTAAAAACTACTATCCTTCCAGACTTTCTGTAAGGTGATTTGTTATTAGTGACATAAATTCCGTGATCGGTTTCGGTTCCCAAAGGTTTTTCGGAACTATTTTATATTTTTAAATTTTATTGATTCGTATAACCTTTTAAAAAATTATTAAATGATTTTCAGATGGAAAGTGATTCAGTCAAGAAAAAATGCAATTCTTGTGGTACAGTTTGAAAAATTTAGTTATATTTCGTAAATTTAAGTAAATTTTAAAACTTATTCTCTGAAAATATTGAAAGTTTTAAAACATTTTATATATATATATATTTTAATCTTTTCTTACGAGTAATTTATAAAGCCAGCGAACAGATATTAACCCTATCGCTGCGTAAGTAATTCTTCGCGATGAGCGTCTTTTACAGAATTTTTAATCTTTTATCACCGGTTCTTTAAAGCAGAAATTTTTGACTATCATAATCGGGGAAAATGTCCTGATTGAATCAGACAAATCTTTTGCTAAAAAATAACTGGTGGGAATAACCAAATAGTATTAATTAGACAGAAAAATGCAAGCCCGAGTATATCTCGGGTTGAGAAGGGAGAGGGTTAACCCGGGAGGGCGCGCGCCGGGCCTGATAGACCCATAGTGCGTATGGTTTTAACAATTGTCACCACTATCTTTTTAAAGGTAATCTTCAAACTATTTTATCTCAAAATTTTCAACAGTTGTCTCCGAATAAATAAGTTGACGATTATTATTTGTATTTATTTGTGACAAAGTAAAAACCATGGAACTATTAATAAAGAGGAACTGACATATCCTTAAAATAGTGAAGCTTCAACTGTAACCGCTAGCAAAGGGGTTGTTTATCGACGGTGGAAACTCCCACCAGTAAGTTTATATAGATATTTTAAACTTATTTAAACGCCTTATTTTTACAAAATTTCAGTCATAAATAGTGGAAGAAACAATTTTTCATTTTTACTGGTAGGAGTTTTCTTTGGTGGTAGTTAGGCCCTGAGTTTCCGCCATATTGTGACAACCATGGATACAAACCGACAGTTTTATAAGGCATACTGGCACCGGTAAAAACAAATAGAAATTTTTATGACATTTTTGAAAAAAAATTCCATGAACAAGTCGCTTCGGTAAGACGAAATCTTCTATTCAATTTTACTGGTGGGATGCTTGACCTATCGGTAGTCAGAAACTGAAGAACCGATTTCAAAAAAGCAGCCGCCATATTGTGACAACCTCCTCAGTTACTTCACTCGCAACTGGTAGACAATACACTATATGTCTCCTCCTTTTTATTCATAACTCCATTGTAAAAACCATTCAGACCCTGGGTATGCACGCGTTCTCCCGGGTTAAAAAAGGGTAACTAATTGAAGAAAAAATAAATAAAATGTCATGACATGTGAAAAAACAGAAAAACGACTGTTTTCTTAAAATTTGAATAAAAAAAAAACTATTATTATTACTGAAAATCAGATCCTTAATTTTACATAATAAAACTTAAGGAGCGTCAAAAAAATAAGTTAATTGAAAAGTATATGTTAAAATCTATCATTTTTATCGTGCTGTTTATGGTCAGTCATTTGGCGGGTAAAAACATATGTTTGTCAACAATGTAGCGAAAATTCGAAAAAACTGGCAAAAAAGGCAAGAAATGGAAACAATGGTTGAATTTTATTCTTTCACATAAAATGACTGAGGCTTTGATCAAATTATTAATTTGATATTGCATTCATATTAATTTCATGATTTAACCCTCTCGCTGCGTAATTGTTTTATCAAAATAGCTTCAAAAATTGCGTATTTAACCCCTTCGCGACGAGCGTCTTTTAAGAATTTTTATTCTTTTGTCCCCGGTTTTTCAAAACAAAATTTTTTATCTAATTTAATCGATAAAATGCTCGATTAAATAAGGCAAAGTTTACAATAAAAAAATAACTGGTGGGAATAATCAAGGAGGGTTATTTAGATGGTAAAAATACATCCCCGAGGAAAACTCGGGTTGCGCAAATTTTGCTACTTTTACTTTGCCCGAGGTAATCTCGGGATGCGCAACAAGAGGGTTAAAGTATTTTAACACATTGAGAACGGGTCATTTTTTGAAAACCATCACGAAATTTACGTTTACAAATGTCGTTAGAAATTAACACCTGCTCACATCCAATCAACCAGACGCAAGCATGCCTGGTTACACCTTCTTTTCTCATTTTTACAAAATATCCGTTACCAGTAATATTTTTTTCTTCAATCAATCCCCGAAAACGTCAATTCACGTGACCCGTCCTCAATGTGTTAACACTAGAACGCCCGGAAATTTTACTCAAGTTTCATAAAAAATATTTGACACCAGAATTTTTATTTAAAATTATTTGACTGATTTATTTAACGTCAATCAGAGTTGTTTAAATTTAACTTATTTTACAAAAGAATTTCTGGTCCCAGTTAACATTTAATCATATGGTCGGAGTCGGATCGACTCTTTCCGGGCGTTCTAGTGTTAAAATACTTTTATTTGATAGCATTTGAAGAACAAGTAAAAATATCTAATGTGTAAATAAATTTAATTTTAATCCAAATAAAAAATCTGTTTATTTTATTCTTAATTTTTAATAGAGTAATGTCTTATTTAATAGTAATAGATATATTTGTATATTTGTGTAAAAAACTCACAGTTTTTATATTCAAGAAAACTATAACTATTAAAGACAACATTAAAATTTGCTGTGTAACACATATATATAACACAGTTTGCAATAACCAAATCAATTTTCATTATCCCTTTATCTCAACATCTGTATTTTTTCAATAAAAAATTATAGAAAGAAGACCGAAGAGAATCTAGAAAGAAGAGAATCTAGAACCCTAGAAAGAAGACCGAAAATAATTTGTTTATATAAAAATCATATGGAACAAATAAAACTTATTAATATACATGAGAGAGTGGATGGATTATGTACTTTATATCTCCAAGTTACTATTATTCTACATCGGATAGATGCGGGTACCACAGTAAAGTGGATAATATTTCTTATAGATTTTTAACCCTCCAGCCGCGGGCGACTTTTTCATTTTCTTGGATGCAATTACGTCATATTTTTAACTTTTTTAAATTTCAGATTGTTTGATTACCACTTTTTTTTTAAGTAGAAATAGTCAATTTATTTAATTCCAGGTTAAATAATGCGAGAATAAGCCGAATTATATGCTTTTAAAAAAGTGTTAGGATTCAAGCAATCTGAATTTTAAAAAAGCAGCCAAGTGAAACGCAAAAATAGCGTGTACCGCGGAATTGTATAGAATATGTGAAACGCGATATGAGCGTTTCTCGCGGCTGGATGGTTAAAGATTAACTAAAGCATAAAAAATAGTTCAATAACTATTGTCTGTTAAAATAAAGAAACAGAATTTAATTTATTATTTTTTTCTCTCCCTTTTCCCATCTCTATCCAAAGCAAAAATCAAATGTATTTTACTAAAAACAATGCAAATTTAATGGAATTTAATACTGCAGTGAATGTTAAAAGCTAAAACAGTCAATGTCAAAAATTGTTAGATTTAATATTAGAAAAAAGTAATAACTTAACATTAAGGGGTCTCAGGACTCTTAAAATTGGAAAAAAAAGGACCATTTTCAACATTTAATACCTTAAAATGTATTTGATATTAAGACACAATTTTAAATGGGAATGAAAGATACTAGTATGTTCTTTCATTTCAAATATTTGAAAAATTGCAAGATGCAGAATTAGCATTTACAGGGGGCTCAAAACTGTGAGACATTTGACGAGCAGAAAATCGGCATAACAGCTTTTGCGCACGATTAGAAAATAAATTTTGCAACTAGAATGAAAATTTTTGTGCCTACTTATACCTCAGATTATAATAATTACACTGAACCTAAATAAATTTGTATTTAAAGCATTTTTATATTTTTAATACAAAGTTGTATTTAGCTAATGCAAAATTTAGAAAATTTCAACAATATAAACCCCTAAAAAAATATTTTCTTTTTACAATAAAAAGGAAATTTTAGGTTCAGTTTATACAGACTAACATAAAAAAATATGTTTTGAAAATTTGATGAAAAAATATTCAGAAGTTTTTGAGATATCGTGCGCGTTATGCCCAAAAACGTCATTTGGAGAAAAATGACTTCAAAGTTTTGGAAACACCGCTTCAGCTATTGAGCTAGTATAATTCTAAATGCCATAACTTCTGTTCTAATGGGAATTTCAAGATAACAATTACATCAAAATGTTTAGAAAACATAGAAGTTTAACATCTAAAAAAATTAAAATTTCGAAAATTTTAGAGCTTTAAGAGTCCTGAGACCCCTTAAAACTACCGTGAGCTATCATTTTGACGGCTATCATATGAATATGTTTCGGTTCAAACCAGAAATTTGATTGTGAAATAAGTTTAACGCTAGAACCGCCGGAAATTTTTTTAAGTTTTATAAAACTATTTTACACCAGAATTTTTTTTGAAACTATTTATCTTTTTTATTTAACTTATTTCTCTGCAGTACATATTTAACATATTTTAGAAAAAAAATTCTGTTTGGAATCAAAATATTTTCATATTTTGCCGGTCAAAATGACCACTGTGGCGGTTCTAGTGTTAACAGATACAAAGAAGAAAAATGTTAAAAAATAAAGTTAAAATGTTTTAAATCAAAATTCGGCCGTGAAATTTTTTTTATAAAACTTGACTCAAATTTCAGTAGTTCTAGTGCTAACCCCTTGAGGGGCGCCGTTTTCACTCTGCAAACGGTTAATTTTAATGCCTAAATATACAAATAGCACCAGTAATTTTTTAGTAAAATTTCGATCTGATAATAAACGTGAAAAAAAAGGCTTTTGATTATTTTCAAATAAATTTGTTTGTTAATTGCGATGTGAGTTAATTATTTGAACATTTATTGAGAAGAAATCCCTTGCCCCTGAAAGGGTTAATTATATTTCCGTAAATAAAATATATACCTAATTTTCCCACTTTGGCAAAAAATGCAAAAACCTGCCACGACGTTTTTTACTGGCTTTTTTATTGATCAGCCCCCGTGGAACTGGTTTCAGTTGAAGCCTCACCTTTTGAAGATATGACAATTCCTCTTTTTTCATAGTTCCATGTGAAACAAAAATTCTGTTAGAATGGTGGTTTTTTTACTTAAAAAGCGGCTAAATTAAAAACATTGTGTATCACTCGTACCTACATAAAGTTTACGAATACGTTTAAAAAGCAGCATTTTCTGAAAACCAAGTTTCTGTTTTTGATCTAATATGCCAGACATGAAATATTTACAGATAAGTTCGAATTTTATTTTTATCTTGCTTAACCCTTTCAGGAGCAAAGCACTTCCATTGCTAAAATATTGAAATGAATAAATGATACATAATTTAAGAACAAATTTTTCTCGAAATATGAAAAAGCTCTATTTCAAATACTTAATAAACGGACAAATTTATACCAAAATTCTGGTGGCATTGTGGAATTTGGGAATTGAAATTACGTGGTTTCATAAACGTACCACCGTCTTTGAAAGGGTGAAACGTTGTATAACATAATCTTAAATATGAATAGTTTTAGAGGTTAAACAATTTGTTATAATGTATTTGAAGTTTATTGTTAAAAACCAGATTTTTAATTTTTCAATATTTTATTGTAATTCAAAACGTCTTAACGCAAAATGTTATCCATGTATTATGATGAAACATGGAATACTCTATAACATGGAAATATGAATAAAGAGTAATTGACAAATCCTTGAAAAGGTAAAGCTTCAACTGTAACCGGCACCACAGGCCCTGGTTACAATGCTGCTACAGGCGACTATTTTTTAATTCTATTTCGCACCACCCTTTCAGAACAAAAATCTTTTACATACGCTTTGATGACATTTTCAAAGGAAATATAGTATAAAATGTATTTTAAAAAAATAGTTGTGCGAACAGACTATGAAAAAAGTCGCCTGCGACAGCCCTGTGATTATCTCCAGGGGAAACTCCCACCATATAATTTGAAAAGAAATTTCTTCCTTATTTAACCCTCCGTCTACCAGACGGGTCCATTGGACCCGACAGGTACATACAAAATATTCATTCAAACCAGAAATTTCTTTAAAATAAACTAAGTATATAAACCAGACAAAAATAAGGTAAATAAATAAGTTAAATAGTTTTAAATAAAAATTCTGGTGTAGAACGTTTTATTAAAACTTGAATAAAATTCCCGGTAGATCTAGGGTTAAACGTCTTATTCATGCGAAATCATGCTGTCATAATTAAGGAAAAATATCTATTAATTTTTACTGGTGGAAGTTTTCTCTGGTGGTAGTTAAGTCTTGTGATTTCACTATACAGTGACAACCCAAACAATCCTGTTGTCAATGACAGTGACTTGTTCACCGCCAAGGCAAACGTCTAACAGTAAAATTTAATAAAAATTTCCACTTTATTTAAATGCCTTATTCGTGCTGAATTGTGTCATATTAAACCAAAAATTTCTATTTGTTTTTACTCTTGTAAGTTTGCCTTGCCGTTAATGGGGTGCTGATCAAATGCAAAAAAACTACAGACGCCATCTTGTGACTACCTCTTCAGTTACCTTCACTTGCGGTTCGTGGACACCACACTATCTCTCTCCTCCACTTTATTCATAACCCCATTTTCTATAACTGCAGATTTATAGATAGATCATGTCTTCTTTTATTATAAGAACGTAATGTTTCATCTAAGAAAATGACATTCTAATAATTTATGAATTTCCAGACACTTCCAGTTTTAAATTGAAAGTACATATTTGTTTAATCGCAAGTATAAAATCATGAGAACATTCATTTCCTGAATGATCTTTAATGTATGATAAATATAAAGCCACAAATAGCTTTAATTAAATTTTAGTTTTAATTTCTTGTATAAGTAATCTTTCAATCCCTCCCCACCTGTAACAAAACAAAACGTTTTTCTAAGAGTTTCTTTAGAAAATTCACCCAGCTTCCAATATTTTAGTTTATAACTTGCAAGGTTTTCAACTATTTTAACTCCACTTTTAGAAAACTTGAGAAAGAAAACAATATGCAATAATAAATCAGGGCTTGAAATTCAATTTTTACTAGGAGGAGAGTTTCCCTACCAACATTTATAAATGGAGGGGAGTTGATCTTTTTGGGAGGGAGAAAAAAAATCTAAAACCAACTGTTATTTTACGTGCTATTTAAAGATTTACATTAATTATTTTAATACAGACATGACAAAATACCATTGAAGAAATTTAAATCAACAACTCGCAATAATTATGAAAAATGTTTTTTATTTAAAAAAGTAAGAAAGCTTTTATATTAGCCTATTTTTCAAGTTACAACCAAATGTCATGAGTCGTTAACATTGGGGTTGTTAAATGAATTTCTGAATTTAGATTTTATTCCATTTTGGGGCCTGAATCTTCTTTCACAAGGTAAACTTGTGACAAACAGCACAAGCACAACATTTATAACTTTGGAAGGTATCGGAAATGTATGGTTTGGTTATGCTCTCTTAAAAAAATTTCAGAAAACTTTGCAATATCTGACATGTCTTCATTTTTAACTACTTGCATGAACAGTGTATATTCAGCGATGGAATCATCAATATCCATTTCTGAACAAATTGTTTTATTATATCCTTAATGGAATTATAGTCAAAACCTGATTCCCTGGTATTTTCTTTGTTTAAAATTTGAATGTAAATTTGAATGCTTGTTCAATTAAAGTCAAAAGTTTGAAATGGAAACTGTTGATTCATTTCTTCTACTACACGAGAAACGTAGGTTAACTTTAAATTGTCAAGTCCTAATTTCTGTTAATTGCAAGGATCAACTTGTTTGGTGTTTCTATGTATGTTTGATTGGAGCTCAGAATTTTTCTTTGATGTGCACCACAAGATCTTTGCGGTCATTCTAATCTTACTTTTGTTTAGTACTGAATCTAGACCAATTTGTCAGAGCGCAGCACCCGGTGACACTTAATGTCCTTTTGTGACACAACCTTTTGGATATATTCCTTTTTCTCTCACAGAAAAAAAAAACATAGTGAAATATGCCAATCGGGCATAGGAAAAAAATATCGTGAATTTCTTCTATCGGTTGAGGAAAGAATATCATGAAATTCGTCGATTGGCTGCGGTATAAAATCCCGAAATGCATTGATCAGACGCGGGATAAAACTGTGAATTTCGTCAGTCTGTCGCAAAAGTAACCGTAAAATTTGCACGTGTTTCTGAGTAAAAAAAAAAAAAAAAAAAAAAAAAAAAAAAATAATATATATATATATATATATATATATATATATATATATATATATATATATATATATATATATATATTCACAGCAAATTTTCTGAAAGGTTACAGAAGGGGATGGAAAGGGATTGGGAAATCTTCTCCAGGCGCTAATTTTTTATGTTGTAGGTCAAGTAAATTCTTTTTTTTTTGGTTCGGTTTGATTTCAGGCTGAGTGTAGATTCCTGTAAATTGGATTCGGGTTAAACCCAATTTTTCAAAAGTTAGTTCAGTATATTATTTCAGATTAAAAACTATACTATACCTTTAATAATAAATATAGATATTTGTGTGTGTGTGCTGTTTTCTAAAGAGACTGTAACATTTTTATCGCGACCCTTTGATAAAATTCCCTTTTTTTTCTGCAGCTCTTTAACGAAATTCGCGTTTTTTTTTCGCGCTCTTTTGACGAAAATCCCATTTTTTTCGCGACCTTTTGACGAAATTTGCGTCTTTTTCGCGATCTTTTGACGAAATTTGCGTCTTTTTCGCGATTTTTTTTGACGAAAATTGCGTCTTTTTAGCGATTTTTTCACGAAATTTACGTTTTTTTCACGATCTTTTGACAAAGTTTGCGTTTTTCCCGCGATCCTTTGACGAAATTTGCGTTTTTTCGCAATCCTTTGATGAAATTCGCGTTTTTTTTCAGCGGTCCTTTGATTAAATTAGCTTTTATTCCGCGATCCTTTGACAAAATTTGCACTTTTCCGCGATCCTTTGATGAATTTCGCGTTTTTCGCGATCTTTTGACAAAATTTGCATTTTCCCGCGATCCTTGGACGAAATTCGCCTTTTTTCGCTATCCTTTGCCGAAACTCGCGTTTTTTCCGCGTTCCTTTGCTGAAATTTACGATTTTTTTTGTTATTCTTTGATGTAATATGTGTTCTTTCGCGATCCTTCGATGAATTTCAAGTTTTTTTTCCACGATCTGACGAAATTCACGTTTTTTCGCGATCTTTTGACAAAATTTGCGTTTTATTTGCAAGCTTTAGAGACGAAATTGGCGATTTTTTCCTTGAACAATTGATGAAATGGATTTTTTCGGCGATCATTCGTCGAAATTCGCGATATTTTTCTGTTGAACTGATGACCGATTTTTCATAATTTTCGGAACCTAATGCCTTAAATTTTCAAAAAATTCAGAACAGAAATACCTCTGAATTCGCCAATCAGTCGCGGATATTTGTCAACCGATCTGGAGAAAAAAATAATGAAATTTAGCGGTCGCGTGAAAAATTAATGACTTTCAACGATCTTTCGCGGTAAAAAAAAAAAAGAAAAAACGCAAAATGAGTCAATCGGCCGCGCGAAAATATCGAGAAATTCGCAAGGAGTTCGCGGGAGTTGATCGTAATTTCAAAATGCAAAATTTTCTGGAAAATCGCGAGATGTTTTGGGCGGGAGCCTCCCGCCCACTATATTCTTTTCCGGGATTTCAAAGTTTTGGGCGCGAATCCCGCCATCCCGCCCTGAAATTCAAGCCCTGTAAATACATATTTAGCTTTTGACTTCATTTTTATTGTAAATATGATTCGGTACTTATGAAATAAAATGTAAAATTAATAATACAGTTGCTAACAGTTACGCTCTTCTAATACCATAAAAAATACAATTTTTTTCCCTTGTACAAAATAAGTGATGGCCGTAATGAATGATTTTGTCACTCGAATGAATTATTCGAGCATGCGCAAAAGCATAGTTTTCAACTTTAGAATATTTTAAATCCATTACTGCCAGAAATTCAGTAAAAAAAGATGAGTTTCATTTTTTTACTTGATTGGCAAATTTATTTTAACCCTTTATTTATCGCACCCGTGACATTCACGGGCAGCGTAGGCTGCTATTTTTTAAATTCAGATTCTTTATTTGTTACCATTTTTTAAAATACTGTTATCGGGATTGTTCTCACGTAATTTTACCTGCCATTAAATAAGGTGAATATTACTACAATGGAGTTCTGAATAAAGAGGAGGAGACATATAGTGTACTGTCTACCAGTTGCGAGTGAAGTAGCTGACGGGGTTGTCACAAGATGGTGGCTGCTTTTTTAAAATGTGATCTACAGTTTCTGATTACCGCCGATACAAACTTCCCACGAGTAAAATTGAATAGAAAATTTCGCTTTATTTATTCGTCTTCAATATGGAAATATTTTCCTGCAAAAATGGTAAAAATTTCTTTTTGCATTTACTGGTGTCAGTTTGCCTGGTAAAACAGTCAGTGTTTTTCAATGGTTGTCACATTATGGCGGAAACGCAAGGCCTGGCTACTGCCAAAGTAAACTTCCACCAGAAAAGTGAAAATCTGTGTCCGCCATTATTTATGACAATATTTTGCATTATTAATTTGTTTAAATAAAAAGAAAATTTCTATATAAACTTAATGGTGGATGTTTCCACCTGCGGTAATCAACCTCTGCGAAAGCGGTTACCGTTGAGGCTTCACTACATTATGGATATGTCAGTTTCTCTTTATTAATAGTTCCATGATTTCTACTTCAAAAAAGTGGTCGCAATCAAACAATATCAAATTGAAAAAAAGGAGCTTACTCTAATCAGGCGCGACGCTTAAACCCTTGATATGAGGTAAGATATATTATATCCCACCTAATTGTAATCGCGATTCGCACCGGGGACTTTTAATTAAATTTTACTTTTTTAACCTTCATGGGAAAATTTGAAAAGTTGCTTTTCCTTATTTTAAACTAAATTTTTTCGTGAATTCCGGTGTGAATTCAACATTACCGAAAAATAATTGCTTGCCCCTGAAAGGGTTAAGGGCAGGGATGAGCTTTTAGCTCACCAGAATAATCTTAGAGAAAATTTTATTTTATTTAATTGGAAAATACTGCGATTTGACAGAACAAAGTTTTCTCTAATATTATACGGGTATGAAAAAAAGCAAAAAACCTCATCCCTGGGATAACCCCTGGGTTAAGGGGTTAACTAAATAAGAATCTTCTTTAGTAAAGCTACGCTTTAACACGTCATACCTGAATGATTCATGCATTCTACACAATGTAGTTATGAATAAAGATGAGGGGACATATAGTGTAGTTTCTACCAGTTGAGGGTGAAGTTACAGAGGAGGATGTCTCTAGATGACGGCTGTTTTTGTATATCGGATCAACAGTTTTTGATTATCTGCCACCAAACTTGGTGGTATCTTGGAAACTGCCACCAGTGAATTACAAATAGAAAATTTCACCTCATTTTAGCGGCTTACTCATGCAAAATTTCTCTCACAAATGTGCTAAAATATTCTATTCGTTTTTACTGGTGGAAGTTGGCCCGGGTGTTATAATCTCGTGCACTGTTACTGACAGAATAGTATTTAAGTTGTCATATTATGACGGAAAAGCAGGGCATAACTGCCGCGGAAGTAAACTTCCACCAGTAAAAATTAATATCTGTTTTCAGCCATAATTATGACTGAAATTCTGCATTATTAAGTCGTTTAACCGCTTAATTCTCGCTCCCGTCATATTCACGGGCTGTGGCTTTTACCCAGATTGTTTGATTCCCACCGGTTTCATAAAATAGTGAAATTGGATATATTTTAGTATCGTTTTTCCTGTCATTAAGAAAGGTGATCGTTTCTTTTTCATAAAAGTGGTGCCAATAAGCAATTTGAATTTTTCAACCGTAATTTAATTCGAGCATTAAGGGTTTAAATAAGGTGAAAACTTATATTCAAATTTACTGATGGAAGTTTGCCTGGCAGTAATGAGCCACTGTTAAACCTGTTACAGTTCAAGCTTCTCCATTCTAAGGATATGTGAATTCATTTTTATTCATAGTTCAATGTTCTACCCATCGCAAGTTCTATCGAAGATTTCTGCGATTGAATAAGTTAGAGTTTACTGTTAAATTTTAGTGGTAAGAAAAAAGCGTAAAAGTTGTCAGTTAGGAATTGTAAATATTTTTAAAATGTAAAAAACTATTAGGGTTTTTCAATCAAAAGCTCGAAAAATCTTATAAAATACTCATTATAACTCATCATAACGGATTACTACGCACCCTCCAACAAATAATATTGTGTTTCTATGTTAATCAAATGGAGATTGTAGCCTAAGTAATCTATAATTTACATTTTTAGATATTTATGTCCACTTGTTTTATTTCTGTATCTTAGCTTATTTCCTTCAAAAATGTATTGCAAAATTTTTATTAATTTTGTGGGTTTGCAGTTAATTTTTTCATCTGAATTGGTACTGTTTACTAAAGACTGATAGAGACATTTAATTATGTAATCTAAAATATTTTGCTACATCATATATTTCTCAAAATTCCTTGAAAATAATAATAATTATCTTTCACATCTCAAATGATATAGAAAGTTTACATGTGTAGTTAAATATATTTATGTTCCTAAAAGAAAAGTATAAACAGAGTTTAATGCGTAATAACCGAGAAATTTCAAAATTTATTTGTCTTCAGTAATATATGTAGCTCAATAAATGCTTAAAACTCAACAACTTCATATGGCGCAAAGAAAGATAATATTCAACGATCTTTCTAAACTTTGTTTTCGAAGACGATATTAACTAATATATGATATGAAACAACTCATTGAAAAGTTAAACAAACTGTAAAATACTCTGAAATGCTTCATTTAAAATGAATGTGGGATGACTTGCGTAAGTCTAACTTAAATGAAAGAAGGGGAAACTTACACAAATGACTAAAGGCATAGAATGTTATTGCACACATATCGTATGCATTACGAACAAATACTGTTCATATCATTGTAATTATATAAGAAGAAAACACAGTAAGACAATGGATTTATAAATAAAGAGGAGAAGACATATAGTGTACTGTCTATCAGTTGCGAGTGAAGTAACTGAGGAGGTTGCCACAAGATGACGGCGGCTTTTTAAAAATCGGATCTACAGTTTCTGATTGCCACCGAGGCAAACTACCCATCAATAAAATTTAACAGAAAATTTCGTCTTATTTAAGCGTCTTATTCATGGAAAGATTTTCTCATAAATATTATAAAATTTTCTATTTGCTTTTATAGTGTCAGTTTGCATGGTAATATAGTCAGTGTGTTTCACTGGGTGTCACAATATGGCGAAAACACAAAGCCTGACATCCGCCAAAGTAAACTTCTACCTGTAAAAATGAAAATATGTTTCTGCAATTATTTATGACTGATTTTTTCCATTAATAAGGCGATTAAATAAGGAGAAAATTTCTATATAAATTTACTGGTGGAAGTTTCCACCGACGTCAATCAACCCCTGCGAAAGCGGTTACAGTTGAAGTTTCATTATTATAAGGATATGTCAGTTCCTCTTTATTAATAGTTCCCTGACTAAGACACGTTACATTATTTAACAATTATCCATTGACTATTTAGTAATTTCCACATTCTCCTGAACCTGCTGGCCTACCTGCTGGCTTCAAGGCGTTGTTGACAGGTTTTTCAATAGTTTGTACGCTCTCCAGAATTTGAATACCAGTAATTTAGAACAGAAATCTTTTTTTGTTATTTTGAATTATCAAATATGGCAAAGCATACTACTCGAAAAAACATTTATATAATTTCAAGCGATAGTGTAAACGCTAACAAATTTTCACCTTGGATAGACGCTATTTTTGTGATAGCGCTTAGGTCAAGTGTTCAGAGGACTGTGAATGTGTTCTTAATCTTCTATAAAATATAAAAAATACGCAATTTCTTTAGACCCTGTAAAATGTGGTATTTGAACTTTAACCCGGGCCCACAGACATATCACTCTATTTTAGAATGCAATAATTTCCCTTATTTAATAGCAGAAATTTTGGGATAAAGTAAGTCAAATAATGCCTTTCGGAAATCATTGTGTAAACCGACTTTCAGATTAAAAAAGTTGAAGACACCTACTGTAAAATTTGTTGAACATCTTCAGGCGACTTTAATGTTTTTTTCAACACTAAGTTCATCTAAAACATATTTTGCTTGCCATTTATGTCGCAAATACATTCAGTATCATGAATGAGCATGCGCATGGAATAGTACCCGATGGTAAGCATAGCTGTTAAATTTTAACACTTTTGGCTCAGTGTTCCATTGCATGGAACACGCAACTTGATTCCAAAATGCCACAATGGCACCAGAATTTTGGTACAAGTTTTCTCCGTTCATTATGCAAGTGAAATAAAGCTTTTTGTTATTTATAAATAAATTTGTTCGTAAATTCCGGTGTCATTCGTTCATGTTATCATTTTAGCAATAAAAGTGTTCTTCACCGGAAAGGGTTAAGTTATTTTCTAGTTTTGAATAGAAATCTTCGTCTTATTAAATTGCAAATTTTTTTTAGATTAAATAATATGAAGATTTCTATACGAGAAAAGTGGCTACGTAAAAGTTAGTATATGTTGAAATTACAGAGGCACCAATATTAAAGAAGACAGAAGTATAGTCGCTTTTTAGTTTGTTGAAGTAATGCTAAGGAAAATCAAAATTTACACATCGTGTGAAGTCCCCTCAACCATGCAGTTTCAAAATTTAAAGATTGAGCATGAGCAGCAGCTGAAGGAAGAATGGTATATAATTTCCCTTTTTTGTCCATGCCAAAAGACATATATTATTAAGTAGCATACACTTTGACAAGTAAGAAAAAATAGTTATTTGAAAAAAATATTTTTAATTTTATTGGAAATAAAATCTTAAATTTATATATTTATAAAATGAAATTAACTTTATCTGAGCATTTATATAATTTTCCTCTAATGAAGTACACCTAGATACATCTTGTAGAAGTATTCTGAAGTGCTTGTGCATAATCCACCATCAGTTTTTTTAGTTGAAAATTGACATCAATAACAAAGATTTCGCGACATGTGCCGATATTTTTATGAGCCGAGCCTTTAGCTTTTTCACACCAGACCTCGAATACCTTTAATTATCAAATAAGCCACATTTGACAAAGTACTATGCTCACGTTTTCAGTATTTTCAAGTTTTAGCGACCCGCAATAAAAAACTTGGGGATATGCGCTTGGACGTGTTTTAGATCAGTAAACAAAAATTTTTTTGGTAATAATAGCAGGTTCTCGAAGTTTCCGATTATTTAATAAAATTTTACGTGTCATTTGTACTACTCTACTTAGATGATGAAAGATACTCTGTTGGAAGATAAACAGACGGGGAAATGAATGAAACTCCCGCAAAGATTTCGTTTTCTTTTCCGCATTGAAGAACTTGTTGAACAAATGCAAGTCAACTTAATCCTTAAGCCACTATTCAAACGTCTAAACAATTTGATATCGAAAGTGGTACATGTTAATTTAGTTCACATGGTCCCTCTTATTCAAATTAAAAAATATATATATATCGAAATGGGCAAGAAAGAGGCGAACAACGTTCACTTTAATACACAGCTGCCAACTTTTACGCTTTGTTTTACCACTAAAATTCAATAGAAATTTTTGCCTTATTTAATCACCGAAATTTGCGATTTAATAAGATAAAAATCTCTCTTAAATTTTAGTGTTAAGAAAAAAGCGTAAATGTTGGAAGCTTTGTTAATAAGATAATTTTACAACTTTTTTTTTAGACGTAAAAGACCTGAAAATTATATGTTCAAATATAAAAAATTACGTTAAACCTCTCGCTGCGTATTTTTTTGTATCAAAATAGGTTAAAAAAATTACGCATATCTTTATTACATATTTCAAATTTATATATATTTTAGAGATTAAAAATCTAAACATGTTTTTGTAAAAGAGTTTTTTTTTAACCCAAACCTGAATCAATAATTAAACATTTAAGTCAGGCTAAATCAGGGCTGTCACCGGAGACTATTTTTATTTTCTTGCACCACTATTTTAAGAAAATCAATTTTGCAGAATAAGTGTCTTGTAGATGTTGTTAAAACCTATATGGAATTTTTTATATTTAAAAAGTGGTCCGGATTGAATTAAAAAATAGTCGCCAGTGGAAAAAAATGAATCCTCGAGGAAATCTCGAGTTGCCTAAATTTTGCTACTTTTACACAGTGTTGCCAGTGGGCTACTTTTTTTAATTCAGATTTCCTGATTCCCACCACTTTTTTGAAACGGTAAAATTACCTTTGTTTTGCCTTAATTTATATGCCATTAAATAAGGCGCATTTTACAATTTCAAAAGAGTGGTGCCAATCAAGAATCTGAATTTAAAAAAAAGTAGCCCATCTGGCAACACTGCTTTTACGTTGCCCGAGGGAAGTCACGGGTTGCGCAGCGAGAGGGTTAAAACTTTGCGGTCTAACCCCGAGTCTTACTCGGAATCATATTTTTTGCCAAATTTGATTTCGGCTCCAGGAATAAAGAAAAATAAAATTTGCATAATTTAATTAGGGCAATTTCGAAATTGTGTAATTGAAGGTAAATTCATTTAAAAAAGTGGTGCAAACCGAATAAAATTTGCGTAAGAGTCACCGGAACGGAAAGGGTTAATTGATTTTTAGGAGAAAATTTAATTTTTATGAAATCACCCGGCGAAAATTTGCGGCTTACCTACCTGTGTCCTTTTCCATCAATTAAGTGAATCGTATAGTATTAGGTGCTAAGGATTGTGGGTTTTGAATACTGCTATTTTTTCAACAGATTCTTCAGATTGTTTGATTCCCAACAGTTTAATAAAATAGTGTAATTGCCTTTATTATGGTATCATATTACCTGTCATTAAAAAATGTGAATATTTCTTTATCAAAAAAGTGGTGTCAATAAGCAATTTGGATTTCGTAATTTAATGCGAGCGTTAAGGAGGATATAGGAATAAATATATGACCAAATAAAACCCGAATGTAGTTTTGACAAGATACTGTGAGTAAAGTAATTTTCATAAGTATACGCAGGGGTGTAAAAATCAATGCGCCAGCGGGCAGTCTCTCACCACTAAATTTGATTCGTTATTTTTCGTCTAATATTTTGTCTATTTTTTTTTGTAAGAATGGTGATAAAATTTAAGCGACAAAAAATGATAAAGTTTAGTGGTTAGAGACTGCTCGCTGGCGCCTCGATTTTTTATACCACCGAGTACACGATATAATTTTGCTAATAGACACGTTCTGCTCACGAAAGCGTAAAATAGCTCTGACCGGATGAAACGTATTATGCATGACTTTTGCACTTAAAATTCGCTTCGTTGGACAGAGATTCCATTATATTGATGTTGTCCAAATATCGTCAGTACCATGTCAAACTGTCCAATATGAAAACAGTTTTGCCAGTGGCTACTTTTTTAAAATTAAGATTTTTTGATGGGCACCACTTTTTGAAATAGTAAAATTCACCTTACTTAATGACATATTAATTAAGAAATAGTAATTAAATTTTACCATTTCAGAAAAGTGGTGCTAATCAAGAAATCTGAATTTTAAAAAAGTAGCCCACTGGCAACACTGTTGTCATATTGGATAGTTTGACATGTTACCGACAATATCTATGATCACGGGAGGATCATGAAAGACGGAATCGTTCTTCGATAAGTGAAAACAAATTATGATGTCAAATTATGATGTTTCATTATGAAACTACCACTCTCGACTATATCTTTGTTTTATTTTGCCTACACATACTTATGTATAATGATACCTTGAAGAGTATAAATCTATCAGGAAAAAGATTGTATTGAAACAGTGATAGACCTAATAATACAAAAATAGTCGCCAGTGGCAGAGCTGCATTATGATAAAAGTCTGAACAGAAACATGGAACTATTAATAAAGAGGAAGTGATCATCATAAAAAAGTGAAGCTTCAACTGTAACTGCTTTCGCAAGAGCTGATTACCTACGGTGGAAACTTCCACCAATAAATTTATATAGAAATTTTCTCCGTATTTAAAAGTATAATTAATGAAAAATTTTAGTCATAAATAATGGCAGAAACAGACTTTCAGTTTTACTGGTGGAAATTTACTTTGGCGGAACTCAAGCTCTACGTTTTCGCCATATTGTGACAACCAGTGAAAAAAACTGACTGTTTTACAAGGCAAACTGACACCGGTAAAATCAAATAGACATTTGCCACAAAATATTTCCATGTATAAGATACTTAAATAAGACGAAATTTCCTATACTATTATACTTTCGGGAAGTCCCCCCCCCCCCTGGTGGTATTCAGAAACTATAGCTCCGATTAAAAAAAAAAAAAAAGCAGTCGCCATCTTGTGACAACTTCCTCAGTTACTTCACTCGCAACTGGTAGACCAGTACATCATATGTCTCCTCTTTATTCATAACTCCATTAACATAAATGGCAAATATGTTGAAAGAAATTCCAGTTTCTGCCGCCTGCCAAGTCTCCGTCTTTTTGGATACCGGTATTTTAATACAGAAAATGTTGTTTCATTTAATTAGAACATTTTGCAAATTTGTACGAACAACATTTTCTATAAGATATTACTGGTGTGCAAAAAGTCGGAGACTTGGCAACTCTGATTATACCTTAACCCTCTTAGGGGCAAGGTACTTGTATTCGTAAAATGTTCAAATAATTTAATTACACCAGTATTAACAAGAGATTTTATTTGTAAAGAAGTAAAAGTAAGTTTTCGCGTACTCAATAAAGATGACATTTTCATCATAAAATTCCAGTGCCAATGTGGCAATTTGGGATTAAAATTATGTGATGTCGTGACGGCATCACCGCCCTTCAAGGGGTTAATAGTAATCATCTAATTTAATCGTAGTATTTTTGCTATTAAATTAGGCGTTGTCTTCTCCATGAGAAATCTGTAATGCAAATCTAAGAGCGAAACATACTGTTCATTCAGAAAATCCAGAGAAACACTGCAACCCAACTTGAGAATTTTTTTACGGAAAATAAGAGTGTTCTCTGATGATTTCATGTCGAAACACTGATGACCATGGGATTATAAAAATTACCAAAACTTCCTTTAGATGAAGAAATTAATACAGAGCAACCCGCTTTTACTTGTTTCAAGAATACTGACAGAAAAAGGGTAAATTTAAGAAATTTACAACAGAACCCCTTTTTCTACATCGCAGCGAAATCGCATTCGTGCAATTTTTTCAGCTTATTTAAGATTAGAAATTTCGGCGTTTAGACAAGATAAAAATCTCCATACGGAAGTACTGGTGAAAATTTGCCGTTGTGATAATATTTCCTGTTTTCACATTCCAAGGTTGGTAAGGAAATGTGTAATTTGCATAAAAACGTGAATTGCGGGAATATAAAAGAGGAGTTCTACAGAATTTTTAGGAGTAAATAGATTGGCTATTTAAAAGAATGGAGTTATGAATAAAGAGGAGGAGACATATAGCGTACTGTCTACCAGTTGCGAGTGAAGTAACTGAGTCCCAAGATGGCGGCTGATTTTTTAAAAATCGGATCTTCAGTTTCTGATTACCGCCAGGGCATACGTTCTACCAGTAAAAGTTAACAGAAAATTTCCTCTTAATTAATCGTATTATTCATGGAAATTTTTCTCAAAAATTTCGTACAAATTTCTATTTGTTTTTACTGGTGTCAGTATGGCTCGTAAAACTGTCAGTTTGTTTCCCTGGTTGTCACAATATGGCGGAATGGCAGGGCCTAACTACCGCCAAAGTAAATTCCTACCAGTAAAAATGAAAATCTGTGTCTACCATTATTTATGACTCTGATTTTGCAATATTAAGGCGTTTAAATAAGTTGAAAATTCCTATATAAATCTACTGGTGGAAGTTTCCACCGGCGGTAAACAACTCCTGCAATAGCGGTTACAATTAAAGCTTCACTATGTTAACCCTCTCGCTACGGAACCCGAGATTTTCTCGGGGTTGCATTTTTCCGCTTGATTAAACCTCCTTGATGATTCCCACCAGTTATTATTATTATTATTATTATTATTATTATTTTGTAAATTTTGTCTTATTTAATCGGAGCATAATCGGAGCATTTTCCAGGTTAAATTAGACAAAAATTTTTGTTTTGAAAAACCGGTGACAAAAGAATAAAAATTCTTAAATACACAATTTTTGAATCTATTATGATAAAACAATACCCAGCGAGAGGGTTAAGGATATGTCTGTTCCTCTTTATTAATAGTTCCATGTTTAAAAGCTGTTTAAAATCACGGCACACTCCCAGTCGAAATTTAAAACGAAACTTTTTTTTAAAATTCATATATAAGTCCTAATATAGTTAACTGTGTACCTTGTTGAACAGAATACATTTCCAGTTTATTTTTGTAAAAAACGATTTTTTTTTGTCTTACCATCGTAAGTATTTCGTTTAACATTTTATCTACGGCATTATGATCTACTGCGGGTTTTTTCATGCAATATTTTTTTTTTTCAGTTACTACAATGAAAATTAAAGGATATACATAAAAAAATACTCACCCGGGAGAAATTTAATTATTTAGAGGTAATTAACTAAAGTGGTACTTTAAAGTACCGTCAGTACACTATGACTAATTTATCGTAACAGAAAACCCACAAGGTATTTCAACAGGCAACAGAAAATATTTTCGGTTTAATAAGTATGCGAAATATAGGTTTTTTCTAATTTATAAATAAATCGTTCGGCAAATTCCGGTGCCAATCATTTATTTCAACTCTTTAGAATTGAAAATGCTTTGCCCCTGAAAGGGTTTAAAAAAAAACTTTTGTTTTTAGGTTTCGATCTTGTTAGCAGTCCTTTAGTTTTGCGACATCAATATTCCAGGGACAACATGTTCTCTCGCATCTCCACATATGCAATATATGAATTTACATATGCCATTTCTAGCATAGTAAAAACGAACCGGTGCCACAACTTTTTCGATTTCTTATAAAAAATAACAATGAAACAGAAAAGAAATACCATGGAAATCATTACTACACTACATTTTAGTAATTACATTTTAAAGCCGATGAAAACGATGGATAACTTACACAGACGAAAAGTATACAAGAAGTTTTTCTCCAACAGCCAGTGTACTGACGGTATTTATAAGTACCACCGAGTAATTGAACTGTTAAATCAAATACATACACCGTTCACCTAAAATAGCTAGTCATATTGTATTCTAAGACAATAATGAACACATAAAAAAAATCCAACACTTATCTTATATCTTTTACTGTGTTTGCTGCAATGAAAAGACGAGCGTGGCAATCTGTGCAAAAAGTCGGCTGAAAACACATTGGCTGCTTCAAAGATAGCCTCATTCGTCTCTAAAATAACAAACCTAGAACTACCGCTGCCATGTATTCGGATAAACTGGAGTTAAAAGAGCATTTTTTGCAAAGTACCATTATAATATTAGTAATATTCTCTGTGGTATAAAAGTTTAAAGTGAGTGGTACTTATAAGTACCGTCAGTAGGTAAAGGGTTAACCCCTTAACGGTCGCATTAAATTACGGTTTAAAAAGTCAGATTGCTTATCGCCACCACTTAAAAAAAATATATATGTATATATATTCACCTTATTTAACTCCTTGAGGGCATAGCTGCCACCCTTCCACTAATATTCCGTAATATCTGGATTTATTTGAACCAAGTTAACCACTTTTGAACCAGAATATTTATTTCATTATTCTTTATTTATTTAATTCAATGTTTCTACGTGTAACATATTTAATTCCATTTCTTAAAAAAAATTCGTATTAAACCAGGGTCAAATTAACTCACGTATTACGGAAGATTAGTTTATGGTTGGCACCTATGCTTGAGGGGCAAGTGATTTCGGTCCCGTAATGTTGAACTCACACCGGAATTTTTGAAAATTTCTATTTCAAAATATGTAAAAGCCATTTTACGGCTTTTTTCCACCAAAGTTAGAAAAGTAAAATTTAATAAAAATTTTCTGGTGTAAAACTTCATTAATCGCAGGCGGTATATAATACATACCGCCGCCCCTCAAGGGGCAAATGAGAAGTAAAAATGATAACAGTATAAAGTCAATTATACTATTTTATAAAACTGGTGGAAATCAAACAATCTGAATAAAAAACACAGCAAGTTAATATCACGAGCGCGAGAATTAAGATGTCAATAAAACGTTTGGGAAACAATGTTTCCATTGCTTTTTAATTTTTTATTACTTTTTGCTTTTTATCTTTCGCACTCTGGACGTATTCTTTATCTTCCACAGACTCGAGATAATTGCAGTACTTCTGTGCTTAACCCTGTCAGTGCAAGGTACTTCTGTTGATAAATGTTGAAATGAGGGAATGACACCACGATTTACGAACAATTTGATTTGAAAATGTGTAGTAAAATAATTTCCTCGTTTGTATTTAAAAGCAAAATTTTATAAAAAAAAAAAATTATGCCATTTTGGTGTTGGGCAATAAAAATTAAGTGGTATATATTATGTTCGATCGCCCTTCAAGTGGTAAAATAAAGCGAAGCTATACAAAAATGTGATTGTAACATAAGTTTAAAAATTGGCAGTTGTTTAAATAATTTGCTAAAAACATGCTGTTGATTTTACCTGCTATTTATCTGGCAAATAGTGGCGTAGACCAGTAAGTGTCCAGATGCTCACAGCACCGCTATTTCAGTATGGTAATTTTCATCATTTTTAATCTATGGATATTTTTAGTTAAAATGAAGATAATTGAACTCTTTGATGAAAGTGGTATTTAGAGTCTCATGACCACGGGTGTAAAAATGTAGGCGCCAGCGAGCAGTCTCTCACCACTAAATTTAAATATTTTCCTTCGCCTAAATTTTATTACCATTCTTACAAAACATTTATACGAAATATTAGACGAAAAATAAGGAATAAAATTTAGTGGTGAGAGTCTACCCGCTGGCGTCTAGATTTTTCACCTCTGATCATTACCACTTCTAAGGGTGCGCAACGCTTGACATAGGTGCAAAAAAAGTATTCGTACAGTTTTAATGTGTACCAGAAATTTTAACCTTATGCGCAGTAATGATGGCATATATTAACCAAAAAAATTAGCATTTACATACTTGCCATCATTCAACTAAACTTCCGTAAAATGTAAGTAAACTTGACCCAGGTTCTACACGTTACAAACTAAAAAATTTATTTGATGTATTATTATACATTTAAAATCATGTTTCTCTATGAAATCTATTTGAATTCATTTCTTAAGTAAATTTCTGGTTTGAAACGTGTTTAACCTGGGTCAATTTAACTCACATTTTACGGCAGTTTAAGGGAAAGTTGGCAAGTATGCATTTAATAAATAAATTTAATTCCATGCAATCACTATATTAACCCTTTCAGGGGTAAAGCATTTCTGCTCCAAAAGTATTCAAATAATTAATTCCCACCGCAATTTAAGAACAAATTTATTTGAAAATAATCAAAATCACTTTTCGCGTATATTATGAGATCGAAATTGTAGTAAAAATTTACTGATGCCATTTGGCATTTTGGACAGTAAAATTAACCGTTTGCAGACTGCAAACGGCGCCCCTAAAAGGGTTAATTAAAAATATTCGCCTTGTGCGCTCGAAAAAGTCTGCTATTACTTAAGGCAAAGAAATGGTTTTTATAATTACTGGTATCTAACCCTAAATAGGACTACAAAGAACTTTCTTCCAAAAGAAAATTCATGCAGTTTAGGGCTAAATAAAAACCTTCAACATATTTAATGGCAAATGTCTGCCATTAAATAAGATGAATACATAGTTTAATAAAATTGTGGTAGGGATTCAGAAAATATATGTTGGCAGGAAATCCTACCAAGCGGATTAAAGGTGTTAAATAAAGCTAAAATATTGGTGCTCAAAAATCTTGCGTGTTGACATCTCTGGAATAATTTAGGTATTTCATGACATTCATATATTAGATAACAGAATATTTTTTTAGAATCGCCCTACACAATTCCTTGGCTGTAGATAGACGAGTTTAGTAAATGAAGCATATAGTTTATTGCACCGTGAAAGATTGTTTCACGATAATATTTGAAATAGATAGCATGCTCTACGTCAAACACATGTTCTTTTTTTTTTTTTGCAATTTATATATGCTAGCATTTTTTATTAATTTTCTCTCGAGCAAAAAGTGAACGATGGCTAAATAAATGTGAGAAAAAATAATATTTGAAATTTATATGTGTAATGTAAGTAGAAATCGCTCAAACGTCGAGGACGTTTCTGACACTTATCCACCTCAGTGAGGTTTGTGCTTAACCCTTTCAGGGGCAAGGTTCTTGTACTCGTAAAATGTTGAAATAATTGAATGACGCCAGTATTTACAAGAAAATTTATTTGTAAACAAGTAAATGCATATTTTTGCGTATTTAATAAAAGTGAAATTTTCATTAAAAAATTCGGATCCAATGTGGCAATTAGGGATTAAAATTATGTGATGCCAATAGCGGCATCACCGCCCTTCAAGGGCTTAACCCTTCCAGGAGCAATGTAATCCTGCTTTTAAAATGGTGAAATGATCGATTGAAACCAGAATTTACAAACAAATTTATTAAAAAATAAATACTTGCTTTATTCTTTCTAAGATAAGAAAGAAAAAAGCTATTAAAATAATCTGGGTACCAATGTGCAGTTCGGAATTAAAATTAAGTGATCACAATTGTAATCACTGGCTTTCAAAGGGTTAAAGTGTTGAAAGCCAAAACTTTTAAATTGAATGTTTCTATACTTATCCAACAGTATATTTTTTAGAAATATCCTTTCCCAATTTCTTGGTGGTAGTTAAACGAGTTTAGTAAATGAAGCATATAGTGTATTGCCCCGTCAAAGTTTGCTTCATGAGGATATTTGAAATAGATGTGCATGATCAACTATGATGAAATGATCGATTGACACCAGAATTTGCAAACAAACTTATTAGAAAATGTATGCTTGCTTAATTCCTCGAAGGTAAAAAATCAGAATTTTATTAAAATTTTCTGAGTACCAATTTGCAGTTTGCAATTAAAATTAAGTGGTCACATTTGCAACTACCACCCAGTGTTGCCAGTGGGCTACTTTTTTAAATTCAGATTTCTTGATTGCCACCACTTTTTTGAAACGGTAAAATTACTTTTGTTTTCGCCTTAATTAATATGTCATTAAATAAGGCGCATTTTACCATTTCAAAAAGGTTGTGCCAATCAGGAATTTGAATTTAAAAAAAGTTGCCCATCTGGCAACACTGCTACCGCACTTGAAAGGGTTAACCTTTTCCGGGGCGACGTACTGGATTGTTTACTGACAACATATTACCACATTAATAAACACAGAAGTATAAAGATTCCGGATTGGATTAACCCCTTAACGGTCGCATTAAATTACGGCTTAAAAATTCAAATTGCTTATAGACACCACTTTGTTGAAAAAGAAATATTCACCAGTTTTATTGACAGGTAAAATGATGCTATGATAAAGGTAATTACATTATTTTATAAAACTCTTGGTAATCAAAGAAATCTGAATAAATCTAAAAAAAGACACAGCCCGTGAATATGACGGGAGCGAGAATTAAGGGGTTAATTGCATTAGTGAAAGTCCTGTTCTCATGAACAGGATATCAGCCCTAATGAGATTTACAGAGAAAAATGAAGTCATTTTTAGAAATAATTATCCATACCTGTCCGACGCTTCATCAGACGATGATCTGTGATTTTTTTTGTCCTCTTCTTTGTTTCCATTGCAGATAGTTTTCATTTATATTAATTAATTATCATTATTATTTTATTATTATTATTATTGCTCTAGTTATTATCCTTATTGTGCTTTTGTTATTAATATTTAGTATTAATTATAAGATGTCATGTTTTGAACCAGTCAGCTATATTGAGAATCTTACTGTTTTTTGAGTGACTAAAGCATAAATATAAACATTGTACAATGAAGAATAAAAAGAACGATCTTCTTTTTTAAACTGCTCCCAAAACAATGGAACAACTATTGGGTTTCGGTCGTCAGTAGGGAAACACTACATCAAGCTTACATCTTGGAGTGACTGTTCGGATTTCCCTCTCCCCTTTATGTGATCCCAACTTATCTTTGCGCAAATTATTTGTATACTACACTTTAATATAATTAACTGTGGCAGCACATTGCGGTCTTCTGTTGAGATATTATTATTTTTTTTTACGCCATATTTAATTCTTTTTTACGGTTAGTGTTAATCTTTGAACATCAAGCCTCTCTGACCCATGGATAATTTATTTTTATCTTGTTTATCTTTGTTCCGAACTTTTGAAAAAACTACAGTGCGCACAACTTCAATTTTGAAGGCGTATAATACATCTACTTTGAACAAAAATCTTATTTATTAACAGAATGGGAAATTATTTATTCCGATTAAATAAGCTATTCTGAAAAATTGGGATTACATTCTCGAACATCTAAGGTATGTTCGCACCCTGTACCTAGTATCATTTGCACTACAGGACTTGAACTTGTGGCTTGAGGACAATCAAGCCAGTATACTAGACAAACATTCAACATTTTTAATCACAAAAAAGTAATTTTAATCAGACATTTTAATTATTAAATAGAATCGAATAAATGTCATACACAGAGAAAATAGGCAAGCTATTATTCATTCTCTTAAAAGCATTCTCAGTTTTCAAATCTGCTTTTACAACTTGGAAAACTCCGTAAGGTGGCCGTTATGCAACTACTATTTTAGAATAGAAAAATAACCGCTATTTATTGACAGAATCTTTGCTATTAAATAAGATAAATAGTGACAAACGACCCCTACTTTACGCTAAGTATATATCCGTGTGCGTGAGGTCTTAAAATATCGAAATATGTGTTTGCAAAGGTTTTTGAGAACTAATAACGTTTAGAAGTATCTAAAAATATTTTCAATAGTAACATATATAACTTTAAACCTTTTCTCATTTCTAATCCTTAGCATTTATAGAAAATCTCTAACTTTTATTTAAATGTTTGAAGATAAGAAACCTGCTTTACATTGGATTGCAGGCACGTTTTATTCCCTTGGGATATTTCCATAGTTCTATATTTAACGGAGAAAACGATATGATGATAACGGAAAAATTCTACATTTTGTGAATTTAACTGGTTAATACTTATAAACTTTAAATAAATCTCTAACAAACAGTAAAAAGACCTATAATTTTAATAAACAATGTTTTTGTATAGAAAAATAACTAAAGAAAGTAGGAAAGCAAATAATGATTCCTTAAGAACTCCAAGAAATAAGATTAAAAAAGACATGACATATGAAGTATTATTATGAAAAACTCATCGAAAGGACAATTTAATATGCACAGTCAACTGATAGTGTGTAGGTTTCCTTGTATAAAGTCAGTTACACGATTTGTTAATATTCAAGAAAGTTTTAGAAGTCAGATGGACGCAATTTTCGTAAAAAAACTTAAGTGTCTGTCGCAAATCAATATCGAGCATGTTAGTAGAGCATTTCCGTATCCAAGGTAAATGTTTCGTCAATCAGAATACCATTTGGAAAATCATTCTTACTTTTATTTAATCGCGGAATGCGCGTATAAATAAAACAAAGAACAGTGTTCCCAGGGGGCTCCTTTTTCTAAATTCAGATTGCTTCATACACAGAACTTTTTGAAGTAGAAATAGTCACCTTATTTAATGACAGATTAAATAATACTATAAAAAGTCGAATTATACGCTTTAAAAAAAGTGGCGGGAATCAAGCAATCTGATTTAAATAAAATATCCTACTGACAACACTGGCGAAGAGTAGTCAGTACTGCATTAGAAGTAGTTACCAGAAATTCTTATCAGAGTTTATAATTGGCGATTTCAGTGGCCAAGTGAGTTTTCAAAAGTCCCTGGAATGCCGTTATAGTCAATTCTTTTTCAAATATGAGTGATAAGGAAAAGGACGTGCATTATCATGGTGGAATATGGCATGATCTTTCGGGATAAACGTTCTGATGAATGTATGCAAAATGCCACGAGGTTTGTTATCATATATTTTATCTGCCAAGGAGAACCTAATAAGGCCCATATAAAGGTAACTTGGCAGTGCCATAGCAGGAGTGCAGGTGCAGAAGCCCTGTATACCACTAATTTTAAGAAGTATTATTCACTATATTTAATCAAAGAATTTTCATGGATAGAACAAGGAGAAAATATCGTTGCGAAATTAGTGGTATCTACAAAGTATTGAAAGCCACCCCCCTGGCCCTAGGAACCGACATAACACGGGCGAAAGTGGCATATTAGGCAAACTTCCACCACTAAATTCAAAATGTTACTTATGTCAAAATTAATCACAGTGATGAGCTCATTAAAGCCGGTTGGCAAGAAAACTTGCCATGCACGGCGAGCAAAATTTTTAAATTTCATTACCAGTTTTTTAGTTTGGAAATTTTCAAATTATCTAATCTCGGATTTTGAGCAATTAAATAATTTAAAATTACAAAGTCGCAAAAACTGGTGTCGAAGAATTAAAAAAAAAATGTAAAGGAGGCTCGTCGTTAATGGGTTAAATTGGACAACAATACTTTTTTTAAAATCATTTGTGAAGTTTGGCCGGTTTTCTATTTTGCCTCCGTGAAGTTGGCGCCTATGAATTTGGCTACGCTACTGTACGATTTACCAGAAGTATCTGCATGTAGAATGCTTGTCTTGAACGTAACGCTGCTTCGCGAAGATTTCTGCAAAACAGGCACTCTTCTATCAGTATGGAGGAGGATATTGATTCATCTGAGATTGAAACACACCATTTCTAGTTATCAATGGTCCAATTTAGTTGAAAAAATTCAATATGGATAATAAACACTCTATGTATTCTAGTAAAAATAAGGCACGGTATGAGGTTGATGGCTCTTAAGTCTAGCTTTTGTCATGCTTCGGCGAATAAGTTTTATGCATAGGCATTTTGAGATATAGCTGTTACGCATCGTCAGGAGACGCTGGATCATATTACTTCCAGTTGTATTATATACTAAATTTGGCCTTTTTAATCTTTGAACGGTATACGTTTAAGACAAAATATAACACATAATAATACAGGTAGTAAAAATATTAAGCCTTCTCTGACGCTACGACACGGGCTTATAGAGGTACTAATTTATAAATCTGCAACTATTGCAAAGATGTCCTCCTGTTCCGAATGATATGCGAATAAGTCTGTTTCGATCATTGATTATTTGTTTAGATTTATTTAAATTGTTTACTTAACCCATTATTGTATTCCGCTTCAATATCGTACGAAAATTTTACATATATGATTATCTTTAATTACATTACATTTTCGCTTCAGCGCTACAATTTGCGGGATTCCTTTTTTTGCAAATTGGCATTTTCTCGGTATACATTTGTATAATAAACTGCCATTTCAGTGTATCAGGACATAATTTTAGAAAATGCTCTAAATTTGCAGATAAAATGTGCATTGAGCGCTAAATATTTTTTTTTATTTGTGTATTTCATACGAAATACATATTGCAATAATCTATCAGTAAAAAAATATAGCACCAGTTTTGCTAAATTTGCCACTTTTTATCCGACTGCCAAGAAGGGTTATGTGTTTCACACAGATATTCAGATTCTTGATTGGCACCACTTTTTTGAAATGGTAAAATACGCCTTATTTAATGACATATTAGTTCCGGCGAAAACAAAGGTGATTTTACCGTTGCAAAAAAGTGTTGGCAGTCAAGAAATCTTAATTAAAAAATGTAGCCCACTGGCAACACTGGTTTCAGGCGTATCTGTGTATTTGGATTTTTTATACCCTCGAAACATCCCTACTGCTGGATAGATTTTAATGAACGAGGTCCCTATCGATTCATCTTAATCGCCGGATGGTTATAGGTTAGGTTTTGTTTCTATAAATTCAAAATGGTGGTCGTAAAATACAAAATGGCGGTAGAGACGAAAAAAATTTTTTACGCACCCTATTGAGTGGCATATCATTGGATCGGTCTTTCAAAATGAAGACGATGTTTCATTGACTATTTTACGGTCAGAAGCTCCGTTTAAACATTAAAAAACCTGGAAGTTGTGTAGGTAGGATCTCTAGTTTTACTGCAACTCTAACCTTCATAGACATCTATAGACCTCATCAAAACAATGTTTATAGATAGGAACTAACAATTAAATAAAACTTAAAAGTCATCAATGCAATTAAATAAAAGAAAAATAGGTAAGTAATACAAAAAATAGTTTCACATTGATGAGAATTAATTAATTAGTTTGCTTTTTACGCAGTCGGGTTTTTTGATTTTTTTAATTTAATTTTTACTTGTTTATTTTTAAAAACTACTATCCTTCCAGACTTTCTGTAAGGTGATTTGTTATTAGTGACATAAATTCCGTGATCGGTTTCGGTTCCCAAAGGTTTTTCGGAACTATTTTATATTTTTAAATTTTATTGATTCGTATAACCTTTTAAAAAATTATTAAATGATTTTCAGATGGAAAGTGATTCAGTCAAGAAAAAATGCAATTCTTGTGGTACAGTTTGAAAAATTTAGTTATATTTCGTAAATTTAAGTAAATTTTAAAACTTATTCTCTGAAAATATTGAAAGTTTTAAAACATTTTATATATATATATATTTTAATCTTTTCTTACGAGTAATTTATAAAGCCAGCGAACAGATATTAACCCTATCGCTGCGTAAGTAATTCTTCGCGATGAGCGTCTTTTACAGAATTTTTAATCTTTTATCACCGGTTCTTTAAAGCAGAAATTTTTGACTATCATAATCGGGGAAAATGTCCTGATTGAATCAGACAAATCTTTTGCTAAAAAATAACTGGTGGGAATAACCAAATAGTATTAATTAGACAGAAAAATGCAAGCCCGAGTATATCTCGGGTTGAGAAGGGAGAGGGTTAACCCGGGAGGGCGCGCGCCGGGCCTGATAGACCCATAGTGCGTATGGTTTTAACAATTGTCACCACTATCTTTTTAAAGGTAATCTTCAAACTATTTTATCTCAAAATTTTCAACAGTTGTCTCCGAATAAATAAGTTGACGATTATTATTTGTATTTATTTGTGACAAAGTAAAAACCATGGAACTATTAATAAAGAGGAACTGACATATCCTTAAAATAGTGAAGCTTCAACTGTAACCGCTAGCAAAGGGGTTGTTTATCGACGGTGGAAACTCCCACCAGTAAGTTTATATAGATATTTTAAACTTATTTAAACGCCTTATTTTTACAAAATTTCAGTCATAAATAGTGGAAGAAACAATTTTTCATTTTTACTGGTAGGAGTTTTCTTTGGTGGTAGTTAGGCCCTGAGTTTCCGCCATATTGTGACAACCATGGATACAAACCGACAGTTTTATAAGGCATACTGGCACCGGTAAAAACAAATAGAAATTTTTATGACATTTTTGAAAAAAAATTCCATGAACAAGTCGCTTCGGTAAGACGAAATCTTCTATTCAATTTTACTGGTGGGATGCTTGACCTATCGGTAGTCAGAAACTGAAGAACCGATTTCAAAAAAGCAGCCGCCATATTGTGACAACCTCCTCAGTTACTTCACTCGCAACTGGTAGACAATACACTATATGTCTCCTCCTTTTTATTCATAACTCCATTGTAAAAACCATTCAGACCCTGGGTATGCACGCGTTCTCCCGGGTTAAAAAAGGGTAACTAATTGAAGAAAAAATAAATAAAATGTCATGACATGTGAAAAAACAGAAAAACGACTGTTTTCTTAAAATTTGAATAAAAAAAAAACTATTATTATTACTGAAAATCAGATCCTTAATTTTACATAATAAAACTTAAGGAGCGTCAAAAAAATAAGTTAATTGAAAAGTATATGTTAAAATCTATCATTTTTATCGTGCTGTTTATGGTCAGTCATTTGGCGGGTAAAAACATATGTTTGTCAACAATGTAGCGAAAATTCGAAAAAACTGGCAAAAAAGGCAAGAAATGGAAACAATGGTTGAATTTTATTCTTTCACATAAAATGACTGAGGCTTTGATCAAATTATTAATTTGATATTGCATTCATATTAATTTCATGATTTAACCCTCTCGCTGCGTAATTGTTTTATCAAAATAGCTTCAAAAATTGCGTATTTAACCCCTTCGCGACGAGCGTCTTTTAAGAATTTTTATTCTTTTGTCCCCGGTTTTTCAAAACAAAATTTTTTATCTAATTTAATCGATAAAATGCTCGATTAAATAAGGCAAAGTTTACAATAAAAAAATAACTGGTGGGAATAATCAAGGAGGGTTATTTAGATGGTAAAAATACATCCCCGAGGAAAACTCGGGTTGCGCAAATTTTGCTACTTTTACTTTGCCCGAGGTAATCTCGGGATGCGCAACAAGAGGGTTAAAGTATTTTAACACATTGAGAACGGGTCATTTTTTGAAAACCATCACGAAATTTACGTTTACAAATGTCGTTAGAAATTAACACCTGCTCACATCCAATCAACCAGACGCAAGCATGCCTGGTTACACCTTCTTTTCTCATTTTTACAAAATATCCGTTACCAGTAATATTTTTTTCTTCAATCAATCCCCGAAAACGTCAATTCACGTGACCCGTCCTCAATGTGTTAACACTAGAACGCCCGGAAATTTTACTCAAGTTTCATAAAAAATATTTGACACCAGAATTTTTATTTAAAATTATTTGACTGATTTATTTAACGTCAAACAGAGTTGTTTAAATTTAACTTATTTTACAAAAGAATTTCTGGTCCCAGTTAACATTTAATCATATGGTCGGAGTCGGATCGACTCTTTCCGGGCGTTCTAGTGTTAAAATACTTTTATTTGATAGCATTTGAAGAACAAGTAAAAATATCTAATGTGTAAATAAATTTAATTTTAATCCAAATAAAAAATCTGTTTATTTTATTCTTAATTTTTAATAGAGTAATGTCTTATTTAATAGTAATAGATATATTTGTATATTTGTGTAAAAAACTCACAGTTTTTATATTCAAGAAAACTATAACTATTAAAGACAACATTAAAATTTGCTGTGTAACACATATATATAACACAGTTTGCAATAACCAAATCAATTTTCATTATCCCTTTATCTCAACATCTGTATTTTTTCAATAAAAAATTATAGAAAGAAGACCGAAGAGAATCTAGAAAGAAGAGAATCTAGAACCCTAGAAAGAAGACCGAAAATAATTTGTTTATATAAAAATCATATGGAACAAATAAAACTTATTAATATACATGAGAGAGTGGATGGATTATGTACTTTATATCTCCAAGTTACTATTATTCTACATCGGATAGATGCGGGTACCACAGTAAAGTGGATAATATTTCTTATAGATTTTTAACCCTCCAGCCGCGGGCGACTTTTTCATTTTCTTGGATGCAATTACGTCATATTTTTAACTTTTTTAAATTTCAGATTGTTTGATTACCACTTTTTTTTTAAGTAGAAATAGTCAATTTATTTAATTCCAGGTTAAATAATGCGAGAATAAGCCGAATTATATGCTTTTAAAAAAGTGTTAGGATTCAAGCAATCTGAATTTTAAAAAAGCAGCCAAGTGAAACGCAAAAATAGCGTGTACCGCGGAATTGTATAGAATATGTGAAACGCGATATGAGCGTTTCTCGCGGCTGGATGGTTAAAGATTAACTAAAGCATAAAAAATAGTTCAATAACTATTGTCTGTTAAAATAAAGAAACAGAATTTAATTTATTATTTTTTTCTCTCCCTTTTCCCATCTCTATCCAAAGCAAAAATCAAATGTATTTTACTAAAAACAATGCAAATTTAATGGAATTTAATACTGCAGTGAATGTTAAAAGCTAAAACAGTCAATGTCAAAAATTGTTAGATTTAATATTAGAAAAAAGTAATAACTTAACATTAAGGGGTCTCAGGACTCTTAAAATTGGAAAAAAAAGGACCATTTTCAACATTTAATACCTTAAAATGTATTTGATATTAAGACACAATTTTAAATGGGAATGAAAGATACTAGTATGTTCTTTCATTTCAAATATTTGAAAAATTGCAAGATGCAGAATTAGCATTTACAGGGGGCTCAAAACTGTGAGACATTTGACGAGCAGAAAATCGGCATAACAGCTTTTGCGCACGATTAGAAAATAAATTTTGCAACTAGAATGAAAATTTTTGTGCCTACTTATACCTCAGATTATAATAATTACACTGAACCTAAATAAATTTGTATTTAAAGCATTTTTATATTTTTAATACAAAGTTGTATTTAGCTAATGCAAAATTTAGAAAATTTCAACAATATAAACCCCTAAAAAAATATTTTCTTTTTACAATAAAAAGGAAATTTTAGGTTCAGTTTATACAGACTAACATAAAAAAATATGTTTTGAAAATTTGATGAAAAAATATTCAGAAGTTTTTGAGATATCGTGCGCGTTATGCCCAAAAACGTCATTTGGAGAAAAATGACTTCAAAGTTTTGGAAACACCGCTTCAGCTATTGAGCTAGTATAATTCTAAATGCCATAACTTCTGTTCTAATGGGAATTTCAAGATAACAATTACATCAAAATGTTTAGAAAACATAGAAGTTTAACATCTAAAAAAATTAAAATTTCGAAAATTTTAGAGCTTTAAGAGTCCTGAGACCCCTTAAAACTACCGTGAGCTATCATTTTGACGGCTACCATATGAATATGTTTCGGTTCAAACCAGAAATTTGATTGTGAAATAAGTTTAACGCTAGAACCGCCGGAAATTTTTTTAAGTTTTATAAAACTATTTTACACCAGAATTTTTTTTGAAACTATTTATCTTTTTTATTTAACTTATTTCTCTGCAGTACATATTTAACATATTTTAGAAAAAAAATTCTGTTTGGAATCAAAATATTTTCATATTTTGCCGGTCAAAATGACCACTGTGGCGGTTCTAGTGTTAACAGATACAAAGAAGAAAAATGTTAAAAAATAAAGTTAAAATGTTTTAAATCAAAATTCGGCCGTGAAATTTTTTTTATAAAACTTGACTCAAATTTCAGTAGTTCTAGTGCTAACCCCTTGAGGGGCGCCGTTTTCACTCTGCAAACGGTTAATTTTAATGCCTAAATATACAAATAGCACCAGTAATTTTTTAGTAAAATTTCGATCTGATAATAAACGTGAAAAAAAAGGCTTTTGATTATTTTCAAATAAATTTGTTTGTTAATTGCGATGTGAGTTAATTATTTGAACATTTATTGAGAAGAAATCCCTTGCCCCTGAAAAGGTTAATTATATTTCCGTAAATAAAATATATACCTAATTTTCCCACTTTGGCAAAAAATGCAAAAACCTGCCACGACGTTTTTTACTGGCTTTTTTATTGATCAGCCCCCGTGGAACTGGTTTCAGTTGAAGCCTCACCTTTTGAAGATATGACAATTCCTCTTTTTTCATAGTTCCATGTGAAACAAAAATTCTGTTAGAATGGTGGTTTTTTTACTTAAAAAGCGGCTAAATTAAAAACATTGTGTATCACTCGTACCTACATAAAGTTTACGAATACGTTTAAAAAGCAGCATTTTCTGAAAACCAAGTTTCTGTTTTTGATCTAATATGCCAGACATGAAATATTTACAGATAAGTTCGAATTTTATTTTTATCTTGCTTAACCCTTTCAGGAGCAAAGCACTTCCATTGCTAAAATATTGAAATGAATAAATGATACATAATTTAAGAACAAATTTTTCTCGAAATATGAAAAAGCTCTATTTCAAATACTTAATAAACGGACAAATTTATACCAAAATTCTGGTGGCATTGTGGAATTTGGGAATTGAAATTACGTGGTTTCATAAACGTACCACCGTCTTTGAAAGGGTGAAACGTTGTATAACATAATCTTAAATATGAATAGTTTTAGAGGTTAAACAATTTGTTATAATGTATTTGAAGTTTATTGTTAAAAACCAGATTTTTAATTTTTCAATATTTTATTGTAATTCAAAACGTCTTAACGCAAAATGTTATCCATGTATTATGATGAAACATGGAATACTCTATAACATGGAAATATGAATAAAGAGTAATTGACAAATCCTTGAAAAGGTAAAGCTTCAACTGTAACCGGCACCACAGGCCCTGGTTACAATGCTGCTACAGGCGACTATTTTTTAATTCTATTTCGCACCACCCTTTCAGAACAAAAATCTTTTACATACGCTTTGATGACATTTTCAAAGGAAATATAGTATAAAATGTATTTTAAAAAAATAGTTGTGCGAACAGACTATGAAAAAAGTCGCCTGCGACAGCCCTGTGATTATCGCCAGGGGAAACTCCCACCATATAATTTGAAAAGAAATTTCTTCCTTATTTAACCCTCCGTCTACCAGACGGGTCCATTGGACCCGACAGGTACATACAAAATATTCATTCAAACCAGAAATTTCTTTAAAATAAACTAAGTATATAAACCAGACAAAAATAAGGTAAATAAATAAGTTAAATAGTTTTAAATAAAAATTCTGGTGTAGAACGTTTTATTAAAACTTGAATAAAATTCCCGGTAGATCTAGGGTTAAACGTCTTATTCATGCGAAATCATGCTGTCATAATTAAGGAAAAATATCTATTAATTTTTACTGGTGGAAGTTTTCTCTGGTGGTAGTTAAGTCTTGTGATTTCACTATACAGTGACAACCCAAACAATCCTGTTGTCAATGACAGTGACTTGTTCACCGCCAAGGCAAACGTCTAACAGTAAAATTTAATAAAAATTTCCACTTTATTTAAATGCCTTATTCGTGCTGAATTGTGTCATATTAAACCAAAAATTTCTATTTGTTTTTACTCTTGTAAGTTTGCCTTGCCGTTAATGGGGTGCTGATCAAATGCAAAAAAACTACAGACGCCATCTTGTGACTACCTCTTCAGTTACCTTCACTTGCGGTTCGTGGACACCACACTATCTCTCTCCTCCACTTTATTCATAACCCCATTTTCTATAACTGCAGATTTATAGATAGATCATGTCTTCTTTTATTATAAGTACGTAATGTTTCATCTAAGAAAATGACATTCTAATAATTTATGAATTTCCAGACACTTCCAGTTTTAAATTGAAAGTACATATTTGTTGAATCGCAAGTATAAAATCATGAGAACATTCATTTCCTGAATGATCTTTAATGTATGATAAATATAAAGCCACAAATAGCTTTAATTAAATTTTAGTTTTAATTTCTTGTATAAGTAATCTTTCAATCCCTCCCCAACAGTAACAAAACAAAACGTTTTTCTAAGAGTTTCTTTAGAAAATTCACCCAGCTTCCAATATTTTAGTTTATAACTTGCAAGGTTTTCAACTATTTTAACTCCACTTTTAGAAAACTTGAGAAAGAAAACAATATGCAATAATAAATCAGGGCTTGAAATTCAATTTTTACTAGGAGGAGAGTTTCCCTACCAACATTTATAAATGTAGGGGAGTTGATCTTTTTGGGAGGGAGAAAAAAAATCTAAAACCAACTGTTATTTTACGTGCTATTTAAAGATTTACATTAATTATTTTAATACAGACATGACAAAATACCATTGAAGAAATTTAAATCAACAACTCGCAATAATTATGAAAAATGTTTTTTATTTAAAAAAGTAAGAAAGCTTTTATATTAGCCTATTTTTCAAGTTACAACCAAATGTCATGAGTCGTTAACATTGGGGTTGTTAAATGAATTTCTGAATTTAGATTTTATTCCATTTTGGGGCCTGAATCTTCATTCACAAGGTAAACTTGTGACAAACAGCACAAGCACAACATTTATAACTTTGGAAGGTATCGGAAATGTATGGTTTGGTTATGCTCTCTTAAAAAAATTTCAGAAAACTTTGCAATATCTGACACGTCTTCATTTTTAACTACTTGCATGAACAGTGTATATTCAGCGATGGAATCATCAATATCCATTTCTGAACAAATTGTTTTATTATGTCCTTAATGGAATTATAGTCAAAACCTGATTCCCTGGTATTTTCTTTGTTTAAAATTTGAATGTAAATTTGAATGCTTGTTCAATTAAAGTCAAAAGTTTGAAATGGAAACTGTTGATTCATTTCTTCTACTACACGAGAAACGTAGGTTAACTTTAAATTGTCAAGTCCTAATTTCTGTTAATTGCAAGGATCAACTTGTTTGGTGTTTCTATGTATGTTTGATTGGAGCTCAGAATTTTTCTTTGATGTGCACCACAAGATCTTTGCGGTCATTCTAATCTTACTTTTGTTTAGTACTGAATCTAGACCAATTTGCCAGAGCGCAGCACCCGGTGACACTTAATGTCCTTTTGTGACACAACCTTTTGGATATATTCCTTTTTCTCTCACAGAAAAAAAAAACATAGTGAAATATGCCAATCGGGCATAGGAAAAAAATATCGTGAATTTCTTCTATCGGTTGAGGAAAGAATATCATGAAATTCGTCGATTGGCTGCGGTATAAAATCCCGAAATGCATTGATCAGACGCGGGATAAAACTGTGAATTTCGTCAGTCTGTCGCAAAAGTAACCGTAAAATTTGCACGTGTTTCTGAGTAAAAAAAAAAAAAAAAAAAAAAAAAAAATATATATATATATATATATATATATATATATATATATATATATTCACAGCAAATTTTCTGAAAGGTTACAGAAGGGGATGGAAAGGGATTGTGAAATCTTCTCCAGGCGCTAATTTTTTATGTTGTAGGTCAAGTAAATTCTTTTTTTTTTGGTTCGGTTTGATTTCAGGCTGAGTGTAGATTCCTGTAAATTGGATTCGGGTTAAACCCAATTTTTCAAAAGTTAGTTCAGTATATTATTTCAGATTAAAAACTATACTATACCTTTAATAATAAATATAGATATTTGTGTGTGTGTGCTGTTTTCTAAAGAGACTGTAACATTTTTATCGCGACCCTTTGATGAAATTCCCTTTTTTTTTCTGCAGATCTTTAACGAAATTCGCGTTTTTTTTCGCGCTCTTTTGACGAAAATCCCGTTTTTTTCGCGACCTTTTGACGAAATTTGCGTCTTTTTCGCGATCTTTTGACGAAATTTGCGTCTTTTTCGCGATTTTTTTTGACGAAAATTGCGTCTTTTTAGCGATTTTTTCACGAAATTTACGTTTTTTTCACGATCTTTTGACAAAGTTTGCGTTTTTCCCGCGATCCTTTGACGAAATTCGCGTTTTTTCGCAATCCTTTGATGAAATTCGCGTTTTTTTTCAGCGGTCCTTTGATTAAATTAGCTTTTATTCCGCGATCCTTTGACAAAATTTGCACTTTTCCGCGATCCTTTGATGAATTTCGCGTTTTTCGCAATCCTTTGACAAAATTTGCATTTTCCCGCGATCCTTGGACGAAATTCGCCTTTTTTCGCGATCCTTTGCCGAAACTCGCGTTTTTTCCGCGTTCCTTTGCTGAAATTTACGATTTTTTTTGTTATTCTTTGATGTAATATGTGTTCTTTCGCGATCCTTCGATGAATTTCAAGTTTTTTTTCCACGATCTGACGAAATTCACGTTTTTTCGCGATCTTTTGACAAAATTTGCGTTTTATTTGCAAGCTTTAGAGACGAAATTGGCGATTTTTTCCTTGAACAATTGATGAAATGGATTTTTTCGGCGATCATTCGTCGAAATTCGCGATATTTTTCTGTTGAACTGATGACCGATTTTTCATAATTTTCGGAACCTAATGCCTTAAATTTTCAAAAAATTCAGAACAGAAATACCTCTGAATTCGCCAATCAGTCGCGGATATTTGTCAACCGATCTGGAGAAAAAAATAATGAAATTTAGCGGTCGCGTGAAAAATTAATGACTTTCAACGATCTTCGCGGTAAAAAAAAAAAAAAAAAACGCAAAATGAGTCAATCGGCCGCGCGAAAATATCGAGAAATTCGCAAGGAGTTCGCGGGAGTTGATCGTAATTTCAAAATGCAAAATTTTCTGGAAAATCGCGAGATGTTTTGGGCGGGAGCCTCCCGCCCACTATATTCTTTTGGCCGGGATTTCAAAGTTTTGGGCGCGAATCCCGCCATCCCGCCCTGAAATTCAAGCCCTGTAAATACATATTTAGCTTTTGACTTCATTTTTATTGTAAATATGATTCGGTACTTATGAAATAAAATGTAAAATTAATAATACAGTTGCTAACAGTTACGCTCTTCTAATACCATAAAAAATACAATTTTTTTCCCTTGTACAAAATAAGTCATGGCCGTAATGAATGATTTTGTCACTCGAATGAATTATTCGAGCATGCGCAAAAGCATAGTTTTCAACTTTAGAATATTTTAAATCCATTACTGCCAGAAATTCAGTAAAAAAAGATGAGTTTCATTTTTTTACTTGATTGGCAAATTTATTTTAACCCTTTATTTATCGCACCCGTGACATTCACGGGCAGCGTAGGCTGCTATTTTTTAAATTCAGATTCTTTATTTGTTACCATTTTTTAAAATACTGTTATCGGGATTGTTCTCACGTAATTTTACCTGCCATTAAATAAGGTGAATATTACTACCATGGAGTTCTGAATAAAGAGGAGGAGACATATAGTGTACTGTCTACCAGTTGCGAGTGAAGTAGCTGACGGGGTTGTCACAAGATGGTGGCTGCTTTTTTAAAATGTGATCTACAGTTTCTGATTACCGCCGATACAAACTTCCCACGAGTAAAATTGAATAGAAAATTTCGCTTTATTTATTCGTCTTCAATATGGAAATATTTTCCTGCAAAAATGGTAAAAATTTCTTTTTGCATTTACTGGTGTCAGTTTGCCTGGTAAAACAGTCAGTGTTTTTCAATGGTTGTCACATTATGGCGGAAACGCAAGGCCTGGCTACTGCCAAAGTAAACTTCCACCAGAAAAGTGAAAATCTGTGTCCGCCATTATTTATGACAATATTTTGCATTATTAATTTGTTTAAATAAAAAGAAAATTTCTATATAAACTTAATGGTGGATGTTTCCACCTGCGGTACTCAACCTCTGCGAAAGCGGTTACCGTTGAGGCTTCACTACATTATGGATATGTCAGTTTCTCTTTATTAATAGTTCCATGATTTCTACTTCAAAAAAGTGGTCGCAATCAAACAATATCAAATTGAAAAAAAGGAGCTTACTCTAATCAGGCGCGACGCTTAAACCCTTGATATGAGGTAAGATATATTATATCCCACCTAATTGTAATCGCGATTCGCACCGGGGACTTTTAATTAAATTTTACTTTTTTAACCTTCATGGGAAAATTTGAAAAGTTGTTTTTCCTTATTTTAAACTAAATTTTTTCGTGAATTCCGGTGTGAATTCAACATTACCGAAAAATAATTGCTTGCCCCTGAAAGGGTTAAGGGCAGGGATGAGCTTTTAGCTCACCAGAATAATCTTAGAGAAAATTTTATTTTATTTAATTGGAAAATACTGCGATTTGACAGAACAAAGTTTTCTCTAATATTATACGGGTATGAAAAAAAGCAAAGAAACCTCATCCCTGGGATAACCCCTGGGTTAAGGGGTTAACTAAATAAGAATCTTCTTTAGTAAAGCTACGCTTTAACACGTCATACCTGAATGATTCATGCATTCTACACAATGTAGTTATGAATAAAGATGAGGGGACATATAGTGTAGTTTCTACCAGTTGAGGGTGAAGTTACAGAGGAGGATGTCTCTAGATGACGGCTGTTTTTGTATATCGGATCAACAGTTTTTGATTATCTGCCACCAAACTTGGTGGTATCTTGGAAACTGCCACCAGTGAATTACAAATAGAAAATTTCACCTCATTTTAGCGGCTTACTCATGCAAAATTTCTCTCACAAATGTGCTAAAATATTCTATTCGTTTTTACTGGTGGAAGTTGGCCCGGGTGTTATAATCTCGTGCACTGTTACTGACAGAATAGTATTTAAGTTGTCATATTATGACGGAAAAGCAGGGCATAACTGCCGCGGAAGTAAACTTCCACCAGTAAAAATTAATATCTGTTTTCAGCCATAATTATGACTGAAATTCTGCATTATTAAGTCGTTTAACCGCTTAATTCTCGCTCTCGTCATATTCACGGGCTGTGGATTTTACCCGGATTGTTTGATTCCCACCGGTTTCATAAAATAGTGAAATTGGATATATTTTAGTATCGTTTTTCCTGTCATTAAGAAAGGTGATCGTTTCTTTTTCATAAAAGTGGTGCCAATAAGCAATTTGAATTTTTCAACCGTAATTTAATTCGAGCATTAAGGGTTTAAATAAGGTGAAAACTTATATTCAAATTTACTGATGGAAGTTTGCCTGGCAGTAATGAGCCACTGTTAAACCTGTTACAGTTCAAGCTTCTCCATTCTAAGGATATGTGAATTCATTTTTATTCATAGTTCAATGTTCTACCCATCGCAAGTTCTATCGAAGATTTCTGCGATTGAATAAGTTAGAGTTTACTGTTAAATTTTAGTGGTAAGAAAAAAGCGTAAAAGTTGTGAGTTAGGAATTGTAAATATTTTTAAAATGTAAAAAACTATTAGGGTTTTTCAATCAAAAGCTCGAAAAATCTTATAAAATACTCATTATAACTCATCATAACGGATTACTACGCACCCTCCAACAAATAATATTGTGTTTCTATGTTAATCAAATGGAGATTGTAGCCTAAGTAATCTATAATTTACATTTTTAGATATTTATGTCCACTTGTTTTATTTCTGTATCTTAGCTTATTTCCTTCAAAAATGTATTGCAAAATTTTTATTAATTTTGTGGGTTTGCAGTTAATGTTTTCATCTGAATTGGTACTGTTTACTAAAGACTGATAGAAACATTTAATTATGTAATCTAAAATATTTTGCTACATCATATATTTCTCAAAATTCCTTGAAAATAATAATAATTATCTTTCACATCTCAAATGATATAGAAAGTTTACATGTGTAGTTAAATATATTTATGTTCCTAAAAGAAAAGTATAAACAGAGTTTAATGCGTAATAACCGAGAAATTTCAAAATTTATTTGTCTTCAGTAATATATGTAGCTCAATAAATGCTTAAAACTCAACAACTTCATATGGCGCAAAGAAAGATAATATTCAACGATCTTTCTAAACTTTGTTTTCGAAGACGATATTAACTAATATATGATATGAAACAACTCATTGAAAAGTTAAACAAACTGTAAAATAATCTGAAATGCTTCATTTAAAATGAATGTGGGATGACTTGCGTAAGTCTAACTTAAATGAAAGAAGGGGAAACTTACACAAATGACTAAAGGCATAGAATGTTATTGCACACATATCGTATGCATTACGAACAAATACTGTTCATATCATTGTAATTATATAAGAAGAAAACACAGTAAGACAATGGATTTATAAATAAAGAGGAGAAGACATATAGTGTACTGTCTATCAGTTGCGAGTGAAGTAACTGAGGAGGTTGCCACAAGATGACGGCGGCTTTTTAAAAATCGGATCTACAGTTTCTGATTGCCACCGAGGCAAACTACCCATCAATAAAATTTAACAGAAAATTTCGTCTTATTTAAGCGTCTTATTCATGGAAAGATTTTCTCATAAATATTATAAAATTTTCTATTTGCTTTTATAGTGTCAGTTTGCATGGTAATATAGTCAGTGTGTTTCACTGGGTGTCACAATATGGCGAAAACACAAAGCCTGACATCCGCCAAAGTAAACTTCTACCTGTAAAAATGAAAATATGTTTCTGCAATTATTTATGACTGAATTTTTCCATTAATAAGGCGATTAAATAAGGAGAAAATTTCTATATAAATTTACTGGTGGAAGTTTCCACCGACGGCAATCAACCCCTGCGAAAACGGTTACAGTTGAAGTTTCATTATTATAAGGATATGTCAGTTCCTCTTTATTAATAGTTCCCTGACTAAGACACGTTACATTATTTAACAATTATCCATTGACTATTTAGTAATTTCCACATTCTCCTGAACCTGCTGGCCTACCTGCTGGCTTCAAGGCGTTGTTGACAGGTTTTTCAATAGTTTGTACGCTCTCCAGAATTTGAATACCAGTAATTTAGAACAGAAATCTTTTTTTGTTATTTTGAATTATCAAATATGGCAAAGCATACTACTCGAAAAAACATTTATATAATTTCAAGCGATAGTATAAACGCTAACAAATTTTCACCTTGGATAGACGCTATTTTTGTGATAGCGCTTAGGTCAAGTGTTCAGAGGACTGTGAATGTGTTCTTCATCTTCTATAAAATATAAAAAATACGCAATTTCTTTAGACCCTGTAAAATGTGGTATTTGAACTTTAACCCGGGCCCACAGACATATCACTCTATTTTAGAATGCAATAATTTCCCTTATTTAATAGCAGAAAATTTGGGATAAAGTAAGTCAAATAATGCCTTTCGGAAATCATTGTGTAAACCGACTTTCAGATTAAAAAAGTTGAAGACACCTACTGTAAAATTTGTTGAACATCTTCAGGCGACTTTAATGTTTTTTTCAACACTAAGTTCATCTAAAACATATTTTGCTTGCCATTTATGTCGCAAATACATTCAGTATCATGAAGGAGCATGCGCATGGAATAGTACCCGATGGTAAGCATAGCTGTTAAATTTTAACACTTTTGGCTCAGTGTTCCATTGCATGGAACACGCAACTTGATTCCAAAATGCCACAATGGCACCAGAATTTTGGTACAAGTTTTCTCCGTTCATTATGCAAGTGAAATAAAGCTTTTTGTTATTTACAAATAAATTTGTTCGTAAATTCCGGTGTCATTCGTTCATGTTATCATTTTAGCAATAAAAGTGTTCTTCACCGGAAAGGGTTAAGTTATTTTCTAGTTTTGAATAGAAATCTTCGTCTTATTAAATTGCAAATTTTTTTTAGATTAAATAATATGAAGATTTCTATACGAGAAAAGTGGCTACGTAAAAGTTAGTATATGTTGAAATTACAGAGGCACCAATATTAAAGAAGACAGAAGTATAGTCGCTTTTTAGTTTGTTGAAGTAATGCTAAGGAAAATCGTAATTTACACATCGTGTGAAGTCCCCTCAACCATGCAGTTTCAAAATTTAAAGATTGAGCATGAGCAGCAGCTGAAGGAAGAATGGTATATAATTTCCCTTTTTTGTCCATGCCAAAAGACATATATTATTAAGTAGCATACACTTTGACAAGTAAGAAAAAATAGTTATTTGAAAAAAATATTTTTAATTTTATTGGAAATAAAATCTTAAATTTATATATTTATAAAATGAAATTAACTTTATCTGAGCATTTACATAATTTTCCTCTAATGAAGTACACCTAGATACATCTTGTAGAAGTATTCTGAAGTGCTTGTGCATAATCCACCATCAGTTTTTTTAGTTGAAAATTGACATCAATAACAAAGATTTCGCGACATGTGCCGATATTTTTATGAGCCGAGCCTTTAGCTTTTTCACACCAGACCTCGAATACCTTTAATTATCAAATAAGCCACATTTGACAAAGTACTATGCTCACGTTTTCAGTATTTTCAAGTTTTAGCGACCCGCAATAAAAAACTTGGGGATATGCGCTTGGACGTGTTTTAGATCAGTAAACAAAAATTTTTTTGGTAATAATAGCAGGTTCTCGAAGTTTCCGATTATTTAATAAAATTTTACGTGTCATTTGTACTACTCTACTTAGATGATGAAAGATACTCTGTTGGAAGATAAACAGACGGGGAAATGAATGAAACTCCCGCAAAGATTTCGTTTTTTTTTCCGCATTGAAGAACTTGTTGAACAAATGCAAGTCAACTTAATCCTTAAGCCACTATTCAAACGTCTAAACAATTTGATATCGAAAGTGGTACATGTTAATTTAGTTCACATGGTCCCTCTTATTCAAATTAAAAAAAATATATATATCGAAATGGGCAAGAAAGAGGCGAACAACGTTCACTTTAATACACAGCTGCCAACTTTTACGCTTTGTTTTACCACTAAAATTCAATAGAAATTTTTGCCTTATTTAATCACCGAAATTTGCGATTTAATAAGATAAAAATCTCTCTTAAATTTTAGTGTTAAGAAAAAAGCGTAAATGTTGGAAGCTTTGTTAATAAGATAATTTTACAACTTTTTTTTTAGACGTAAAAGACCTGAAAATTATATGGTCAAATATAAAAAATTACGTTAAACCTCTCGCTGCGTATTTTTTTGTATCAAAATAGGTAAAAAAAAATTACGCATATCTTTATTACATATTTCAAATTTATATATATTTTAAAGATTAAAAATCTAAACATGTTTTTGTAAAAGAGTTTTTTTTTTAACCCAAACCTGAATCAATAATTAAACATTTAAGTCAGGCTAAATCAGGGCTGTCACCGGAGACTATTTTTATTTTCTTGCACCACTATTTTAAGAAAATCAATTTTGCAGAATAAGTGTCTTGTAGATGTTGTTAAAACCTATATGGAATTTTTTATATTTAAAAAGTGGTCCGGATTGAATTAAAAAATAGTCGCCAGTGGAAAAAAATGAATCCTCGAGGAAATCTCGAGTTGCCTAAATTTTGCTACTTTTACACAGTGTTGCCAGTGGGCTACTTTTTTTAATTCAGATTTCCTGATTCCCACCACTTTTTTGAAACGGTAAAATTACCTTTGTTTTGCCTTAATTTATATGCCATTAAATAAGGCGCATTTTACAATTTCAAAAGAGTGGTGCCAATCAAGAATCTGAATTTTAAAAAAAGTAGCCCATCTGGCAACACTGCTTTTACGTTGCCCGAGGGAAGTCACGGGTTGCGCAGCGAGAGGGTTATAACTTTGCGGTCTGACCCCGAGTCTGACTCGGAATCATATTTTTTGCCAAATTTGATTTCGGCTCCAGGAATAAAGAAAAATAAAATTTGCATAATTTAATTAGGGCAATTTCGAAATTGTGTAATTGAAGGTAAATTCATTTAAAAAAGTGGTGCAAACCGAATAAAATTTGCGTAAGAGTCACCGGAACGGAAAGGGTTAATTGATTTTTAGGAGAAAATTTAATTTTTATGAAATCACCCGGCGAAAATTTGCGGCTTACCTACCTGTGTCCTTTTCCATCAATTAAGTGAATCGTATAGTATTAGGTGCTAAGGATTGTGGGTTTTGAATACTGCTATTTTTTCAACAGATTCTTCAGATTGTTTGATTCCCAACAGTTTAATAAAATAGTGTAATTGCCTTTATTATGGTATCATTTTACCTGTCATTAAAAAATGTGAATATTTCTTTATCAAAAAAGTGGTGTCAATAAGCAATTTGGATTTCGTAATTTAATGCGAGCGTTAAGGAGGATATAGGAATAAATATATGACCAAATAAAACCCGAATGTAGTTTTGACAAGATACTGTGAGTAAAGTAATTTTCATAAGTATACGCAGGGGTGTAAAAATCAATGCGCCAGCGGGCAGTCTCTGACCACTAAATTTGATTCGTTATTTTTCGTCTAATATTTTGTCTATTTTTTTTTTGTAAGAATGGTGATAAAATTTAAGCGACAAAAAATGATAAAGTTTAGTGGTTAGAGACTGCTCGCTGGCGCCTCGATTTTTTATACCACCGAGTACACGATATAATTTTGCTAATAGACACGTTCTGCTCACGAAAGCGTAAAATAGCTCTGACCGGATGAAACGTATTATGCATGACTTTTGCACTTAAAATTCGCTTCGTTGGACAGAGATTCCATTATATTGATGTTGTCCAAATATCGTCAGTACCATGTCAAACTGTCCAATATGAAAACAGTTTTGCCAGTGGCTACTTTTTTAAAATTAAGATTTTTTGATGGGCACCACTTTTTGAAATAGTAAAATTCACCTTACTTAATGACATATTAATTAAGAAATAGTAATTAAATTTTACCATTTCAGAAAAGTGGTGCTAATCAAGAAATCTGAATTTTAAAAAATTAGCCCACTGGCAACACTGTTGTCATATTGGATAGTTTGACATGTTACCGACAATATCTATGATCACGGGAGGATCATGAAAGACGGAATCGTTCTTCGATAAGTGAAAACAAATTATGATGTCAAATTATGATGTTTCATTATGAAACTACCACTCTCGACTATATCTTTGTTTTATTTTGCCTACACATACTTATGTATAATGATACCTTGAAGAGTATAAATCTATCAGGAAAAAGATTGTATTGAAACAGTGATAGACCTAATAATACAAAAATAGTCGAAAGTGGCAGACCTGCATTATGATAAAAGTCTGAACAGAAACATGGAACTATTAATAAAGAGGAAGTGATCATCATAAAAAAGTGAAGCTTCAACTGTAACTGCTTTCGCAAGAGCTGATTACCTACGGTGGAAACTTCCACCAATAAATTTATATAGAAATTTTCTCCGTATTTAAAAGTATAATTAATGAAAAATTTTAGTCATAAATAATGGCAGAAACAGACTTTCAGTTTTACTGGTGGAAATTTACTTTGGCGGAACTCAAGCTCTACGTTTTCGCCATATTGTGACAACCAGTGAAAAAAACTGACTGTTTTACAAGGCAAACTGACACCGGTAAAATCAAATAGACATTTGCCACAAAATATTTCCATGTATAAGATACTTAAATAAGACGAAATTTCCTATACTATTATACTTTCGGGAAGTCCCCCCCCCCCCCTGGTGGTATTCAGAAACTATAGCTCCGATTAAAAAAAAAAAAAAAGCAGTCGCCATCTTGTGACAACTTCCTCAGTTACTTCACTCGCAACTGGTAGACCAGTACATCATATGTCTCCTCTTTATCCATAACTCCATTAACATAAATGGCAAATATGTTGAAAGAAATTCCAGTTTCTGCCGCCTGCCAAGTCTCCGTCTTTTTGGATACCGGTATTTTAATACAGAAAATGTTGTTTCATTTAATTAGAACATTTTGCAAATTTATACGAACAACATTTTCTATAAGATATTACTGGTGTGCAAAAAGTCGGAGACTTGGCAACTCTGATTATACCTTAACCCTCTTAGGGGCAAGGTACTTGTATTCGTAAAATGTTCAAATAATTTAATTACACCAGTATTAACAAGAGATTTTATTTGTAAAGAAGTAAAAGTAAGTTTTCGCGTACTCAATAAAGATGACATTTTCATCATAAAATTCCAGTGCCAATGTGGCAATTTGGGATTAAAATTATGTGATGTCGTGACGGCATCACCGCCCTTCAAGGGGTTAATAGTAATCATCTAATTTAATCGTAGTATTTTTGCTATTAAATTAGGCGTTGTCTTCTCCATGAGAAATCTGTAATGCAAATCTAAGAGCGAAACATACTGTTCATTCAGAAAATCCAGAGAAACACTGCAACCCAACTTGAGAATTTTTTTACGGAAAATAAGAGTGTTCTCTGATGATTTCATGTCGAAACACTGATGACCATGGGATTATAAAAATTACCAAAACTTCCTTTAGATGAAGAAATTAATACAGAGCAACCCGCTTTTACTTGTTTCAAGAATACTGACAGAAAAAGGGTAAATTTAAGAAATTTACAACAGAACCCCTTTTTCTACATCGCAGCGAAATCGCATTCGTGCAATTTTTTCAGCTTATTTAAGATTAGAAATTTCGGCGTTTAGACAAGATAAAAATCTCCATACGGAAGTACTGGTGAAAATTTGCCGTTGTGATAATATTTCCTGTTTTCACATTCCAAGGTTGGTAAGGAAATGTGTAATTTGCATAAAAACGTGAATTGCGGGAATATAAAAGAGGAGTTCTACAGAATTTTTAGGAGTAAATAGATTGGCTATTTAAAAGAATGGAGTTATGAATAAAGAGGAGGAGACATATAGCGTACTGTCTACCAGTTGCGAGTGAAGTAACTGAGTCCCAAGATGGCGGCTGATTTTTTAAAAATCGGATCTTCAGTTTCTGATTACCGCCAGGGCATACGTTCTACCAGTAAAAGTTAACAGAAAATTTCCTCTTAATTAATCGTATTATTCATGGAAATTTTTCTCAAAAATTTCGTACAAATTTCTATTTGTTTTTACTGGTGTCAGTATGGCTCGTAAAACTGTCAGTTTGTTTCCCTGGTTGTCACAATATGGCGGAATGGCAGGGCCTAACTACCGCCAAAGTAAATTCCTACCAGTAAAAATGAAAATCTGTGTCTACCATTATTTATGACTCTGATTTTGCAATATTAAGGCGTTTAAATAAGTTGAAAATTCCTATATAAATCTACTGGTGGAAGTTTCCACCGGCGGTAAACAACTCCTGCAATAGCGGTTACAATTAAAGCTTCACTATGTTAACCCTCTCGCTACGGAACCCGAGATTTTCTCGGGGTTGCATTTTTCCGCTTGATTAAACCTCCTTGATCATTCCCACCAGTTATTATTATTATTATTATTATTATTATTATTTTGTAAATTTTGTCTTATTTAATCGGAGCATAATCGGAGCATTTTCCAGGTTAAATTAGACAAAAATTTTTGTTTTGAAAAACCGGTGACAAAAGAATAAAAATTCTTAAATACACAATTTTTGAATCTATTATGATAAAACAATACCCAGCGAGAGGGTTAAGGATATGTCTGTTCCTCTTTATTAATAGTTCCATGTTTAAAAGCTGTTTAAAATCACGGCACACTCCCAGTCGAAATTTAAAACGAAACTTTTTTTTAAAATTCATATATAAGTCCTAATATAGTTAACTGTGTACCTTGTTGAACAGAATACATTTCCAGTTTATTTTTGTAAAAAACGATTTTTTTTTTGTCTTACCATCGTAAGTATTTCGTTTAACATTTTATCTACGGCATTATGATCTACTGCGGGTTTTTTCATGCAATATTTTTTTTTTCAGTTACTACAATGAAAATTAAAGGATATACATAAAAAAATACTCACCCGGGAGAAATTTAATTATTTAGAGGTAATTAACTAAAGTGGTACTTTAAAGTACCGTCAGTACACTATGACTAATTTATCGTAACAGAAAACCCACAAGGTATTTCAACAGGCAACAGAAAATATTTTCGGTTTAATAAGTATGCGAAATATAGGTTTTTTCTAATTTATAAATAAATCGTTCGGCAAATTCCGGTGCCAATCATTTATTTCAACTCTTTAGAATTGAAAATGCTTTGCCCCTGAAAGGGTTTAAAAAAAAACTTTTGTTTTTAGGTTTCGATCTTGTTAGCAGTCCTTTAGTTTTGCGACATCAATATTCCAGGGACAACATGTTCTCTCGCATCTCCACATATGCAATATATGAATTTACATATGCCATTTCTAGCATAGTAAAAACGAACCGGTGCCACAACTTTTTCGATTTCTTATAAAAAATAACAATGAAACAGAAAAGAAATACCATGGAAATCATTACTACACTACATTTTAGTAATTACATTTTAAAGCCGATGAAAACGATGGATAACTTACACAGACGAAAAGTATACAAGAAGTTTTTCTCCAACAGCCAGTGTACTGACGGTATTTATAAGTACCACCGAGTAATTAAACTGTTAAATCAAATACATACACCGTTCACCTAAAATAGCTAGTCATATTGTATTCTAAGACAATAATGAACACATAAAAAAAATCCAACACTTATCTTATATCTTTTACTGTGTTTGCTGCAATGAAAAGACGAGCGTGGCAATCTGTGCAAAAAGTCGGCTGAAAACACATTGGCTGCTTCAAAGATAGCCTCATTCGTCTCTAAAATAACAAACCTAGAACTACCGCTGCCATGTATTCGGATAAACTGGAGTTAAAAGAGCATTTTTTGCAAAGTACCATTATAATATTAGTAATATTCTCTGTGGTATAAAAGTTTAAAGTGAGTGGTACTTATAAGTACCGTCAGTAGGTAAAGGGTTAACCCCTTAACCTTCCGTCTACCAGACGGGTCCATTGGACCCGACATGTACATTCAAAATATTTATTCAAACCAGAAATTTCTTCAAAACAAACTAAATGTATAAATCAGACAATAATAAGTTAAATAAACAAATTAAATAGTTTTAAGTAAAAATTCTGGTGTAGAATGTTTTTATAAAACTTGAGTAAAATTTCCGGTAGTTCTAGGGTTAACGGTCGCATTAAATTACGGTTTAAAAAGTCAGATTGCTTATCGCCACCACTTAAAAAAAATATATATGTATATATATTCACCTTATTTAACTCCTTGAGGGCATAGCTGCCACCCTTCCACTAATATTCCGTAATATCTGGATTTATTTGAACCAAGTTAACCACTTTTGAACCAGAATATTTATTTCATTATTCTTTATTTATTTAATTCAATGTTTCTACGTGTAACATATTTAATTCCATTTCTTAAAAAAAATTCGTATTAAACCAGGGTCAAATTAACTCACGTATTACGGAAGATTAGTTTATGGTTGGCACCTATGCTTGAGGGGCAAGTGATTTCGGTCCCGTAATGTTGAACTCACACCGGAATTTTTGAAAATTTCTATTTCAAAATATGTAAAAGCCATTTTACGGCTTTTTTCCACCAAAGTTAGAAAAGTAAAATTTAATAAAAATTTTCTGGTGTAAAACTTCATTAATCGCAGGCGGTATATAATACATACCGCCGCCCCTCAAGGGGCAAATGAGAAGTAAAAATGATAACAGTATAAAGTCAATTATACTATTTTATAAAACTGGTGGAAATCAAACAATCTGAATAAAAAACACAGCAAGTTAATATCACGAGCGCGAGAATTAAGATGTCAATAAAACGTTTGGGAAACAATGTTTCCATTGCTTTTTAATTTTTTATTACTTTTTGCTTTTTATCTTTCGCACTCTGGACGTATTCTTTATCTTCCACAGACTCGAGATAATTGCAGTACTTCTGTGCTTAACCCTGTCAGTGCAAGGTACTTCTGTTGATAAATGTTGAAATGAGGGAATGACACCACGATTTACGAACAATTTGATTTGAAAATGTGTAGTAAAATAATTTCCTCGTTTGTATTTAAAAGCAAAATTTTATAAAAAAAAAAAATTATGCCATTTTGGTGTTGGGCAATAAAAATTAAGTGGTATATATTATGTTCGATCGCCCTTCAAGTGGTAAAATAAAGCGAAGCTATACAAAAATGTGATTGTAACATAAGTTTAAAAATTGGCAGTTGTTTAAATAATTTGCTAAAAACATGCTGTTGATTTTACCTGCTATTTATCTGGCAAATAGTGGCGTAGACCAGTAAGTGTCCAGATGCTCACAGCACCGCTATTTCAGTATGGTAATTTTCATCATTTTTAATCTATGGATATTTTTAGTTAAAATGAAGATAATTGAACTCTTTGATGAAAGTGGTATTTAGAGTCTCATGACCAGGGGTGTAAAAATGTAGGCGCCAGCGGGCAGTCTCTCACCACTAAATTTAAATATTTTCCTTCGCCTAAATTTTATTACCATTCTTACAAAACATTTATACGAAATATTAGACGAAAAATAAGGAATAAAATTTAGTGGTGAGAGTCTACCCGCTGGCGTCTAGATTTTTCACCTCTGATCATTACCACTTCTAAGGGTGCGCAACGCTTGACATAGGTGCAAAAAAAGTATTCGTACAGTTTTAATGTGTACCAGAAATTTTAACCTTATGCGCAGTAATGATGGCATATATTAACCAAAAAAATTAGCATTTACATACTTGCCATCATTCAACTAAACTTCCGTAAAATGTAAGTAAACTTGACCCAGGTTCTACACGTTACAAACTAAAAAATTTATTTGATGTATTATTATACATTTAAAATCATGTTTCTCTATGAAATCTATTTGAATTCATTTCTTAAGTAAATTTCTGGTTTGAAACGTGTTTAACCTGGGTCAATTTAACTCACATTTTACGGCAGTTTAAGGGAAAGTTGGCAAGTATGCATTTAATAAATAAATTTAATTCCATGCAATCCCTATATTAACCCTTTCAGGGGTAAAGCATTTCTGCTCCAAAAGTATTCAAATAATTAATTCCCACCGCAATTTAAGAACAAATTTATTTGAAAATAATCAAAATCACTTTTCGCGTATATTATGAGATCGAAATTGTAGTAAAAATTTACTGATGCCATTTGGCATTTTGGACAGTAAAATTTAACCGTTTGCAGACTGCAAACGGCGCCCCTAAAAGGGTTAATTAAAAATATTCGCCTTGTGCGCTCGAAAAAGTCTGCTATTACTTAAGGCAAAGAAATGGTTTTTATAATTACTGGTATCTAACCCTAAATAGGACTACAAAGAACTTTCTTCCAAAAGAAAATTCATGCAGTTTAGGGCTAAATAAAAACCTTCAACATATTTAATGGCAAATGTCTGCCATTAAATAAGATGAATACATAGTTTAATAAAATTGTGGTAGGGATTCAGAAAATATATGTTGGCAGGAAATCCTACCAAGCGGATTAAAGGTGTTAAATAAAGCTAAAATATTGGTGCTCAAAAATCTTGCGTGTTGACATCTCTGGAATAATTTAGGTATTTCATGACATTCATATATTAGATAACAGAATATTTTTTTAGAATCGCCCTACACAATTCCTTGGCTGTAGATAGACGAGTTTAGTAAATGAAGCATATAGTTTATTGCACCGTGAAAGATTGTTTCACGATAATATTTGAAATAGATAGCATGTTCTACGTCAAACACATGGTTTTTTTTTTTTTTGCAATTTATATATGCTAGCATTTTTTATTAATTTTCTCTCGAGCAAAAAGTGAACGATGGCTAAATAAATGTGAGAAAAAATAATATTTGAAATTTATATGTGTAATGTAAGTAGAAATCGCTCAAACGTCGAGGACGTTTCTGACACTTATCCACCTCAGTGAGGTTTGTGCTTAACCCTTTCAGGGGCAAGGTTCTTGTACTCGTAAAATGTTGAAATAATTGAATGACGCCAGTATTTACAAGAAAATTTATTTGTAAACAAGTAAATGCATATTTTTGCGTATTTAATAAAAGTGAAATTTTCATTAAAAAATTCGGATCCAATGTGGCAATTAGGGATTAAAATTATGTGATGCCAATAGCGGCATCACCGCCCTTCAAGGGCTTAACCCTTCCAGGAGCAATGTAATCCTGCTTTTAAAATGGTGAAATGATCGATTGAAACCAGAATTTACAAACAAATTTATTAAAAAATAAATACTTGCTTTATTCTTTCTAAGATAAGAAAGAAAAAAGCTATTAAAATAATCTGGGTACCAATGTGCAGTTCGGAATTAAAATTAAGTGATCACAATTGTAATCACTGGCTTTCAAAGGGTTAAAGTGTTGAAAGCCAAAACTTTTAAATTGAATGTTTCTATACTTATCCAACAGTATATTTTTTAGAAATATCCTTTCCCAATTTCTTGGTGGTAGTTAAACGAGTTTAGTAAATGAAGCATATAGTGTATTGCCCCGTCAAAGTTTGCTTCATGAGGATATTTGAAATAGATGTGCATGATCAACTATGATGAAATGATCGATTGACACCAGAATTTGCAAACAAACTTATTAGAAAATGTATGCTTGCTTAATTCCTCGAAGGTAAAAAGTCAGAATTTTATTAAAATTTTCTGAGTACCAATTTGCAGTTTGCAATTAAAATTAAGTGGTCACATTTGCAACTACCACCCAGTGTTGCCAGTGGGCTACTTTTTTAAATTCAGATTTCTTGATTGCCACCACTTTTTTGAAACGGTAAAATTACTTTTGTTTTCGCCTTAATTAATATGTCATTAAATAAGGCGCATTTTACCATTTCAAAAAGGTTGTGCCAATCAGGAATTTGAATTTAAAAAAAGTTGCCCATCTGGCAACACTGCTACCGCACTTGAAAGGGTTAACCTTTTCCGGGCGAATTACTTGTGTTAATAAAATGTTGAAATAATTGACTCACACTGGGATTTAAAAGTAAATTTATTTGAAAATAAGTAAAAGATTTTCTTCACGTATAATGATAGAATCAAATTTTCATTTCAAAATTCCGGTTGCACTGTGGCGTTTCGGAATTAATATTAGGTTGGATATATTATATCCCACCGCCCTTCAAGGGGTTAAAGTGTTGAAAAACAAAAATTTTAAATTGAATATTTCTATTCTTGACGAATATTTATCTTTTACCTTAAAAAAAAGCAGAATTTTTTAGAATATTCTTTTTGTGCTAAAAAAAAAATTCTTTAAGCATTTCATGTGTGATAGAAATATAATGTTACACTAGCAAACCAATGTCGCCAGTTCGCTATTCCTTTTTTTATTTTGTTTATCGATTTTTTCTTTACCAGTTTCTTGAAGTAGAAATACTCGCCTTATTTAATAAGAGCTTAAATAATGAAAAAAAGGTGAATTATAGTATTTCAACAAATCTAGCACAGTTGCAATAGAGCCACCAGAATATAAAATAAGGAGCGGGATGGCAACATTGCCGCAACAAATAAAAACTATTCTTTTTATATATAAAATATGAAAACAATTTCTTAGAAATTCGGCGTTGCTTTATTAATCTCTTTGCTACGTGGGTCCACATATCTGGACCTCTATTCTTTTCCTCATAAAAACTAAACTGTTTTATTTTTCTATATTTTGACTACATTTCTTAATAACTGAATGTTTTTTGCCTTAAAAGAAAACCAATAAATGGCAGCATCTGCGCTGATTTCCTCATGAATTAGATGTTATTTTCATCTGAGTTTGCAAAGTGCCTTCAAGACAGTGTGGCCAATAAATTGAGAAATTTTCATAATTATTTAACTTAAATGATTTACAATAAAATGTTTTGAAGATATGAATATAATTCCCTTCTTTAATGGCTTTAAATTTGTGATTGTGTGGATTTAGGTTAGTGATAATTAAATTGGCATTTTAAGGGGATTTTTAATTTTAGATCCCTATTTGTGAACCTAAATTAATTGTCTCCTAAAGTATTAATTTCCTAAAAGTTCTTTTTCTGTCATCTATGATGTCAATTTGTTTGTTTAAAACCAATGAATGAGTATTTGTAGTACTATTTTAGCTTCGGAAACGAAAAGGTTAAGCAAAATGGATGTTTGAAAAGTATTAAAAAATAATATAAAAGTGAAGGTTTTAAACTCTTTTAGGTCAAAGATATTTTATGTATGAATGTGCCAGACATGACCGACCATACACATCTGCACGGACAAAATATAATTCAGAGATAACTTGTTAATCGGACATAAACGGTTTATCGATCAATAAAACAGTCTGGCTTCTATCTAATTTTGGAAACAATTTATGCATTTAACCTTTTGAAGGGCGCCGGTATATTATATATACCACTTAATTTTAATTCCCAAATGCCACATTGGTGCCATAATTCTAAAACTAATTTTTTCTTTATATTATATACTCAAAGAAACGCTTTTAGTTACTTTCATATAAATTTGTTCGTAAAACCAGGTGTCAGTCAATTATTTTAACATTTTACTAACAGAAGTGCTTTGCCCCTGAAAGGGTTAATACCTCAATACAGATGATACAGTGTTTCGCTTTTTACAATATACATTTGAGCAATATAATTCTGAACTAACACTAGAATGGCCAGAAATTTTAAGCGTTTTATAAAAATATTTTACAGCAGTTTGTTATTTAACTTATTTCTGTGTGGAATAAAATTAATATATTTATGAAAAAATCTAGTTTGAGTCGATATATATTTATTTGGTACTGGTCAATCTGACAGTTACATAGGTGCCAACCTCAAAGTAATCTTCCGTAATACGTGCGTTAATTTGACCCTGGTTTAATACGTTTCAAACCAGAATTTTTTTTTTAAGAAATGAAATTAAATATGTTCCACATAGAAACATTGAATTAAATAAATAAAAATTCATGAAATAAATTTTCTGGTTCGAAAGTGGTTAACCTGGTTTAAATTAATCCTGGTATTACGGAAGATTAGTGGAAGGTTGGCAGCTATGCAGTTATGGCCGTTCTCGTTTTTTTTGGCAAGGGGTAGTATCTACGCGGTTAACTATTTGTATATTAATATATTATTTAAAAAAAAACCTTTAATATATTGGTATAGTACAAAAGGACATGCTATGAAAATCCTGTAAATAATTTGCGACAGTTGGTCTTCAAATAATAAAATAATATTTAGAAATACCCTTTCATAGTTACTTGGCTGTAGATAAATGAGATTAATTAATGAAGCATAATTCTATTTTTCCGTGATAGATGGTTTTATGGCGATAATTTACAGAGATAAACAAGTTAGTGGTGTAGCATTAGGAAGTACTGCATCATTTTACTACCAGAATTATTAAATGCTAAATTTGGTATTATTTAATATTATAACGTTCATTATTAAAAAAAGGCCAAATTCATAAGAGAAACTGGGGTTGTCACGTGGTTTTCCTATGCAAGTGCAGCGTTGCAAATGAGCTATTTTTTTCTCAGATTTTTTGATCGGCACGACATTTTACTTGGGGGTAGATAAATGAGATTAGTAAACGAAGCATAATTCTATCTTTCCGTGAGAGATGTTTTTACGGCGATTATTTAAAGAGACAAACAAGTCAGTGGTGTAGCATTAGGGAACAAAGCGATATAATTAAGCGTCTATCTTAAATGGGCGAGATAACCGCAAGATTAAAGGCAAGATCACATCAACCAAGGTCGCACACCACGTAGCGGACGGGGTTAAACTACATGAAGATGCCTAACGGTTATCTTACTTCACACCACTAAAATTGTGAAGTTTTTTCACGTTGATTAATAGCTGAAATGTCTCTGACAAGGTGAAGAAATTTCGTGGTGTCAAATGCGCCTGGACGCATCTCTTGCAACGCCGTTATTTTGCGATAAATGCAGTAAACAAAAGTCAGTTCCATGAGTGACTAAAGATTTAAGAAAATATGAGCAGATGGTAGGTAACCTGTCACCGCCCCATGAATACTAGGCCTGAGCGCTGATACAAAAATGGCGGCTGGTGAAGGCGGATTTTTTTTAACGTAGGTACGGTCCCTGAAATGTTGACACCAGTATTTTATAAAAGGTTTCTCTTACTCGTTTAATCTCAGAAAAATAAAGCGATAAAAAATAAAAAAAATTATTGGTACGAATATTTAAGGGACCGTACACACGCTGAAAGAAATCCAAGTTCGGCAGCCACCATTTTGTGTCAGCGCTCAGGCTTAGTATTCAGGGGGCGGTGATCCTGTGATATATGACAGTCAGTTCCATGGTTGACTAAAGATTTAGAAAATATGCACAGATGGTAGATATCCTGTCATATATGATGTCACACTAAAAGCCCGCATATGCGGATTATCACTCCATCCACAAGATGGCGCAACTGTGTTAATTTTCACCCGATTCCAGTATTAAGTTTGTACGCTTACTTATATCGCTTTGCTAGGGAGTGCTGCATCATTTTACTACCAGAATTATTATATATTAAATTTGGTATTATTTAACACTATAACGTTCATTATTAAAAAAGGCCAAATTCATTAGGGAAACTGGGGATGAATGTGTCACGTGGTTTTCCTATGCAAGGGCAGTGTTGAAAACGGCCTATTTTTTTTTTCTCAGATTACTTGATCGACACGATATTTTTGAAATGGTATGATAAACCATATTTTCGCCGCATTTTATCTGGCATTAACCCTATAACTACCGGAAATTTTACTCAAGTTTTATAAAAACATTCTACACCAGAATTTTTACTTAGAACTATTTAATTTGTTTATTTAACTTATTATTGTCTGATTTATACATTTAGTTTGTTTTGAAGAAATTTTCTGGTTTGAATAGATATTTTGAATATACATGTCGGGTCCATTGGACCCTTCTGGTAGACAGAGGGTTAAAGAAGGCGAATTTTACTATTTTAAAAAACTTGAGGCAATCAAGCAATCTGAATTTTAAAAAAGTAACACACTGGCAACACTAAATGCACATAATAACAATACACAGGTCATGAAGGAATGAGATAGATGGAGGGGCAGTAAGGTTTCTGGGGGTGACGCCAAAAAAGTAACCCTAAAATCCGCTCCAGAAGGCCCAAGAGAAACCACGTGCTTTGACACGCCTATCAGTTCAAAACGGTTTAAACCTGTATTTCTTTGCTTTCATTTTTTACCGTCGGAAATTGTTATTCAAGATATGATTAAAATTTCGTTAAAAAATGACTTATGAGCTGTTATAGGATGTAGTACTACATCAGAATGTATCAAACATACTAATATATCACTTTACAGAATTATTTGATTATTTTATCATATGCATTTTAATTATAAATATCAAAAGCGTCTTTTAAGATTTTACTTGAAAGGGTAACTTTCTTTCGTTACTGTCCCAAAATCGTTTGCACTCGAAAATCTAGATTTTCGATTAATATTTCTAATTTAAGTTTTCATACATAATTTTAAAAGAATGCTTTCATCATTATATTTTATCTATTTACGTGCAATTATTAATATGTTGTTAAAAACAAATAAAGACGTTTAACTAAATTAGCAACGATTGATTCAGTCAAAAATGGGACCCTATTTGAAGCGCAATCACAAAATTTCATTCCATCAAAGAAAACTACATTAATTAATTTGAATTACTTGAGTTTTGAAACACATTATTATTTGCCAAAAAATAAGTTCACCTGATAGGAAAACTTTAACTATAAGAATGAAATTATTATCAATAAATGATTGGTTCGCATTTGAGTAATTGGACTTGACCTTTTGATACAAAGTTTTATTTTTCACAAAATTGTTATGCATTTCACAAGAATAACTTTTTATTTTCAGAAAATGGACATCAAAACAAAAACAAAACTTCCTTATATCCCTTACAGTAATAATAATAATAAACTAGTCGGATGAACCAATCCCAAAACTTTTTTCTATCTCACACATGTTAATACTTCAAAATTCGCTATCACACTACCAAAATTAAATGGCAATCTATACCCATCATGAGGATTCTAAAGATATGAAATTCCGCGCATTAGTTCCTGAGATATGACTATCGCTGAAATCCTGTAAATCCAGCAAACTGCAGCTTAGCAACACCTCCTATTTGGTGCTTTAGACCAAAACCTACGCTACACCAAAACCCCCAAACAAAAACTTATGTCAACGTCTAACAGAATCTGAAGTTTGGGGAGAATCCGTGCATTAGTTTTTGAGATAGAGCTATTGCGAAAATCATAAAAATTCTAGCGTAGCAGCGCCACCTATTGGGGATTAACACCAAAACCTAATCGGCAACAAATTGTGTTAACATTTAACTGACTCTTAAGTTAGATGAAAATTCGTGCATTACTTCTTGAGGTAGAGCTATTGAAGGAATCGTGAAAAATATAGCACAGCAGAGCCACCTGATGAGAGATTTACACGAACACGCAATCAGCACCAATTCATATCAAGGACTAACTGAATCTGAAGTTTGATGAAAATCCGTGCATCAGTTCTTGAAATAGAGCTATTGCGGAAATCGTGTAAATCCTACAAAATGCAGCATATCAGCGCCACCTGTTAGGCGATTTACACCAAAACGTAATCTGCACCAACTCATATTATGGACCAACTGAAACTAAAGTTTGATGAAAATCCGTGTATTAGTTCTTGAGATACAGCTATTGATGAAATCGCGCGAAATGCAGCATAGCAGCGCCACCTGTTAGGCGATTTAGACCAAAAACTAATCAGCACTAATTCATATTAGTGACTACATGAATATAAATTTTTATTAAATTCCGTGCATTAGTTCTTGTGATAGAGCGCCCACAAAATTTGTGTCACATATTGACAAATACTTTAGATAAAGTACTGTATCCAATTCTTTTGTGTATCCTTGTAAATGAACGATAAATGCTATGCACATCATGTTTCACAGCAAGCACATTATAGAAAATCTGTCTACATTCTAGTCTATTTCATTATATTTCAGTAACATAATTTCGCTGTAAACAGTATTTTACTGCACTTTATAAATGCATATCAATTACTTTATGTTTTAAAACAGAATACTTTTTACCGCCCATGCAAATGAACACATTGCTACACATTTTTTTTTTGAATAGCGATCACGCTGTAGTAAACGTCAATAACATATAAAAAATGCAGGGTGATCCCAGTATATTTAGTATCTCGGCCAGAAGGCCAGACAAACCGAGACATAAACATTTTTTCATCTATGTTGGAAAGTGTTAAAAATTACTGTAAAGAAGAAAACTTTTAATAATACAATTTTTAGCTCATATTAAATGTTTTCAATATTTATTTAATCTTATTTTGACATTTATTTATTGCTAATTTTTCAATTCCAATTATTTTAAAAGCAAACATTTATTTTAATAAATAACAGCACAACAAAGACCCTTTAAAAAATGTACCATATTTTCTTAAAATATACTTCAGCTGTAATTTATCTCTTTGAATTCGTCTTATTAATACAAAATTCCTTCCACGTGCTTGTTTTGTTTGGGCCTTCTGTGGACGTTTAAATTTGAGCGATAAATTGTTTCATATTGCAAACCTTTTTTACGGCATACTGCAACTCCATCTATCTCTTTCCTCCATGACACAGGCACTGCTCAGTTGTGAGGCAGAGGGTTCTTTACTAATAATATATTTCCAGTTTACATTTATTTTTTTTATTTTTAAGTAGTGCTTTTTATTGCTATTTCGTCTTAATACGTCGGGTAAGCGTCAAAATCTTTTACCTGACATTTTTAATTTACCTATATAAGTCATAGTTTAAATATCAGAGAAATAGATCTGATACTTTTAGAGAGTATTGGTAACTGGTCATTCTGCAAATCATAAATGGCGGCCGTTTCCCGCTTCTTCACGTCATTGGGCGGGGGGGGGGGGGGGGTAACTAGCATCTTGACCGATAATAAGATGTGAGTGGATGGAAATTTTTTGCGGCACAATGCCGGTTATTTTCCGTCGTGGTCAAATGTCTGGTTGTTTTTTCATTGTTTTAAATTACTCTTGGGTATTAATTAAGATGTCAACAATTTTAATCAGATTACTTCAATCAGTGATTAAATCGTGATTTTAATAAACTGATTTTAAAAAGCCATTTATTAAAAATATAAATTTTCAAAACGATTAAAAGGACATTAATTAGTATTAAAATCTAAGGTGAACATAATTAGGAAGGTTATTATACGTATTTTGCGTTATAAACAAACTTCATTTTTCTTATAAATAATTGTTTAGCAATTATTAATTTAAATATTAAACATTTTATGTTAGATGCAGTTATTAATAATAAAAAAAAATAAATATCGGTAGTATATAATATAGTTTTAGATAACTAGGGATCTCTGCCCGCTACAAGCTACTCTCGCCAATCCCCGTACAGTCACCGCAGACTCTAAAAAGTCGCAAATTTGATCTGCTTTAAAAAGATTACGAAAGATTAAGTCGTAATTAAACAACAAGTGACGATGTCCTGTAATCGGGTTTTCATTCATTTCCCTTTGGCTGAGGGATTTTAAGTCTGAATAAATTACTCTCTCGAGAGAGCTAACGGCTATTTTCGTCATTGATTAAATGGGATCAATCCAACAATTTCACGTTAGCTTGTATAAAATGGCTAAGTAAACAATTTTATATAGATGCTGTAAGAGAATTGTTTTAAATAAGACATTTTTAATGTAACGATTTACGTTGTTCTGACGTAATTTTCATCAAAGTTTTGTTTCTCTTTTTAATATTCATATAAACAGAATTTTTTAAGACTTATAAAAGCCAAACTATAGCGGAGAGACAGCAGCTACGAATTGTCTTAAGACTTTCCAAAAAGGAGTTGTTTAAGAAAAAGTCAAAAGTTAGAAAGCGAGAATGATTAAATTCACGACCAAGATTCAGAAGGTGAGAATTTTTTAACCTTTAAATGCGCGATTTTTTATTTTGTTTCAAAAAAGTATGTGTGATTCTCTGAAAGGTTTATTACACATCGAAAATATTGAAAAAAATCAGAGATATATTTTTCATATAATAGGTCAATCTCTTCTTCTGTTGCACATCTGCAATAGAAGTAAAAACTACTTTCGTGTAGCTGTTTTAAGCTAAAATAATGTAAATTAGTAAATACTTTAATAAGTCTGTCTCCAAATACCTTATTTTATATAATTATTTATTTTATAAAACTAAACCTTTAACCCTTTAATTTCCATAATAGAATACGTTATAGAAATTACGTAGTTCAGAGAATCTGACTTTACACCAGAAAGTTTCAATGGTTAATTTCGCTTTATTTAAATACAGAATGTCCGTTTTTTTTTATTAAAGCAAATATTTCTATTTTAATTTTCTGGTGTTAATTAGATATATGCGAATAAAAAAAATCTCATAAATTCAAAACAGTGTTGTTTGCATGTAAACAAATCTGCGCACTAAAGGGTTAAAAGTGAAATGGAATGGGTGTTCAAAATGCAATGAAAACTCGGAAATATTTGATTGAATCCAGCCGGGTTCTAACGGGTCCGTTTTTAGAAAACCAGTAATTTTTTAGAAAGAAATTTGTGGTAGGTTTCTGCAACAATTGTTAGTAAAACTAGCTTACCGGTATGCTTCTACGAAATTTATAAAGAAGATTTTTCTTTAAATGAAAGTGGTATTCAAAAACCGGACCGAGTGGGAGCCTTGGATTAAATGCATTTATTGAAACTTTTAGTGACACGAAAGTTGCTCAAAGTTCCTAAACAAATGCGCAGTTTGCGGCAGATCTGAGAGTATGCTGAAAAGAATAGAGGGAAATAAGAAAAACACCAACAAAACAGCTGGCCCATTTAACCAATTAATTCTCGTTCCCGTGAGCCGCGATATTCACGGGCTTTGTCTTTTATTCAGAATGTTTGATTCCCACCTGTTTTATATAATAGCCTAAATGGCTTTATTATGGTATCATTTTAACTGTTATTAAATAAGAAGACTATTTCTTTTTAAAAAAGTGGTGCCAACAAGCAATTTTAAATTTTAAACCGTAATTTAATGCGACTGTTAAGGGGTTAAAGCACTTTATACAGGGTTTATACGCCTCCTGGAATTTTGCAGACGAAAAAATTCTTCGGCACAAATATTTTCTTATAGAAAGTCTCTAGTTAAAAGAATGCGAAATTTCGCGCGTTTAACCCATGGAACTATTAATAAAGAGGAACTGACATATCCTTTAACCCTTTATCTAATGACGGTACTTTTAAGTACCACTCACTTTAAACCTTTGAAAGGCGGTGATGCCGTCACGGCATCACACAATTTTAATCCCTAATTGCCACATTGGCACCGGAATTTTTAAATTCGAAATTTTGGAATTTGAAAATTTCACCTTCATTAATAACGCAAAAGTACAGTTTTACTTGTTTACAAATAAAGTCTGTTGTAAATACTGGTGTCACTGTATTATTTCAACATTTTACGAATAAAAGTACCTTGCCCCTGAAAGGGTTAAACATTCATCCCATAGTGAATATTACTAACATTCTAGTGGTACTCTGAAAAAACACTCTTTTTTCTCCACTTTATCCAGATACATGGCAGTTGTAGTTCTAGGTTTGTTATTTTAGTAAGGAAGGGGGCTATCTTTGAAACAGTCGATGTGTTTTGTGCCGACATTTTGTACAGATTGTCACGCTCGTCTTTTTATTGCTACAAACACAGTAAAGGATATAAGATAAGCATTGGATTTTTTTTTATATGTTCATTATGATCTTAGAATACAATTTGACTAGCTATTTTAGGTGAACGGTGTATGTATTTGATTTAAGAGTTGAATTACTCGGTGGTACTTATAAGTACCGTCAGTACACATTGGGTGTTGGAGAAAATCTTCTTGTTTACTTTTCGTCTGTGTAGTTATCCATCGTTTTCTTCTGCTTTAAAATGTAATTACTAAAATGTAGTCCAGTAATAATTTTGCCAGTATTTCTTTTCTGTTTCATTATTATTTTTTATAGGAAATCGAAAAAGATTTGGCGCCGGATCTTTTTTTGCTATGCTAGAAATGGCATGAGTAAATTCATATATTGCATATGTGGAGATGGGAGGGAAAATGTTGTCACTGGAATATAGACGTCGCATAACTAAGGAGCTGCTTACAAGATTGAAAGCTAAAAAAGGAATAGTTTTTTAAACACTTTCAGGGGTAAAGCATTTTTAATGTTAAAGTGTTGAAATAAATGATTGGCACCAGAATTTGCCAAAAAAAATTATTTATAAATGAGTAAAGGGATATATTTCACATACTTATTAAATCGAAAATATTTTACCACAATTCTGGTGTCAATTGAAATACCTTGTGGGTTTTCTGTTACGATATTTTAGACCTAGCGTACTGACGGTACTTTAAAGTACCACTTTAATTAATTACTTGTAAGGAATTAAATTTCTGACGGGAGAGTATTTTTTTATGTTTATTCTTTAATTTTCATTATCGTAACAAAAAAAAAAAAAACATGAAAAAAATTGCAGCAGACCATAATGCAGTACATCAATGGTTAAATAGTAAAACTTCAACTGTAACCGCTTTCAGAAGGACACATTACCTCAGGTTTAAACTTCCACCAGAAATTTTATATAGAAATAGAAATTTTTTTCAAAATTTAAAGGCCTTATTGATCAAAACTTTCTGTCATATGTAACGGATGAAACAAATTTTCAATTTTACTAGTGGAAATTTAGTTTTGCTGTAGTCAGGCCCTGCGTTTCCACTATATTGGGGCAACCGGTGAAACAAACTCACAGTTTTACCAGGCAAACTAACACCAGTAAAAGCAATTGGAAGTTTTTACGATATTTGTGAGAAAATATTATAATGAATTAGACGCTAAAATGAGACAAAATTTTGTATTCAATTTTAATGATGGGAAGTTTGCACCATCTGTATTCAAAGACTGTATATCCGATTAAAAAAAAAAAAAAAAAAAAAAAAAAAAAGCATCCGCCATCGTGTGACAACCTCCTCAGTTACTTCACATGCATGATGTCGGTTTTCTTTTTTTTTAATTTTTCAATTCTATATGATCGTATTAACTCTTTCCGGCGCAGTGTGTCGAGTCTGGACACACCTAATTTTAATTCCAACCTTGCAAGTGGCACCAAGAATATTTAACAAAATTTTGATTTTACAGTGAAAGCTTTATTTAAGGAGTTTTTATTTTCTAAAAGAAACCGTTTGCAATTTTCGGTGTCAGTCAATATTTTCTCATTTTGTGAATATAATTTGTCTGCGCCGGAAAGGTTTAATTAGGTTAAACCACCAAAACTTTTCCTTTTCACCAACAGGTCTTAAGGGGTTATTTCTTTTAAATTTTAAGTAGAACATAACCTTTTTTCAGAATATTAGTTTGTATTTTATTAAATTATCAGCATTTGTTATATTTATATTTTTGTAATTTCCTAATATTAAGTAAGTTAACTTACTTAATATTAGGAAATTACAAAAATATAAATACAAAGTTGTTAATTAACAACATTAGTATAACTAAAATATTAATAATCCTTCTATTCGCCCGATTATGTTTTACACTGCTTCACAAAATTTATTGTCTACACAGAAATTCCTCAGATACCCCTAGATAGTTGGTCATCTTACTTCCAGTTCCAGGTGAAATGCCGAAATGCAAGAGTTTACCAAAACAAAATTTTCGAGGCTTTCTCTAATATCTGTGACATGAATTAAATTTTTAAATCATACATAAAATTATCAACTTTAACAATAAATTATTGAATAAAAAATAAAAACAACAGGCGACTTTTAAAAACACTAAGTCAAAAACTATGCCAACTTCACCCAATCTAACCATATTAGCTCTCGTAATAATAATAATTACATATTTGTTACGTTTGTATAATGATACATATAATAACTATATACTCGTAACAATAATAACTATGTACTGATACTCGTTTTACAATGTATTTTTTATATGTTATTCATGTCCACTATAGAATGTACTGAACAGAAAATAAAATGCATCACACTTCTCGTTTCTTTACAGGGACACATAACATTTTACTTTACACTATGGTCTATGGAAAAATATTGTTTCAGGTGCACTTTATTGATGTTACGATATTTCATATATAATGAAATTGATGTCATGAACTAAGGTGGACTACAAAATTCATTCTTAGTTGTGCACAATAAGTAGTGTTTATAGTTCGTTTACAGGAATGTCCAAACGTTCCGTTACATTATGATCTATGGGGAAAAATCTTTTGGGGCGCATTTTATTGGTTGTATGATATTTCAAACATAAAAAATTGAAAAGGGTTACTAAGGTGCATAACATCTTGTTGTCTATGGATTATGCATGGCGTACCATTTACAGTTCTCCCACTTGGACCGTTTTTTCAACACCACTCTTTTTTCAAAGTAAAAGCTTCTTTAAAAATTTTGTAGAAACTTACCTGGACAGGCTTTTTCTTGCAATAGTTGCAGAACCCTACCACGAATTAAAAAAAAATAAAAAATACTGGTTTTCAAAAAACAAACGAGTGGGAGCCCTGCATTTGCCTTACATTTACAGAGAACACACAAGTATTCGGTTACTGGACAGAATATGAACCATAATTGCTGTAAGTGGGCTTTTCGGAGTGGTAGGCCTCTTTAAACAATTGAGGGGAGGTGGGATATATTATATACCACCTGAGTTTAATCAAGATTCGCACAGGTTCTTTTTATTAAATTTTATTTCTATAACTTTCGTGGAAAAAAATTAAAAATTTGCTTTTTCTTATATGAAACAATTTCTCGAAAATTCCGATGCGAATTCAACATTACAGAAACGAACGCCATTTCTTGCCCCTGAAAGGGTTAAACTTATCTCTTTTTTAGTGTATTTTGTGCTGTGTATGCATTTTATAGATACAGTGCGGAAGAAGAGGATGTAAAATGATTCGCGCAAATCACGTATAATGAATTATGTCTCTCCATTCCCTCAGTGAATTAATAAAATTTGCATCCAAACATTGTTTAACTCTTTCGAGGGTGGTGGTGCCAAATGTGACCACTTAAACTTGATTCAAAACTGCCATCCGGCAATCAGAATATTTTAATTAAATTTTGCGTTTATAATGAAGGTGACGAAAGACAACAATTTATTTAGCAAGAAATTCTTTTGTAAATTCTCGTGTAAATCAATCATTTCAGCATTTTACGAACATAATTACTCCGCGCCGTTAAAGTGTTAAATTGACGACAGGTGTCCCTAGGTATCAGGCGGCCCTAGATACACAGGTGTCTTTTACACAGGTATTAGGTACAAAGGCCTATTTCGAAAAAACAGTGTGTACACCGGAATTAAACGAATTATTATTTAAAAAATAATTTATTTTAAGATTATACAATTTTTAAAGTATGTAAGGAATATCGTGGGTTAGGCAGCAGGGAATCAGTGTGGCCAGTCTGCTACTTTTAAAAATTCAGATTATTTGAATGTCACCACTTTTATGAAGTAGTGTAATTCGCCTTATTTTTGCTTTACCTAATCTGACATTAAAAAATATGAAGGTTTCTACATTAAAAAGTGGTGCCATTCCAGTAATTTGAAATTTTTTTAAAGTAGCGAACTGGCAACACTGGAGGGAGTTTAAATGTCAACATAAAATGTGTTGGTCTATATCAAAAGTACCAGACTGTGGTATGCTCGATGCCACTATTTCTTAATATTGATTCTCGCGCTACTTAATACAGAAATTCTATAAAAATACAAGGCAAAAATACTGTTTAAAGAATTAGCATCCTGTTGGTCACAGTTTGACAACCTTGGTGTACATAATACTGCTATGAAAATATGAAATATACCTCCGGCCACGGAATACTAGGCCTGAGCGCTGACACAAAAATGGCGGCTTCTAAAGGCGGATTTTTTTTAACGTATGTATGGTGGCCTAAATTTAGACACCAGTATTTAAAAAAAAGATTTTTTGACTTTTTTTTCCGTGAAATATAAAGCGGAAAAAAACTTAAAAATATTATTGATATCAAAATTCAAGGTACCGTGCACCCGCTGAAAAAAAAAATCTGCTTTCGGCAGCCGCCATTTTTGCGTCAACACCCAGGCCTAGTATTCAGGGGGCAGTGAATATACACATAAAAAGATATGTTTAACCACTTGCTCTCGAAAGCTGTGCCACGTACGTCGAGCTTCTTTTGTGAATAAACTTCAATGGAGTTATGAATAAAGAGGAGGAGACCCCACTAGAAATAATCTGTAGATTTTCTTAAGAAATTGGAATTTTCTTCAGAATTTCTTCAGACATTTTAAGACATTTTGCAGATTTACTTTTATCTTTAAATAATCTGCAGAATTTTTGAAGACATTTCGTAGACATTTTGAAGATTTGATCAACCTTTAAAATATCTGAAGAATTTTTGAAGACAATTCGTAGACAATTGAAGATTTGATCAACATTTAAAATATCTGAAGAATTTTTGAAGACATTTCGTAGACATTTTAAAGATTTGATAAAACTTTAAAATATCTGAAGAATTTTTGAAGACATTTCGTGGACATTTTGAAGATTTGATCAACCTTTAAAATATCTGAAGAATTTGTGAAGACATTTCGTAGACATTTTGAAGGTCTGATCAACCTTTAAAATATCTGAAGAATTTTTGACGACATTTCGTAGACATTTTGAAGATTTGATCAACCTTTAAAATATCTGAAGAATTTTTGACGACATTTCGTACACATTTTGAAGATTTCGTCAACCTTTAAAATATCTGAAGAATTTTTCCAAACCAAAATGCAACATTTATCGAAAAATGCTATAAATGCTGGAAAACATTCTTCAGAAAATCTGTAGGTATTTGGCACACTTTTTAAGCCTACTTTTATAGAAAATTTTGAGGATGATTTCTGCAGAAATTTTATAGAAAAAATTCTTCAGAAAATCTGTAGGTATTTGGCCCACTTTTTAAGCCTACTTTTATAGAAAATTTTGAGGATGATTTCTGCAGAAATTCTATAGAAAAAATTCTTCAGAAAATCTATAGGTATTTGGCGCACTTTTTTAGCCTACTTTTATAGAAATATTTGAGGATTATTTCTGTAGAATATCTGTAGATTTTATTCTGCAAAAAAGGTGCAGAAAAAATATGGGCCAAATACCTACAGATTATCTTCAGATATTTTCTTAAGATTTTCTTAAGATTTTTCTAGTGTGGGACATATCGTCGGTACCATGTCAAACTATCCAATGTGAAAATATTGGGCTACTATTTTTAAATTAAGATATCTTGGTTTGCACCACTTTTCTGAAATGGTAAAATCCCCTTGTTTTCGCTGTAATTAATAGGTCACTAAATAAGATTAAATAAGGTGAATTTTACTATTTCAAAAAAGTGGTGCCGATCAAGTAATCTGAATTTTTAAAAAGTAGCCCACTACTTTCACATTGGATAGTTTGACATGGTACCGACGATATAGTGTATTGTCTACCAGTTGCGAGTGAAGTAACTGAGGAGGTTGTCATAACATGGCAGCCGATTTTTTAAAATCGGATTAACAGTTTCTTATAACCGCCGAAGCAAACTTCCACCAGTAAGTTTTGAATAGAAACTTTGCAATAATTAAGCGGCTTTTCCAAGAAAAAAGGTCCTCTCACAAATATTATTAAAATTCGCATTTGTTTTTACTGGTTGAAATTTTCCCAAGTATTATAATCATTTCGCTGACACTGACAGGAGGCTGTCTAGGTTGTCCCAGTATTGCGGAAATACACGGCCAAATGCTGGCGAAGTATTCTGCCACCAGTAAAAATGAATATTTATTTTTGCTGTTATTTATGACTGAAATTTTGCATTATAAAGGTGTTTAAATAGGAACAAAATCTCTATTTAAATTTACTGGTAGAAGTTTGAAACGGCGGTAATCAAACCCTGCGAAAGCGGTTACAGTTTAGACTTCATTATTTTAAGGATACGTCAATTCCTCTTTATTAATCATGGAAGTATTACTAAAGAGGAACTGACATATCCTTTAAAAAGTGAAGCTTCAACTGTAACCGCTTTCGCAGGTGTTGTTTATCGCCGGTGTAATCATCCACCAGTAATTTATATAGAAATTTTCTCTTAATTTAAACACCTTACTAACGCAAAATTTCAGTCAAAAATAATGGCAGAAACAGATTTTTCATTTTTACTGGTGGAAGTTTACTCTGGCGGAAGTCAGGTCCTGCGTTTTAACCATATTGTGACAACCAGTGCAATAAACTGACTGTTTTACAAGGCAGACTGACACCATTGGAAGCAAATAGAAAATTTTATCATATTTGTGAGAAAATATTTCCATGATTAAGACGCTTAAATAACACGAAATTTTCTATTTAATTTTACTGGTGGGACGTTTGCCACGGCGGTAATCGTAAACTGTAGTTCTTATTTAAATAAAGCAGCCGCCATCTTGTGACAACTTCGTGAATTACTTCACTTGCGACGAGTAGACTGTACACTATATGTCTCCTCCTCTATATTCTTAACACCATTTTATTGATAGTTCCATGTTAACTGCATAGCTTCCAAGTCTAGTACCACTATTTATCATAGTAATATTCTTCTTATTTATTGGCAGAATTTCCTTCAACATTTTAGACAAATCTTACTGTTAATAAATCATGGTACGAATCAGTTAATTTTTGTAACTAATTAGCAAAAACATCTCGACGTGCGTGGCACTTATTTTAAATATTTATGGCTATTTATAAATAAAGGTAATATTTTAAATTTCTGTAAAAAAGTAATGAAAGATAAAAATGTTCAGCATGTTCCGAAACATTATTCTTCTTATAATTAAGTGCTGCAACTCAAAACATTTTTCACTAGATCTTGTTCGCAGGAACTTAATTTTATTTAAAAAATGTATCGTCTATGTCAAATTTAAAGGAAATTAATTTCTCAAAAATATTTCTGTTATAAACTTGTAAATGTTAAATATTATGTTAGTGAACATCATTGATAGAACTTTTAAAGGGATTAAGATCAAATCTAAAAGTGTTTAGGAATAAATTATTGTTTAAAATTTTTTATTATAAAACTGAAGTTTACAGTACTCAAAAAAGTCATTTGTTGAATACATTACATTTTTCCACATTTTGGCTTTATTTTCGTGTAATAAGAGATTTAATATTATTCACAAATTTATTTTTTGAAGGTTCTTGTTTTTTTAATTTTCTATAAAGAGTTCGTATTGTACTACGACAATTTTTGACCGGATCGTTTAGGTTTATTCAATAGCAGAAAGATATAACAGTTTTTGATAATAATTACAGATCATGATTTAATCTGAAGATCATAAGTTTAGAGGAAGATTTTTACTCTAAAATAATTTTTTCAGATTCTATAGACCTCATAAAGTGTGTACACAGTTATTTACAACTCGCAAAGATTTAATGTATTTACATGCAATTATATTAAGTCTACCTTTAAAATGCAATTTTTGGTCAAAAGTCCGATTTTCCATATTTGGTTAAGTCTGACACTTTAGCTAGCTAAATCAGTTCGAATTTTATTTCTATCTTGCTTAGAACTTGAGTTACAGGCATTTTAATATTAGTCAGTCGCAAGGTTTTGAAACGGAAAGTAGCCTTTTTTCTGCTTTTTCTCAAAATGAGATTTTTAACATTTTGCTTTATCGGAAAACATCACAACTCAAAAAATTACAATTGTAACGTTATGAAAGTTTGCAAAAATACTCTAAAGGAGTTTATTTAGGTAATGTACATCTACTATGATTATAGTTTAAAAAAAAAAAATCATATTTTAGAATTGATACAAGTTATGAATTCTCATATATTTTCTTGATTTTTCTGTGTGTAAAAACATTAACTTCTATATTTTTTAATAACATAGTTATAGTTATGAAAATGCTTCAGTACCTCCAGAAAGTTCTGTTATTTATAATAAAAATTACAGAATAAAAATACCCCCATTTAAACACTGTAAGAAAAAACTGTAACGTTCCATGTAAATTCGAGAAATGTTTCTCCTTTTTAAAGGTTTCCGGAACAATTTAGCAGTTTCTTGGGAAATTCTGGTTTTCCTATCTGAAACGTTTCATAATTAAAATTGGCAACAGCATACCGCAGCCGCCCGCCATTAAACTGTGTTGTTATGCGTCGTGCACGAGACGAAAACGAATTTCTTCTATTGATGTCAAAAAATCACCGTGAGATGCGAATAAATGAACAGCGGGTAAACATTTCAATCTCTATTGTCGAGAAATTTCAGGTGGAAATGCAATACCCTTTCTGAAATCTCAGATCATCCTCTGTGGAATACAGTGACACTTGCAAAAGAAACGCAGCGTATATGAACCACGTGGTAATTCTAAGACTTTAAGTCTAAATGGGTTTTCTGTGGTAGCTCGTTAATTTGAATGAAATGTATATTAATCAGTTATCTAGAAATCTTTCTTGGATATAAAAAATATTTCCTCCATCTAAACAAAGTAATATAAATTACAAGAAAATGTATTCTACGCCAAAGGGTAAGTGACGTGACTTATAAAATATAATACTCCATTTTGTTCAGCTATTGTTTTCTATATGCTATATTATTTTTAGAACAAATTTGATTTTAACAAATATTAATGTTATCTATATTTTAATGAGGCTCCATTTATAAAGTATACATTTATGTCTAAGATTTTAAATTAATATTAATCCATATTTACGTTATTGTTTTCTGTGTGTGTGGTTTTTTTCTTTTTTTTTTCGTACCATAAAATGCTGTACAGTATTGCGTGACTCTGTGTCTATATGCAAGTTTTTTTTCTTATATATATAAAAAAAACTAATCATATATATATTTATTTATTTATTTATTTATTTTTGTGCAAAAAAATAATGGTCTTTTTTTATATTAATATTTTTTCAAAGGAAGTTGAATAACGGCTATTCTTTTTCAAAATCTATGTGTATAAAAATCGTTCAATACTTAAAATTACCCTAATACTTTATGTGATTTATTGCTAATCATTTATAATTAATTTATAACCAAAACAAAGCCTTAAGAAACTTATGTAAATATGCAAAAAGCAAATTTGCAGTTAGATAAGGATATAGAATTAAGATCATAACTAATAGTATACTAAATGACACTTTCTCCCTTCCAATGGAAACTTGAATGAATTAATATATAAAATTTTGACAACTTTAATTATTAAATGTGCTTATATGTTATATGGAAGCAAAAAGACATGCAATGTTTTCAGAATTTTCCAATTATCAGATGGAAAATATTTATATATGAACGGTGAAATTTAATAATAATTTGAAATGATGTGTAAAATTATTTAAAATATTTACTCCTACATATTATTAGCTGTTGTATCATAAAATGATTTCTTAAGTGATTTTAATATTTTACAGCAAGATAATTTTGAATAATAAAATCATACGTAAATGATTATTTTAATTTCACCTTAAAAAAAAAAAAAAAAAAAAAAAAAAAAAAAAAAAAAAAAACTGTGTAATCAGAAATTTGAAATATGCTTCAAATGTTTGTTTATGAAAATGTGCCCGGATTGCTTGAATTATAAATGAAATATAAAAATTTGTTATGATTTACCTTATGAAGCATAAAAAATTTTCATAAAGAGGGGGGGGGGGATGTCGATTTGGAAATAACATTATATTTATCTTGTCTACATTGTTGAAGTGGTGAGGAATTCCTTTTTTAATTACACTGAATCTATGAAAAAATAACATAAATAATAATCCCAGATATGGTTTGTATGTATGTCAAATAATTTAAATTGACTAAACTGATTAATAAACTAATAATCTAAATTGATTAATAAACTTCTTCAACTATTTTCCAAAGTAAGCAAAGAAAAATTAATATTTTAAATACTTGAAAATGGATTATAATATATCTTGGCATCGAATCTGATGAATGTAAAAAAATAAATAAAATAAATAAATAAATAAATAAATAAATAAAAAATACATAAATAAAAAAATAAAATACATAAATAAAAAATATATATATATACATCTAGTGAAATCTAATATATGAAACGTTCCTGCATTCTGAAAAGAAATCTAGGAATGCTCCTGGGAAATAATGGGCAGATGAGTTGCCCATTATACGAAACGTTTCTGGAAAATTACAGAATCCTTACTGAACATTTCTGAAACATTCCATAGAAAATAAGTAAGCTTCCTGTGAACTATGAGTGATATTTTTGTTCTCAACAGAAACTTTCCTTGTATTTCACAGGAACCTTACTGGCTTTTCTGGGGAACGTTTTAAAATTATACAGTAAAGTTCCAGTCATTTTCGAGAAATGTTTCTTGGCAATAATAGGCACATTAGCTGCCCATTTTTTCCCCAGGAATGGTTCTGGATTTTTTTTACAGTGAAATTGAGTTTCGATGTTTTGCAAAAGGGCCATTTTATAGCAATTTTTATGTATGTTTCGAGCCTAAAAATCAAAATATTTAAAAATAATCATATTTTTACATGTTAGTCATAATTTTTAGCTATATTCTATAATATAATGTACTTAAGTAGGCAATTTTTCAAATATAAAAAAATCCCTTCCGAAGGTAGGCAGGCACCTTAAGAATGTTACTGTTGAAAATATTTGAAATTCATTATACGTTAAACATTTGTCATATAAATATTTCCCCCACTAAACAATGGAAAATTTCTACACACTTACGCACTAATTTTTAAACGCAAAAGACTGGCACTTGCAGAGACAAGTGTTAAAGCGATCCAACCGGGTTCGTGCGGGTCATCGAATTTCCAGACTTCGGTACCAGTATTTTCTTACGAAAAATCTCTCCTTAAATAAGGCAAAATTTCGTCCATAGATTTATTTTTCTATAAAAAAATACTGATATTTGGCCTTGAAAATAACGGTACCCGTTTGAACCCTGTCCAATGATTCCTTTTTTTCATAAAAAATTACTTATCCAGCTACAAGCAATTGTTGTCACTTACGGCAGTTTTTTTTTTCTTCCCGCATCGTTGTTTCCGGAAATTAGATTCAAAACGCCAACTTTGACAGTAGTTTCTGAAATATCCTCTAATTTATCGAAAAGGAAGGAAGGCCATTGATAACATAAATTCTGAATAAGAACACCTGCCATTTTCATGCGTTTCCGAACGAAAACGAATTCAGGAATATGTCAGGAATTAGCTCGTTTGGCATTCAGAATAGCCTTAACACTAGAACCGCCGGAAAATTTACTCAAGTGTTATGAAAATATTTTACACTAGAATTTTTATTTAAAACTATTTAACATACTTTTTTAACTTATTTCTCCGTGATATATATTTAACTTATTGTTAAAAAAAAATTCTGGTTCGAATGGAAATATTTTCATTTTTTACCGGTCAAAATTACCGCTGTGGCTGTTCTAATGTTAAGGACTAACTTTGAGTTTTCGTACCATTATTGATTTTTTTTAAATTCTCCATCAAGATGCTTATAGGCACTTACTGTTGAGCACCATTATTTCCGAATAATATTATATTGTTTATTTAGAAGAAGAAATCTGTGATAATTTACAGCAATAAAAATTTTTAACATTTTCTTTTTCAGCGCCTTAAGATTTATAAAAAAGACGCAATGTAAATTGGGAAACAGATAGTTTGTTAAAATTAATTCAACAATGTAATTTATGAGGAACGTTCTGTTTCAAATTACACTCACATGCCTTGAGTCCAGATTATATAAGTTTTATGCCATTTATACTAATGTTGAAAACATTTTTATTTTTCTATGGGTTATACATGATATAAGGCATGTGAAAGGCACTAGTGGGAATTTAAATAAGCCATACACTAGTAAGACAGGCATAAGAGATTTTTAAAAACGGCCAGATGCAACACTGGAATACGTTATGTTAGCGGCTAAAGTGGTGCAGAGAACGGGGTTCAGAATAACATTAAGAAACGAAAAAATGTACGTCGGCAAAGTGTTTTTCCCAGAAAAGTGTGTGTGCATTATCGAAATTCATTTTTCAAAAAAGAAACTGTTGAGAGAAGTGAGAAGCCTGTTTCGTGAGAAGTCTGGAAATTTGTATGCACTATTCAACTGAAAAATAACGGAATAATGTAGCCATAAAAATCTGAAATGCTGAACTACGAATAGCTGCCAACTTTTACTATTTTTTCTCTCCACTAAAATTTAATAGTAAACGTTGTATTATTTACTCAACGAAATCTACCGATTAAATAATGCAAAAATTTCTGTTAGATATTAGTAGTAACAAAAAAGTGCAAAGTTTGGCTGCTATGAAGTAGTCTTCGTGAACATGACAGGATTCACACGAGTCACAGAATTTCTCAGGTGAAATATCAGTATTTTTTTTATAGAAAAATAAATCTAGTTTAACCCTTTGAGGAGCAAAGCAATCCCATTGCTAAAGTGTTGAAATTAATGAATGACACTGGAATTTGAAAATAAAATTTTATTTGTAAATAAGGAAAGCTATACTTCGCATGTATAATAAACAGAATTTTTTAACCAAAATTCTGGTGCAAATTGATGCATTTGCGAATTAAAATTAAGCGGTTTCATAAAAATACCACCGCCACTCGAGAGGTTCACCGCGTGAAATTTCGCCTCACTTAAGAAGGCATTTTCTATAAGAAAATACTGGTACCGAATAATATACTGTTCTGGAAATTCCAGCACACGCACGAACCCTGCAGTGTTGCCAGTAGGCTACTTTTTTTGAAATTCAGATTTGTACTATGTTTGTACCATGAATTTAGAATCACCCTGTATATATTTTATATTTTTGTAATTAAAGGTAAAAGATTATATGCTTATCTTGAATTACTACCTTTTTCCCGATATGTGTAAATTGTATAAATATAGAAATTATGACACGTGATCTCACAGATGAAATTGTAGCAATAACATAAGTTTTTTGAGGATAGCAGTAGAGAATTAAAAACACATCTTCAATTTTGGAATGTATGCAATGAGTCCTAGAAAAGAAATACTGCTTTTTGTTGACGAGTTGTGCAAGAGGCATTATTTAAAATGTCTACGATCTAGAAAAATTGGTAATAACACATCTGTGCTCTTGAACTTAGATTTTCGGGGTCGGGGCATATGCGTCCCAGCAAACTTTTTTTTAATTATAACCGTATCACTTTTAGAAAAATAATTTCTACTATGCATTTATACTAGGATATTTTCAAGAGAAATCTACGAGAAAGAATTTTTTTTAACTGTGGTACGTCTGAATATAAAAATAGTAGACACTCTTGGTCCGCAATCAAAAAATTGAATGTAGAAACCATACATTTCTAATTGCATTGTTGTAATGGATTCGTTTAATTAAGCAAAATGTTATCAAATTCTTTTGGAAATCCTTGCTTCAAAAATAAACTAATTGTAATGTACCCGATTTTACCATATTCCCCCCTAAAGTTTAATTTATTATGTTACCTGAATTCCAAAACAATTTTTTATTGACCACTTAATTCCGGCTCCCGGGATATTCACTGGCTGTGTCTTTCAGACTGTTTGAATCCCAGCAGTTTTACAAAATAGTGTAATTTATTTTATTACGGCATCATTTTAGCTGTCATGAAATAAGGTTTATATTTATTTTTCAAAAAAGTGGTGCCAATAAGCAATTTGAATTTTTAAACCGTAATTTAATGCGACTGTTAAGGGGTTAAATATTGTCTATAATGTACATATTTAATAATAGTATGGTACATTTTCGGTAATCGCGGAACGCCAATTTTATTCAAAATTTTTCGGTTTATTTAATAAAAAATTTATGCGCATAAATAAGGCGAAATATGCTGCAAGAAATTTGTGGTTCACCGTGGTTGCCACTTGGATAACTCATTTTACAGTATATGATTATTACAAAAATTTGCATGGTTACTACTCTCCACACTAGGGATGGCAGTTTGGCCTCCTTTTTATTCAGAAAATACGAATACACACCAGAAATTAAAAATAATATATTTTGTTTCAGTTAATGACGGAGATTTTGTGATTATTTAAAGGAAAAATTCATCTTTCGAAGTTTCCGGTGTGAATTTGAAATTTCGAAATAAAAACAGAGGCCAAACTGGCAATCCTGCTCCACACGCATAATATTAAATATGTCATCACTATTTCTGATTATAAATCTTTGTTTTGTTTAATTGTAGAATATGTGAATATTTTTCGGCGATTAAATAAGTTGACAAATTCTATTCGAAAATTGCGAATGCATCGATATTTTTGCTGCGAAAAGTTTCATTCTATATATTTCATTTCAAGGTTTAGATTAAATTTTATTTTAGATTTCAAACTTAATATAATTTCCGTCATAGATAAGGAAAATTGCCATCATGAACAATAGAAGTAAAACTTTTAATGAGTCACTGAAAGCGATATTTTTAGAAACACTTATAAGCATGTAATTCTGTGTCAAAAAGGAAGGAAAATTCATTACGTTAACATCATTAACAAAAATTTTGTCTAACACGTAATTATTTTGAACATAAAATTGTCTCGAAACCGGATGCCTAGTTACTTAGTCATTTATATTACAGACAGCCACAAGATTGTAAACAGAAGCATTTTTAAATATTTATTCTAAGTAATTATTCAAGGTAATTTTAATTAAACCAATTTGTTAGATATTTGATATTGAATACCATGGCTTCCAAATTCTACCTTTTTTAAGTCAAAGAAAAATATCTAAACCGAAAGTTTTATTTAAAGAATAGAATAAAATATATGCCACATTTCTTTATATAAATGCAACAAGCATTTTCTTTAAGTATTTTTTTCGGACAAATTTGTTTATATGGTTTTAAAAAGAGTAGAAGTTGGAAACTATTGAATACTAGCCAATTTGCTATGAATAAAGAATTTACTGTTCTCCGAATTTTTTTTTTACTGATTTAATGTGGCGACGTAATTTAGCCTTGCATAATAATAATTTATGCTCAATCCATACGTACTGGTGAGGGCGTGTCTGATATTTTTGCATATAAATTAGTTTTCTAAATGTAATAAATCGGAAAAAATTTAAGTGTTGTTTATTGTTATTATTATTGTTATTCATAGGATTTAGTATTATTTTTGTATCAAAAATACTAATACATTAGAAAAGGCTAAAACATTACTTCTAATTTATGCGAATGTATATGAAAAGTCCGGTTTAAATTACTATAGGCTAGTTCCATGGGTTTTTGTAGTGTAAGTCATATAGCTGATAACTGCTATGCTTGTCGGACACCGTTATTTTCGTAAAAATTGCTTGGCCTTATTCAATTAATGTGATATCTCCCATAAAAGAAGTCACATTTTGCCGCTCTAAAATACTAGTAGCCAAATATCGTAGCATGTGACTTACACTAAAAGTACTCATGGAAATATCCTATAAAGTTCTACAGTGTTTCAAGTAGTGGACTGACATTTTGGGTCGATAAATGGACTGAAGCTTGTTCAATAACAAACTATAGCTAAGTCCTTAGCTATAGAAGTCATTCTGATGAAACAGTGTTGTGTCGGGGCTATGAACCATGGTTGCCAGTTTAGTGTTGCCAGAGGGTTACTTTTTTTATTCAGATTTCTTGATTGACACCACTTTTTTGAAATGTTAAAATCCTTCTTGGTATCGATTTAATTAATATGTCATTAAATAAAGCGAATTTCATCATTTAAAAAGAGTGGTGTCAACGAAGAAATCTGAATTTTAAAAAAGTCTCCCACTGGCAAAACTGCCAGTTTGGGCTCCATTTTTAGTCAGACGTTTCGGATTCATACTATAAAATACGAACAGTATTTTCAGATTTATTTTATGACAAGTTTTTCGTGATTACATAAAGTAAAAATTCTTCTTTGGGAAGTTCTCGTATGAAGGAGGAATTTCTGAATAAAAATGGAGGCCAAACTGGCAACCATAACAGAAGCCTCTTTTCTTTGCTTTGTTAACACATTGACGATGGGAAACGAGAAATTTCGTTTTCATTCAAAAAACATCATTGACTAAGGGCGTGCCTTACAGAAAATGCATTTATATAATTTTGTCCATATTTTTTAGATTGTAAGACTTTTTATATTAAATTCGTACATTGAAAGGTATTTACCTGTGCATAAACTTGGAAAACCTATCTAGAACACCAATTTACAAAAGACTTTCAGAACAGGGAGAAGCTTCTACTCTTTAAAATTCAGATTTCATAAAAATTACCAGTCAGCAATGTGTTAATTTAGTCTTAATATCATCAATAAATGGCACTGAACTCTGACATTGCTGAAACTGACGTTGTAATTTCAACACTGAAACCATTCTTTATCATTTTAGTTGCTAAACAAAATGAAGCTTAAATAAAAAGAAAAGTGCCCAGTTAAACTGATGGCATTGTGCTCACGGGCTATTCACACTCGTTGCATATGATACTCTTATTTCAAACAATAATGCCCCTCAAAAAATAAATGAAGGGGCATTAGCCCCCGTTTCTCCTCTTATACTTAACCAATGAATCTTCAAATCTAATCAGGGAAGCTCCTTAACAAAATAAACCGGTATACCAAATTGGACGCAAATCAGATAATTCTGCATGAAAACCCATTTATCTAAATTAAGGGGAGGTGACTTGCCCCTTTCCTCCCCCTTTATATTTAAATAATGAACCTCCAAATCTAATCAAGGCATCTCCTCAACATAATAAACCAGTATACCAAATTTGGAGCAAATCGAATAATTCTGTATGAAAAACTCATCTATCTAAATTAAGGGGGATAGCCCCCTTTTCCCCCTTTATACTTAACCAATGAACCCCCAAAACTAATCAGGGAATTGCCTTATAAGAATGAACCTAGAAAAATTTGAAGCAAATCGGATGTTTCTATCAAGAGTTATCGCGTTACGTACATACATACATACATACAGAACCGACGGGCACACTAGCTCTCAGGCTTTGATAGCCTGTGAGCTAAAATGAGAGAACGAGAGAATTTTGAGTCATATTTATAATTTACATTGAGCTTTCTATCAGTTTAAGATGGCTTAACGCTATATATCTGATAGTTTGAAGTAAAACTAGGCAGTGGAGAGAAAAAATTTCCGATTCCATAATTTTAATCTCCTGCAAGAATACAATAGACGGGTGTCAACGTTTATGTGTTATTTCAAATAACTTAAGCTCAATTTAAGACTGACTGTATTCTATTGTCTGTGGTATATTGTCTCAGAATGCATAGTCTACAAGAGAGGTTTCCAAAAATCCAACTGCCGGCACATTTACATAGCTGCCAATTTGTACGGAATTTTTTCTTAGTAGTAAAATCGAAAAGTAAATTTTGCCTAAGTTAAGCGCCGAAATCTGACGATTTTTAACGATTCAAAAACGCAAAAATTTATTTTAGTGGTAACAAAAACCCGTACAAGCATTGCATTAAACCATCGCACCTTAAGACATGACTCGCACTCTATTGCAAGCATTGTACCGTAAGCTATGCATTAAAGTTGTTGCGTACTATTCCCTTTACTTAATCTAGGAATGTTAACTCAAATACTTCGATTAAATAATGTAAAGATTATTTTGCGAAATTTCTGGTATGTCTGTGGCCCGCGTTTGAGTTGTTGGAAACTTCTGATGTAGACAAACCCTTCGTTTACATATTAAAAATGACACCAACATTTAGTTTTCGATAAGAATGCCCGTTTTTGACACTTTGTTTGAGTTTTATGGAAGTACAAAGAAGCAACGTCGAAATATACATCGTATATACTCGTGTATAAGCCAACCCAAATTCGAGAGGAATAACAGACTGAATACCAGTATTTAAAAAAAAAATTTATCTTCGTCTTATCTAACTGCAGAATTTGCAAAAATTTTCTGATATTAAAAAAGGCGAAGAAAACTAGTCGAAAATAATGGTGTTCAGTATATTTTTTTCTCGAATGTTGGGGGTTGGGCTCACACGTGAGTACATACGGTATGTCGCAAGCCGAGTTCTAGATAAAATCAGGTAAATACCATTATTTCCTAATGAATTACTTCGTATTATTTACTCGAAAAATTAATAATAGATTTCTTCGGTTAAATAAAGTGAAGGTAAATAATTAAATACTGGTATACAACAACTTTTTTCATATTAATTTAAGGGGCGAGATAGAATCGTGTTTATACGTTTGTTTATGCCCTTTGCCATAAATCTTCATAGTACGTATCTCTCAGGTTTTAATAGCCTCTGAGCTAAAAAATCCATGAATCTTCTGTAACGATCTCTCGTTTATGATAATTATGTTAATTGTAATTCGTACACCAACTAAAATTAACATAATCGGGAATTAATATTTTTTTTTTACAGATTTTTGTTTCTCGATGTACAATTATTGCTGCACTCAACCTATCAAAATTAAAAAGAAAAGTGAAAAGTTAACACTAGAACGACCGGAAATTTTACTCAACTCTTATAACAATATTTTACAACAGACAATTTATTTAAAAATATTTAAATTATTTATTTAAATTAAAATTCCATGGAACATATTTAACTTATTCTATAAATAAATTTCTGGTTCTTATCGAAATAGTTTTATTTGGTAGCGATCAAAATGACCGCTATGGTCGTTCTAGTGTTAAACTGGTGGCACAGAGCTCACAGCCTATTCACACTAATTGTATATTATAATCTTATTTATGTGTATTGTTCATGAAATGGAAATCACTCTTTTTGCGCAAATCGGTAAATAATCAGGGAAGCGCCTTATCGGAATAAACCGGTATACCAAATTTGACGCAAATCCGATAATTCTGCATGAAAAACCCATCTATCTAAAAAAGGGGTGATTAGCTCCACGTTCCCCCTTTAAACATAACCAATGAACCACCAAAACTAATCAGGAAATCTCATTATCAGAATAAAATGGTATAGCAAATCGGATAATTCTACATGAAAAACTCATTTATCTAAATTAGGTGGATTAGCCCTCCGTACACCCCTTTATACTTAACCAATGGGCATTAAATCGAATCAGGGAAGCACCATATCAGAATAAACAGGCATACCAAATTTGAAGCAAATCGGATAATTTTGCATGAAAAACCCATTTATTAAAATTAAGGGGCAATAGCCCCGTTCCCACCCTTTATGCTTAACCAATGAACCTCCAAATCTATCAGAGAAATGCCTTATCAGAATAAAGCGGTGCATCAAATTTGAAGCAAATTGGATAATTCTGCATGAAAAACTCTTTTATCTAAACGAAGGGGGATTTAGTCCCCCCGCACCCCCTTTATACTTAATCAATAAACATCCAAATCTGATCAGGGAAGCGCCTTATCAGAATAAACCAGTATGCCAAATTTGAAGCAAAATGGATAATTCTGTATGAAAAATACATTTATCGAAATTAAGGCCCCCCGAACACCCCTTATACTTAATCCTTTCGGGACGAGCGTCTTTTGCTGAATTTTACCGGCTTTTCAAAGCAGAAATTTTTGCCTAGCTGAATCGGGGAAATGCTCGGATTAAATAAGGTAGAATTTGAAAAAAAAATTTCTGGTGACAATAATCACGTATTCTGAGCACATTACGCGGCACGTATACCGGTCACTCGCCCCCAAGGCTTTAACCAATGATCACCCAAAAATAATCAGGGAAGCGCCTTATCAGAATGAAATCTTTTTACAAAATTTGAAACCAATCGGATATTTCTGTCAAGAGTTATCACGTTACGTACATATATGCGTACACACGTACAGTAGAGTGGAGTGAAAATCACCGAGAAAGAAAAAAATTAGAATTTTTCTTCAGATAGGTGGAAAAGTTGCCTTTTGGCACACTGAATATAAGGTTAAATTTTCATTTCATTTGGAATTCATATTTAGGTCTCTACCAGCTCTTAAAGATTTGCCATTTATACGTGAAAAACAAAGATTTCACTAAGTAGTGTAAATTATTTTTATTTTATTTATTTATTTATTTTTACTTTTTTTTTTTTGCTAAATTTCTGGTTCTAGTAAAATAATCCATAAAAAATGACAAATTAAAATATTACTTGTGAACGATCGAAGTGTTATCGTGTTTAACACCTTAATCCTTTCCGGAACAGTGTGCCCGGTTCGGTATACCTAATTTTAATTCCAAACATACGAACGGCACCAAGAATATTTTAATAAAATTTTGTTTTTGCAATTAATAGTTAAAATAACGTGGTTTACTTTCTAAAAAAGTCGTTTTAAAATTGCGGTGTCAGTCAATCATTTCATCATTTTACAACAAAAATTGCCCGTGCCAGAAAGTGTTAAATGGTAACGATAACATTAAAATATGAATTGGATTGTTGCAAAGAAGATAAAGAAAAAGCGCAATAATTAGACATACACTTTATTTTTATTTTTCGAATACACATAAAAGATAGTTCTCTAAATATATAGGAAAGACATTTTTCTGAACATATAGTAATATAATAAAAATAATATATACGATGTACTGTAAAATGTTCTTTCATTTCACTTCAATTTATATTGGCTTTTGGTATCAAAACTAGGCATTACCTTTCGTGATTTGATTTTTGCTCGCATATGTTCGTCTCTTGCTTCTACTCCTACAGCCACTAATGATGCTTCAGTAACTTATTTCACGCTACTTTCAACCATTTTCAATTGCTTGAATATGACACGGAAACCTAAAGAATTGAAAAGATGGGACTTCCGATCTTTTTATGAGAAGTTTCTGTGTTGGTACTCTATTAAGTATGCGGGGTGATGTGATTTCACATTCTTGCCTGTCAATAATGTTAATATAGTTTATAGCACTAAAGTTCAATATTGGAATATGAAACTGTATTATTGTTGAACACTTCATCTCTCTTGCATTCAATATTCTTCTGCATCCAAGCTCTCGAACTTTATCTTATTTTTCTTTCATCAGTTATCATTTCTAGTAAAAGTTTTTCTGGATGACCGAAGTATGCGTTTCATTGAATAACGGGATCGACAATCTTATTTAAATGTTCTCTGAAATAACGGGACAACTTAATTGTTTAAAAAAAAACATTTTGATCTCCATTTTTACAGGAAGAATCTTTATTAATGTGAAACGACATAGGTAAATATACTTTCATTACAAATTCAGCCATAATATTCAGATTTTGGGGAGGATTCTGGCTTCCAATGTACAATCTAAGTACTCGATTGGCAGTTGTCAACCATATGCAGGGTGTGGAAAAAGTATTGATAATCTCAATGATATTCTGATAACGGATGTCCTTCCATGGCTAAATTCTCATTTTGGAAACAATCCATGTGTGTTTCAGCAAGAATCAGGACCAGACCATAAGGTTCGCAAAACGCAACAGCGGTGCCAAGCTAAACGTCGTGATTACATTTCTTTGCAAGCTGGCCACCGAATAGTCCGGATTTGAATCCACTTGATTACTCAGTATAGGGAGTGTTGCAAGCAAGAGATTGTGCTAAACCAGAATATTGCTTCTTTAAAAGCTGCTCTGACACGTGAATGGAACGGTCTCAATGCGGATTACTTGCGGCGTTCCGTGGATGCCTTCCCGCGCAGTATCCGCTAGTGTATCAAGGCAAAAGGACACCGAATCGAAAATAGATGATAGAATATCAACTGTTAATTAGTTGTTAAACTTACTCAATAAAAATTATTGAAATAGTTTTATCTATGGCGTTGTAGTAGATATTGATTTTACTATCTATACTTTCACTGCACCCTGTAGAGTGAGACATATTCCACAACTGTCTATTGTTCACATTGGCACATTGGTTCACATTCATATTGATCCAATAATTTCTCAATAGGAACAGAAAAGGCTCATGGGCCTGTAGCTTGTCCATAAACTTCAGAAAATTTATGACGTAATTGCAATTCGTTTGCGTGAAGATGCCATATTAACCACTTCAAGGAACGACTAATCTTTGTTTCAAAAAATCTAATAGCACCATCCTAGTGTTTACAGTTGTTTCTTCACAACCTATAGCCATAAGTTTACCGAGGTTAAGTTTTCAGTGCAATATCTCAAAATGTTTTCTGCAATATTCTTTCTTGATCCAGAAGATGGTGCAATGTGCCCCAGATACAGTGAATTTGACTCTTCAGTCGTTACGCACCCTTCACTTATAGTTCTTTCATGTAATAAATCTCAAATTTTCCATCATTTCTTTTGTATTTAAGGGATCAAATAAGTTTCTGGTATTCAGAAATTTTTTTCTCGATGATTTGATCAATACGTCTCTGGGAAACTACAATAACTTATGCTTTCTTCCAAATTTCTTCGAATTTTGTCTTAAGATTTTAATCACTCTGACTCTGGCGGATTTTTACCATACCTCTTGTGTTTTAATTATTCTCGTGCATAAAAATAAATTTTGTAACATCTGCCATTGTTGGCAAAACAGCTTTATTTAGTTTTGAAGGGGCACCAAATAGGGGATATTCCACTGCGCTTCTAGTAATGGTAAACTTGCCTCGCTGGTTGCTTCCACACACACTCATTTAAAAATGACTCTAAAAATGAGAACAAACAATTTTTTGAACTCAATAAAATGTTTCAAATATTTTAAAATAAAGACTTAAAATTTAAAAATAATAAATGGGGATTACACTAAACATTTTAAATATAAAGATGTCAAACGAGATTGCCAAAAAACCCTGTAAATGTGCAATTTATGATAAGAACCCATTGTGTAAAACCATGAAAATATAAAGGGTCAAAGTGAAGGAAAACATAAAGGTCCCTACAGGAGTTTTTCAAAATTCATGAAATTTTGCACGTATATTAGAAGCAATAAAAGGCAACTTTTGGCTGCTATCCAAAATCAGAATTCCAGCTTTCATTTTTTTCACTCCACCCTAACGCACAGTCGTAATAAAAAACTACCAACTCTGAAACTAATTATAATAAAAGAAAGTTACTGGTACCAAAGGATTGAAAATAAAGTCTACTTTTAAATGGTGTATACAAATTTACTTTGGGGGCCACCTATAAATCAAAATCAGACCAAACTTTGTTTTTTCTATGTCAACACCCAATTTTGACAACATATTTTAAATCTTCGGTTCAAACTATGCCTGGAAACGAAATTTCAAGTCATTTGGATGATAAGTTGTTGAATTATATATATTTTATTAATATACAGCTTCTAAGGTTAAATCACATTTTTATATTTTTATTAATATATTCTGAAATTATAATCTTACTGTGATAATTTTGTATGTGGTTATAATACTATAAAACGCAAACATACATACATTGAATTTATAATTTTAAAAATTTTATAATATGAATTATGAAATTTATATTCGAAAATAATAAGAATTGCAACCTACATATTTGTTGATAGATTTATATTTATTATGTCCTGCTTTATGCGAATTCTAAATTTCAAATTTTCTTCCAAATAGTTTTCAAATTATAATTAAAAAACTTTAAAATGAGGGTTTAAGGGCCTGTCTATGATGAGCAGAAAATAATAATAATTTTAATAATAGAATATTTTACTCTCATTTTATTGAAACATTTGTGCTGGCAATAGTCGAAACATATTAAGAGAGTGAAATGATCATATCGGAAAGAAATAATACATTAATAGGAGTGACATAGTCATTCTGTAGCATTTCAACAATCGAGTAACGAACATTAATTTCAATACAGCCCGAAAATAGGCTCATTTTAAGGTAATTAATTTCTCGGAAACTATTAGTACGAATTTAATGAAAATTTGGATTTTGATTAATTGAAAAGTGTAGAATCTACAGGGTGATTATAATTAAAGTTGAACTTTCAAAATTCTGTAAAAAAAAAAGCTTCTGCTCAGAATGACTACAAATTTGAAATGAATATACTGGAAGAAGGGGGGAAATGGTATGGCATAAGAAAAAAAAGTTACAAAATGTCTCAATAGATGGCGCTCTAAGCGGAATAACGAAAGTGGATTCGGCGTCAAGTGACATTTTAAGTCGAAATACGACGGTTTTGTGTGAGTTGCACAGTAAACCAACCGTACTGTTCAATGTGCATGAGTGTTTCGTTTGTTTTAGGGAGAAAATTACTTTCAAATCAGTCAACAGTTGTGGTACTGTTAGTGGAAAGTCCATCTACCACGGCAAGTTCGTACCACATTGGATGGGAAAATCGATTTTTAATTGTCCTTGGGCCAAAAACCGCATAAGAAGCACATAATGATTCCTGATTAAATTGTCCTTTGGACAAAAACCGCATAAAAAGCACATAATGATTAGGTTTTTAATTGTCCTTGTGCCAAAAACGCATAAAAATCACTTAATGATTCGGTTTTTAATTGTCCTTGTACCAAAAACGCATAAAAATCACTTAATGATTCGGTTTTTAATTGTCCTTGGGCCAAAAACCGCTTAAAAAGCTAATAATGATTCTGTTTTTAATTATTGCTAGACATGCGATGAGACAACCGATAACGATTATCGGTTTCAACTTGTGGCGGAAAATGGTGGACAGCATATGGAACCTGTCTGCCGCATATCTAGCAATAATTAAAAACAGAATCATTATTCGCTTTTTATGCGGTTTTTGTCACAAGGACAATTAAAAACCAATTTTTCCCATCGAATGTGGTACGACCTTGCCGTGGTGGATGGACTTTCTACTAACAGTACCACAACTGTTGACTGATTTGGAAGTAATTTTTTCGGTAAACGAACCAAAACACTTAAGCACATTGAGCAGTTCGGTTGGTTTACTGTGCAACTCATGACAAAACCGTCGTATTTCGATGAAAAATGTCACTTGACGCCGAATCCACTTTCGTTATGCCGCTTACAGCGCCATCTATTGAGACACTTTGAAACATTTTTTTTCTTATTCCATACCGATTCCCCCTTCTTCCAGTACATTCATTTCGCATTTGAAGTTATTCTGACCAGTGGTTCTTTCTTTACAGCATTTTGAAAGTTAAACTTTTTTTATAATCACCCTGTATTTACAGTGTGAAACATGGCTATTGCTATTTCAAAAAAAAAAAAAAAAAGTTTGGGTTCATTTTAATATGTAGATGGCCCTCTAAGCAAATTTTATATGCATTGCTTAGGGACATAATTGGTTACATTGTTGGAAATAAAGGTAGATTTTATTTCCAATCGTTTTATACCAGTAACTTGCTTCTACAATAATTTGTTAAAGATTTAGTTGGGGGTGTTTACATTTTTTTCCACGGCTGTACATACATAACTTGCGGGCATATTAGCTCTCAGGCTTCGATAGACTGTGTGCTAAAATATATATATATATTAAACATTAAATATGTTGGAGAAGTTTAATTTAATACAAATTACATTTAATTTTTAAAGTTAGAAGATGAAAACATAAGCTAATAACAAATAAAATGAATGAAAGTTATTAAATCATAGTATCTATAATAAGGATAATACTACATATTCAATCAGTAATTTTATCTGCACGGTATTGTAAGCGAATAGTATTTTTAAGTGTTGGGGTCTTTAATTTATTATCCGCTCACCACTGAGATACCATTATTGTAGAATAGTAATAGTTCAAATATTTAATGAAAGAAACTCTGTGATTAAATAAGGCGAAGGTTAACCATTGAAACGTTTTGAAGTAAAAAAATTTAATGCAAATATACCAGTTACCTTGGATACTGCTATATTTAATCCATATTGTATATTTAATTAGGGGCTTTTAAGCCCCTAATTAAATATACAATCTAAAATAATAAAAAAAAAGTTGCTTACCCAGGATGCTATGTTTTTCGCATTTTTTGTGAAACAGAAATAAAAGCAGATGGGAAGAAAATTGTGCTCATTTTGAGTTTCCAAATAAAATAAAGAACAAATCTAATAAAACGTACAGTGAAGGAATAACAGTATTTTGGATTACAATCAGAGAGAATTAGAATTACAGGGATTTTAGCTACAGTAATTATCCATGATCTCTCATACATTTAACTGCTGAAGTTTTATTATATATATATATAAAATACTGATATCTAATAGTGGAAAAAATTTATACAAAAAGTTATTTAAAAAATATTTTTTTGCTTCTTTTATATACTGTTTCAAAATTATTATTCATTCTTTCAATAAATAAAATATTTTATACTGAATTTTATATAATCAAAAACATAACATTTATATAATTTACATTTGAAAACGAAAACCTGGAATGTAGATACGTTATATTTTACTTATATTTTCGTTGAGTTAGAAAAAAGTAATTTTTTTGTACATCCTGGGAAAAGTCAATAAAGAAATCTTAGGGAGAAACTGATATTTTTTACAATATACAATCTGAAATAATAAAAAAAATGTTGCTTACCCAGGATGCTATGTTTTTCGCATTTTTTGTGAAACAGAAATAAAAGCAGATGGGAAAAAAATTGTGCTTATTTTGAGTTTCCAAATAAAATAAAGAACAAATCTAATAAAACGTACAGTGAAGGAATAACAGTATTTTGGATTACAATCAGAGAGAATTAGAATTACAGGGATTTTAGCTACAGTAATTATCCATGATCTCTCATACATTTAACTGCTGAAGTTTTATTTTATATATATATATATATAAAATACTGATATCTAATAGTGGAAAAATTTTATACAAAAAGTTATTTAAAAAATATTTTTTTGCCTCTTTTATATACTGTTTCAAAATTAATATTCAGTCTTTAAATAAATAAAATATTTTATACCGAATTTTATATAATCAAAAACATAACATTTATATAATTTACATTTGAAAACGAAAACCTGGAATGTAGATACGTTATATTTTACTTATATTTTCGTTGAGTTAGAAAAAAGCAATTTTTTTGTATATCCTGGGAAAAGTCAATAAAGAAATCTTAGGGAGAAACTGATATTTTTTAATATATTTCTAAAAGCTGAAATTAACACTAGAAGCGCCAAAGAGCAGTCAATTTGACCGCTACCAAATATGTATAGTTTTATTTGAACCAGACATTTCTTTAATATATATATGTATATATATATATGTATATATATATATATATGTATATATATATATATATATATGTATATATGTATATATATACATATTTTTTATAAAACTTGAGTGAAATTTCCGGCGCTTCTAGTGTTAATAGCCTTTGTATACATTTTACTATGTACACTGCTCATTTACAAAAAACTTATTAATTATCCATCGGTCTTATGTCGCTTACCACGTGGCATCGGCACCAACATCTCTTACACGAATCATGATCGGTTAGCACCGCTTTTTTGAAAAAACGCTTTTTCTTATATATTGACACCATGTGCAAGATAAGTGTACTACAAAATTTATTTTTTAAATATATTGGTACGAGTAGAATATGAATGTTTAAATTTGAATGTTTTTTTTTTTTTTTTTTTTTTTTTTTTTTTTTTTTTTTTGCCTCATTTGAACGACTTAACACTAGAACCGCCGGAAATTTTATTCAAATGTTATAAAAATATTTTACACAAGAATTTTTATTAAAAACTATCTAACATACTGATGTAACTTATTTATCCGTGGTACATATTTAACTTATTTTAGAAATAAATTTCTGGTTCGAATCGAAGTATTTTTATTTGGTACCGGTCAAAATGACCATTATCGCGGTTCTAGTGTTAATGATATGAGTTTTATGATAGGGGTTTTCAAAAAATCTTGCACGTATTTCGCTTGTCTCCCGACAAATTCCAAACAGTAATGATTGTCTTATTTAACTGAGAAATTTCTTTTATTTTATGTACCAAAGTCCTCTCTTCTAAAGAAGTTGTACCGTTTTTTTTTTGGTTTTTTCCCTTGGGAATGCGTTGAAGACAATTACTTTAACCCTTAAATGCATAGTGATGCATTTGAACATCACGTTTTATTTAAATCTTAGCAATCATTATATTTATATAGAAATATTAATTATGTAAAAAGTACAAAGAATGCTACCAAATAAAGTTAAATATCTGTCTTAAATATTCTGATGTCCAATCTTTAATGTAAGAGTAAAAAACATCATTCAAAAAAAGTAATTCATGCATAACAGGGATGAAATTTCCGACTTTGCAAACCAGTATAATCTTAGAGTTAATGTTATTTTATTTAATCGGAACTTTTTTTTTTTTTTTTTTTTTTTTTTTTTTTTTTTTTTTTTGCGATTTAAGGGAACAAATTATTTTCTGTAAGATTATACTGGTTTTCAAAAAGTCGGAAATCTCATCCCTGAATTAAGGGTTAAGTTTTACAAAATAAAAAATTATATAAAATAAGGTATTTACATTCATACTTATTAAAGTATTTACTAATTTGCAATATTTTAGTTTTTACTTGTATTGCAGATGTGCAACATAAGAAAACGTTGATGTATTATACGAAAAATGTATCTCGGATTTTTCTTTTCATTATTTTTCCTGTGCTATAAACCTTCCAGAGAATCATATATATTTTTTTCGAAAGAAAATAAAAAATCACGCATTTAAGGCGTTAAGAGGTTTTATTAGACTCTAGAATCTATATATAAGCGTCACCTGTTTGAATCTGAAATACAAGAGATGGAAGGGCTGCGCGATAACTGTCCGACTTTTACAACTAAACATTAATGGTATTATTCACCTCCTTTATTGACAGAATTTCTGAAATTTAATAAGGCGGAGAATACTATTAAAATTTAACGGTGAAAATAGGCCGACTGCGGCGCAGCGCTTTCATTCCCGGAAAAACAGTGCCGTTGTTTCACAGTGTTGGCTAAGGTTCACGCTGTTGGTGAAAATATTACCGTAATTTCGCGCGTATCCGCCGCACTTCAGATTCACCCAATTTCCTACCAGAGTTTATTTTAAATAAAATGTGACTTACAAGGAGAGGTCCCGAGGTTGGTCTCATCGAATGCGATGAACATTTGTCTATCGATAGAGTATAGTTAGTATATAAATATATGAGCGTCATAAAGCACAACACACAGGGGGTCTTGAGAAAATAAGTCGCAAAGCTTAAGCTACAAGTCCTAATCGGATAAATTTCCTTCTTTGCCAAGCGGCTCAGCAGTGCAATCGGCAGCACGCTGGATTTGAGTTTTTTCGGCCCGGGTTCAAATCCGGCTAGGACTTGTGTTTCGGAACGAAATTTTTTTTCAATTATTTTCGAACCGCAATTGAAAAAAATATGTATACTAAATAAAATTTACGAAAAATATAAATTAAATGTATGTTTTGTAGCATATAAGTTCTTTTTTAAACTACAAAATTTTGCATGTTTAAATTTATAATGAAAAGTAAAAAAACAAAACAAAAATAACGCATATTTATATGTCTATAGACCAGAAATTTTTTTTTTCTTTAAAATTATTTACAGTTATTTCAATGAACATCAACAATTTTTAAGAGATAAATAAATTAAAGTAAGTGAACAGATATATTATATTAATTTTGTTTCCTCATTCAAATACTTCAAATATTTGACGGTTTATTAAAAAAATGCTAATATATTTTAATATGATTTTTAATATAAAGTCTGGGATTCTTGATATTCAAGTTGAATAAGTGTCCATGTAGTAATTTCTTTCGGAAATCAATTTTTTTTCCTCGTTTAATATTTTTATGTAATGCAGTTTAATTATAGAAATATTATTTTAAGTGCGAATCTTTGCATGTTTATATATTTAATGAAAAGTAAAGATAAAATAAATAAATAATAATAATAACAAACTAAAAAAATGTCAATTGGAACTTTTATAGACCATAAAATTAAGCTAATTTTAAAATTTATTTACTGTTATTTACATAAATAAGCTACTATTTTTCACAGAGAATTAACTGTATCGTTTTTTACCAACTCGCTTTTTAACTTTTGAAATTTTTAAATCTTGGGGCCTTATGATTATATTTAGAATAACTGTCTTTGTGCTTAAAAATGAGTTCCAAAAAGATATTGAATCGCTGAAAATAGTTATTACGCAGGTAATAATTACAAAACCAAAAATCCGAAAAAAAAAAAAAATCATATTAAGAATTAAAAAAATGGTATTTAAAAAAAATCATCAAATATTCGAAATACTTTCATATAGAAACAAAATTAAAATAATATAATTATTCACGCATTTATATCACGTGTTTTAATTTATTTCTCTGTGAAAAATAGCAGATTATTCATTGAAATAACTGTAAATAATTTTAAATAACAACAAAAATTTTCTGGTCTGTAGACATAAATATGCGGGTTTTTTTTCTTTATATATTTAAACATGCAAAATTTCTTAGTTAAAAAAGAAGTTATATGCTACAAAACATACATTTAATTCATATTTTTCGTAAATTTCTATTATTATACATATTTTTTTTCAATTTTCGTTTCGAAAAACAAGTCCGAGCCGGATTTGAACCCGGGCCGAAAAAACTCAAATCCAGCGAGCTGCCGATTGCGCTACTGAACCACTTGGCAAAAAAGATAATTTATCCGATTATGACTTGTAGCTTAAACTTTGCGACTTATTTTCTCAAGACCCCTGTGTGTTGCGCTTTATGACGCTCATATATTTATATACAAACTATACTCTATCAACACACAGATGTTCATCACATTCGGTGAGACCAACCTTGGGACCTCTCCTTGTTAGTTCTGCTTAGCCTATCTGACTTCTTTTTTTCAATAAAATTTCCGGTTTGAAAAAGACTTAACTAAGCTCCGGCGCATACGCAGGAAATTACAGTAATAAGAAAGTTTTTTACAACAGGATATATTTACACTTTATGCTTTAACCCTTTTAGGGACAAAGTAACATCTATTTGTAAAATGCTGAAATGACTGATTCTCACCAGAGTTCACAAACACTTTTATATGAAAATATGTAACAGCTTTTCTTCTCGTAACTTAATAAAAGGAAAATTTTCATTTCAAAATTATGATGGCAATGTCGAATTTAAGTATTAAAATTAAGTAGTCGAAAAATGAACCACCACTCTTCAAGGGAATAATTAAGAATTTCAAAACGGAAAGCCTAATTATAAAAACATCAAGAATGTTGAAAATAAGAATCATAAACCTATTTAAGTAATTAATATTTGTGAAGGATTTTTGACAAAAAAGGGTTATTTTCATATAAACATAAGAGATGACGAAACATTGGAGGAAAAAACATTGTTACCGTTATTTCATACAGATTTTATTAACAGAAAATTATACATAAAATCCTAGTTATGCGCTTTTAAAATATCGAAATCCTATGTTAATGCAGGTGTCGTACGTGTCGAGAAATTTCAAGACCAGGAAATTCTGCGTTACAAGTATTTTCTTATAGAAAATCTCTTCTTAAATAAGGCGAAACTTACAAAGTTTAACCTAAATGTATTTTTCTTCAAAAAAAAAAAAAAAAAGCTGATATTTGTCCCGAAAAATTTTCTGAAGCGTACCGTTAATGGTATTAAATTCGGTGCAGTAGATTTTGTGAATATTGTTTTGTTTTACTGAAATAGGAAAACCACTTGATCTAATAAGAAAAACACTTCTTGTAAGGTGATAGTCGGGAAATTTGCTATCAGATAGGAAGACATACCTGGTAAAATGATCAGGAAAATTGATTGAATGGTATGTTGTCGAAGCTTATCTGGTTATGCCCTTTGTTTGCAAATTCTGGTGTCTTTCAATCATTTCAGCCTTTTACGAATGGAAGTACTTTACTCATAAAAGGGTTAAATACGCTTAGTTCCAAAGGTAAGTTGTGCGCCATTCCGAGAAAACTAGTTTTGAGATAAAAAGCTTTAAAGATTATTTTATTAAAATTTGAAATAACTAATGTATTTGAGTATTATTCAGTCAATGAAAAATAAAAATTTTTTAAAACACATTTTGTTCAAAATATTAACTAATTCTATATATATCATATATGAAATGTTGTTGACCGGCGATTTTCTATTAAAAAAAAAAAACAAATGAACCTGCACTCCTTTTTCAACGTTATGAGTTTAGATAGATTTTTCAAATTTACGTATTAATATAAATATCCCACTATTCGAATTTAACGTCGTACAAGCCGCAAAGAGTGTTGCCAAATTTGGTGGGTTTTTTATTCAAAAATTTCGAGCTCACACCAGAAAATTTTTAATACTAATTTTCCTTTATTTTATTCACGAAAAATAGGACGAAAACTATTCAAGCTTCCTGCGATAACTTAGAACAAAGCGATATAAGCAACGGTACAAAGTAATACTGGAACCGGGAGTAAATTAACACAGTTGCGCCATCTTGTGGACGGGATCAGCGTTGCCAGATGGGCTACTTTATTAAAGTCAGATTTCTTGATTGGCACCACTTTTTTGAAATGGTAAAATGCGCCTTACTTAATAACATAATAATTAAGGTAAAAACAAAGGAAATTTTACCGTTTCAAGAAAGTGGTGCCAATCAAGAAATCTGAATTAAAAAAAAAAGTAGCCCACTGGCAACACTGGACGGGGTGATAATCCACATACGCGGGCTTCGACTGTGACGTCATATATGACAGGATATCTACCATCTGCGAATATTTTGTAAATCTTTAGTCAACCATGGAGCTGAATTTTGTTTACCACATTTATTGCAAAATAATGGCGTAACGAGAGGGGCGTCTAGAGGCGCTGACATCACGAAGTTTTCTTCGCCTTGTCACCAACATTTCAGCTATGAATAAAGGTGAAAAAAGCTTTACAATTTTAGTGGTGTGAAGTAAGAAAACAGTTAGGCATCTTCCTGTAGTTTAACCCCGTCCGCTACGTGGCGTGTGACCTTGATTGATATGACCTCGCCTTTAATCTTGAGGTTACCTCTCCCATTTAAGATAGGACGCTTACTGATATCGCTTTCACTTAGAATTTCTTAGCGATAGTTTTATAAAAGACGAATATATCGTCGGTGCCATGTAAAACTAGTAAATGTGAACACAATGGGCTAGTTTTTTCTTTAATTCAGATTTTTTGATTGGCACCACTTACCACAGATTTTTTGATTGGCACCACCATTGGTAAAATTCGCCTTGTTTTCGCCTTAATTAATATGTCATTAAATAAGTTTAAATAAGGCGAATTTTGCTATTTCATAAAACTGGCGTCAATCAAGAAAACTGAATTTTTAATAAAAATTTAATTAAGAAAATCAAAAAACCCGACTGAGTAGAAAGCGAACTAATTAATTATTTCTCATCAATGTTAAACTATTTTTTATATTACTTACCTATTTTTTTATTTACTTGTTTTGGTGACTTTTAAGTTGTGTTTAATTGTTGGTTCCTATCTATAAACACTGCTTTGATGAGACCTATAGATGTCTATGATGGTTTGAGTTGCAGTAAAGGTAGAGATCCTACCTACACAACTTCCAGGTTGTGAAATATTTAAACGGAGCTTCTGACTGTAAAATAGTCGATGAAACATCGTCTTCATTTTGAAAGACCTATCCAATGATATGCCACTCAGTAGGGTGCGTACATTTTTTCCCCTGTCTACCACCATTTTGTATTTTACGGCCGCCATTTTTAATATAAAAAACAAAACCTAACCTATAACTAACGGACGGTTAAGACGAATCGATAGAGACCTCATTTATTAAAATCCTTCTAGCCGTTGGGGTATTTCGAAGGTATAAAGAAATCCACATAACCAGATACGCTTGAAACACATAACCCTTCTTGGCAGTCGGGTAAAAACTAGCCCACTGTTTTCCCATTGGATATTTCGACATTGTACCTACGATATGCGCGAGCGCGGCCTGTGTAGTGTTAAGGTCATTTATGCCAGAAGCAGGTCTTCCACTTGACAATTGCTGGAAACCAGTAATTTTTAAAGAAAAAAATATAGTTTCTGTCAAAAGCTAACTAGGAATCATCCCAGGGTGTCAGCTCTGGAATTTGACGAGAGTGGTATCGTTTGAACTTGTATCGTTTCTTTTAATGAGGATCAAGAAAAGGATAGGAAGTATACTCCCTAATCCAATAGCTCGCAAGATGGACCATTTTTAGGTGCTTTCATAATTATATAAATACGTAGCACCATTAGTCGTCGTTTAGTCCGTCCGTCTGTCCGCATATAACAGAGCAAAAAATACCCAATCGAATGGTCTGAAATTTTAAATATATAATTCTTGCAAATTTTGTGAAATTTATGAAAATCGGATGTATAGTTTAATTACAGGGACTTTCAGAAGTTTTCCGTTACATTATGGCCAATGAGAAAAAAATATTTCAAGTGCATTTTAATGATGTTACCGCCTTCCGAATGGTCTGAAATTTTAAATATGTAATTGTTGCAAAATTTTGTCTATTCATTTAAAATTTTAAGGAAATTGCATATATAGTTTAATTACAGGGACAGTCAAAAATTTTCCGTTACGAAGCATTAAGGCCCCATAAAGTCCCATTAAGGCCAATGGGAAAAAATTATTTCAAGTGCATTTTAATGATGTTAATGAATTTCGAACAGAAGGAAATTGATATGCACTTATGAAGTGTACTAAAATATACATTCAGTATAATATACGATGTAAAAAATATTTATAAAACTAGTTATAGTATGAACGCACATCATTTGAAACGTTTGATTAGCAATTTCCGACTTGTTTTGTTTCGGACGAAGAGAAATAAGGAAAGGAAAACAGCAGGAGACTCCTTCAAAAGCTATCGAAGACAGTGTTTACAGTGAGCTACTTTTTTAAAATCCAGATTTCTTGATTGGCACCACTTTTTTGAAATAATAAATTTCGCCTTCTTTAAAAAAATTTTAATTAAGTCGAAAAGAAGGGAAATTTTACCATTTCAGAGAAGTGGTGTAAAACAAGAAATCTGAATTTAAGAAAAGTAGCCCATTGGCAACACTGATAGAAGGCAGGAATTTAGTCTTATATTTAATCCTGATGGTAGTTTTTGCGATGGTGTTTTATGATAGTGTTGTAATGAGAATACTACTCTAGTACTGGACAGATGAAGTGGCTGAACAGAGAAAAATTTAAGCAGAGATATCTAGTTTCTGCAATACAACCAGTCTTCCTTCCATCTAAATCTCTAAATCGGCACCATACCTTTAGCCACTGCATGTTTACTTTTTTAAAGAAACAAGTACTTTGTAAAGAAAATAGACAGATATTCAAAAGCCCATCGAAGTATTTGCTGAGATGTTAGCACTATTACTATAGAAAGCATACCAAAAATACATCATTTGGCCTATAACCAACCAGTTCTCTTCACCTACATTAACCCTAGAACTACCGGAAATTTTACTCAAGTTTTATAAAAACATTCTACACCAGAATTTTTACTTAAAACTATTTAATTTGTTTATTTAACTTATTATTGTCTGATTTATACATTTAGTTTGTTTTGAAGAAATTTCTGGTTTGAATAAATATTTTGAATGTACATGTCGGGTCCATTGGACCCTTCTGGTAGACAGAGGGTTAAATACAGTATGTGAGTAATCTTTCAAAAAGGCTTTAACCCTTTAGCGGGTGTTGTCCACAATAAAGTACAGCTAATTTTAAGCGTACTGACACCAAGAATATTTAATTGCAAATTTTCTTTTGTAAAGTACGGGAAAATAAGCAATTATTTATTTTCAAATAAATTCGTTTGTAAATTACGGTGTCAGTCCAGCATTTCATCATTTTACAAACAGAATTGCTGCGCTCCGGAAAGGGTTAACTTTAAGTGCATGACTTTTTATTGGGTTTCAAAAAAATTATATACGATTCTCCGAAAGGTTTGTTACACAGGAAAAATAATGAAAGAAATCAGAGATACAATTTTCGTATAATACGTCAACCTTTTCTTATGTTGCACATCTGCAATACAAGTAAAAACAAAAATATTGCAAATTAGAAAATATTTAATAAGTATGAATCTAAATACTTTATTAAACATTTGGAAAAATGGTTATTGTCCTCGTCAGAGTAGGAAATCAAAAGCATATCTGAAGGTTTTTATTGGTTTTATCATCATTTTATTCGTTTTCTAATTGGTCTATACAGTAATATGTATTTCCCTTTACTTTCAACAGAGATGGATACCTTCTGTTTCCACTATGACAAAAAAGTAATAAAAACTACAAAAAAAAATCAATAACTCAGAAACAAATTGAGATACAGCTTTCAAACAAATTGCATTTAAAAGTACATTTTTTTTTCTATACGACGGTGTAAAAAGTAATATTGTGGGATGTTTAGAAGTTTAAGAATGAAATTTCATTTTAAATGGGCCGTCAGATTTCTTGGAAATCTGACGATGGAAAAGCCTTTTTCCGGACAGCCAATGAAATGCTTGGATAATACATAAGTTTCAGGTGGATAATACGTACGAGTCGCAGGCGATTTTTGTCGCTTGGAATTTTTACGTGTAATAACACTATTAATGTTTAATTCATGGTGTTTGTAATGCATGATCAACTCCGTGCGATTTTTTATGTCTTAAATTTTAGTCTTTGAAAAAATCATTATCCAAATGGTCGTTGTAATTTGTTAAATTGCTTTTTTTATATATAATTTTCCAGGAGTTTCCGTGTTAAAGTAGTTTCATCATGTAAATGCTATAGTTATAGCTCGGATGAATGAAACTAGCGCTGCAGTTCGCAGCCAAGTCCAACTAATAAGAGTGAATTATGTCAGCCAGTTATCGGTCCGGATAGCCTAACAGGTAAGGCATTGGCACGGCACGCCAAGTATCCAGGTTCGATCCCTGGTCTGGACATTTTTCGCTCTGTTGGAATAAACTTCAACTGTGCTACTCCAGCCTTGAATATGTTTTTAGGATTTTGAAGTTTTTTTTTTCTACACTACTCTGACTATTATCTGGATGGGCTACCCTATCAGATTGCTCTTTTAATGTTACTTAGATTGGTTGTGTCTCACTTTCTGGTGTTTTTATCTTTGTTTCGACGCAGCATGTCCCTGCAGGGATTTTGCGCCATAAAACTTCATACAACCAACCAACCAACCACAGCAGCTATCTTCATTTTATAATTTTGCAATTAATTAAAGCAAAGATTTGGAAATAATGGTATCAAGTATGGGGCCGGCTCTTTCATTATTGTGTTACTACTTGGTCTCTACATTTTCAGCTGTAATACCAGTATTTTAATGTAGAAAAACGCGACATATAATCGCGTGATTGCAAAAGGCCAGATTTACACTAAATAAATACTGGTGTTTATCTGACCTAAAGTCAATAAAATTCTCTGACCCCTAGGAACCCTTTACTACGCGGAATCCAATCGTTTAAACAAATTTTAAATAATTTGTTGTGTCTTAAAACTCTTTCTCCAAATGTGGTTTGACTTTAGAGCTTCCGAAAAGTCGCTTCGCCTTATTTAATCGCAAACTTTCTCTCTTAACCCTTTCAGGGGCGGTGGTATGTATATGAAACCAATTAATTTTAATTCCAAAAAGCCACAATGGCACCAGAATTTTAGCAAAACATTCTCCATTTAATAAGAAAGTGGAATATAGCCTTTTCCTTATTTCCAATTAAATTTGTTGATAAATTCCGGTGCCAATCATTTATTTCAACATTTAGCATTGAAAATGCTTTGCCCTGAAAGGGTTAACCCTTTGAGGGGTGGTGCGATACATTATATCCCAGCTAATTTTAATCAAGATTTGCACTAGAAACTTTTAATTAAATTTTACTTTTATAAATTTGGTGGACAAATGTTGAAAAATTGCTTTTCCTTACTTTGAAATTTTTTTTTCAAAAATTCCAGTGTGAATTGAGCATTACAGATTCGCAATTACTTGCCTCTGAAAGGGTTAAAAAAGACGCAAATTGCTCCCCACCAAAATATATTTTAAATAAAAAAATAAAATAAATATTACCCGTCTTGTAAATAGAGTAATTGCAGGCTGCAGTACCTTTTATTGGTCCCACGTATTGTTATTGAAAATTTGATCCTTGTTTTCATTCTAGAATGAACATAGACTTCTGTGATAAAGAGAGAAAAAAATTAAAATTTTATTTCAACTGTCTAGCACGGGTGTTATTCTTACTAAAAATTGCAACTGGTTGTCCATTTTTACAATAAACAAAATTCGTTTCAAAGATGAAAATTTAATACCGTATGAAAATATAATATTTTATGAATCAAATAAAATGTATGATGTTTCCAGTACATTAAAATGCAGATTTTATGAAATTAGTCTAATTACGTTTCTGTCACTATTATTTATTTTAAGAACATAATTTTTTTGTATTAGCAGAAACTTTCATAAAGCAATGATATTGCATTAACGTTTAATCTTCTTATTTTCCTCTCAACTGTTCAGCAAATTTTACGGCTGAATTTGCATTATCGATATTTCAATCGGTTTTTTTCTTTAGGTAAAACTGCAGTAATTAGATGTATAGCAGATAAAACCCGGAATTTTCGATTATTGGTGAATTCAATATTCTCTTTTCTAAGAAATATTAAGGGATCAGTAGATAATTTTTATCTTTTTTAAAAATTATTTTTATATTTCTAAAATAGTTTAGTTTTTTTTAAATAATGAATTTAAAAAAGGGCTGATTATACAATTATACAATGACTTTTATTTTGAACATATTTACGATTTCCTTTGTATCAGAAAGAGGAAAAGATGTTAGGCAATCACTGTTAAATAATTCTTATCGCATAAATATGTTTTTAAATATGCCAAAGATTGTTATACAAAAATAGCGGTGAGAAGAAGTTTCTGCGAGCACTCTTATAGCTCACTTAAATAGATATCAGTTCCATAAACGTTCTTATGAGTGTGCGGCAGTTGTGGCCTTGCACCCGAAAACTTGGAAAGAATTAATTTTGAAAAGCTTAAAAAAATCCCCCAAAAGACTGCTTTTAAATTGAAAAGTTACACCGGGCTTGTCACTCGTTTTTATGGGTTACCAAAGCTTTATAAGCTATCCATCCCACTCCGTCCCATTATTGATTTTTCTAAATCACCTTTATATAATCTTTCTAGTTACTTAGCCGCGCAACTTAAACCTCTTAAGTTAAACTCTAGTTACAGTCTTTATTCACCTTACAAATTCCTTGATGATTTACGGAGTTTTGTTTTCCCTATCGCTTATATTATGGCTTCTCTCGATGTTGTTTCGCTGTTTACTTCAATCCCTTTTGATCTGGTCTGCAAAGTAATTAAAAATATCTGGTCCTCTCCAACACATCCTACTGATTTTAATGTCGAAGAGATTGTTGAACTGGTTAAGTTTTGTTTGACCTCAAACTGTTTTGTATATAATGATTGCTTTTATAGTCAAATTTCTGGTACTGCTATGCTCCCCCCCCCCCCCTCTCTGTTGTAATTGCTGAACTTGTATTGCAGAATATTGAAAATGCTGTTAATTCTGAGCTTGGTTCACGTATTCTTTTTTGGAGACGTTGTCGACGATATTTTGTTGATAGTGAAAGAATCAGATTTAAATGGTATTCTCATGATTTATAATTCTATTGGTAACCCTATTAAGTTTACTGTTGAAATTGAAAATAATGCTGAATTACCATTTCTCGGCACTCTATTCCGCAGACAGACAACTAATATCTCTCAATATATCACCACTACTGTTTACAGAAATCCTACATATACTGCTCAATATACTAATTTCAATTCAATATGTCCTTTCAGCCGTAAAAAAGCTGTTATTAAGACTCTAGCCTTCAGGGCCATTAGATATTGCAGTTCCAGTAATGACTTTGAAAAAGAGAAATGTAAAATTTATCGCGATTTGTTTAATAATAGCTATAATATTTGCCTTGCTAAAAAAGTCTTTAAAAATACTTTAAATTTCGTAAATTTTACCCTCCCCCCTTTTCAACGTAGTAAAACAAACTCTTTTATCTGCCTCTTTTAGTATAAGAACATTTCTGAAAAAAATTCTGACTTTCCAAAATCATTCAATGTTGGGGTTTCTTTTAAACCAATTAATAAAGTGAGTTCCTTTTTCAGTAAGCATAAATTTCATAATGATAAGTCTAAATTACCCGGTGCAGTTCATGTTATTCCCTGTAAAGATTGCAATAGTGTTTACATTGGTGAAACAGGTATATCGTTGGGAACTCGCCTTAAGGAACATACTGGTGCTTTAAGAAATGGTAATTTGAAATCAAAAATTGTCCAACATTCTCTTCAAACAAATCACATCGCGTTAACTGCGAATGCCTGTATTTTGAAATCGGGTTGCAACAACTATCCTGGTAGATTACGCCTCGAGGGCTGGTTCACTCAATTGCGATCGCAATTTTTGAATGAAGCTCGTTCTGTCACTATTGAATATTGTCTGTTTAAAAATAAATGAATAACTTAAACTGTTCTTGATTTGTTCCGTTGTTTGTTATGCAATAGATATTTTGTACTGATGGTGCCTTGCGTGTAGCTCGGCGAAATTTTAATAATTGTATTTTTAATTGTTTTTAGTATTTTTTAGTAATTTCTTTATAAGTTTTTATTTTTTAACTGTGCTTAAGTCTGTCATATCTTATTTTATTTAGTATTTTAATGGTTTTTAATTCAGACGTTAAATGTAGGGAGACTAGGGAGGGTTGACCCACCCGTCAGTTTTCATATTTAAAAGAATTTCACAGTTTTATCAATAGGTGTCAAGCAAAGCTACTAGAATGCTCAAACAACAGTCTTTGTTTCATACAGATAATCGAAATAGGTGTGGAAATATCAATTGTGACGGGTTCTTACCCTAAAAGTTGTGTTTTTTAGAAATAGTTTGTAAGCCTTTTTCAGATAAAATGTATCATAGAAATTTAAGTAAGTAGGTTTTAAGTAATGCAAAAATATCGAGCTTGCATTCCAGACATAAATACTGTACAGTAAGTTAGGCTTAGCATAACAATGCACTATTCTTTAGGAAAGGGATATGTGGGGAAGCTTGACCCAGTAAATGTGAGGGAGGGTTGACCAGATGCTCAAGTCTCCCTTAATTAAGTGGTTTTGGAAATATTTTTATTATACACTGTGCTAAATGAAAGGTTAATGGTTATATAAAAAATGTACATTTATTGTGCAAAGCTACAGCAAAATGGGGTGGTGGAAAAGAAAATGTTTAAAACTGATTAAAGAAAGATGGGAAAAATTGCTATAGTATCCACTGCAGGAAAAACATTTAATGAAATATAAATGGGAAAGTTGATAGGGACTTTTTCCATTTAAATATTACTTACAATAGGTAAACAGAAACAGTGGAAATTAGAAAGGATAAAGGAGCAGTTTTTACTCTTTCAGTGGCAGTGGTATGTTTATGAAGCCACTTAATTTCAATTCCAAAACGCCACAATGGCACCAGAATTTTGCTAAAACGTTTTGCATTTAATAAGTATGTGAAATATAGCCTTTTGTTATATCCAAATCAATTTGTTCGTAAATTCCGGGGCCAGTCATTTATTTCAACATTTTATTACTGAACGTACTTTGCCACTGAAAGCGTTAAAAGATGTTAACCCTCCGTCTACCAGACGGGTCCATTGGACCCGACAGGTACATACAAAATATTCATTCAAACCAGAAATTTCTTTAAAATAAACTAAGTATATAAACCAGACAAAAATAAGGTAAATAAATAAGTTAAATAGTTTTAAATAAAAATTCTGGTGTAGAACGTTTTATTAAAACTTGAATAAAATTCCCGGTAGATCTAGGGTTAATGATAATTTAAGTGCTCATGGGGCTGCAAAAGAACATAGCATCGATCGAAAAACTTTAGGTAGGTCTATAGACAAATCTCACCAGGATGAAAAAAGTGAGATGAAGCCGAACTATGTGAAAACTAGAAATGTCAGATCGAGTGTCATAAAAAGTACGACAAGGAGACAAAAACAGGGGCTTCTAAATCGGGTAATAATAATAATACATGAAACCCTATGAAAACGAAACCTGTCTCTAACGGAAAACTGTCTTAAATGTCAAAATTTCATTTTCCCTGCTGTACAATTATATCTGCTCAGACAAAATCATGTTTGAAACAAAATTTTTCTCTTCTCACTTGCAATTGCGTCTAAACAGTTTAATTTAAGTATCACATTTTCAAAAATGTATTTTTTTTTAATAATAATTAAAGCATGTAGCATAAAGTTATTTTGCTCTTTTTAAACTGATTTTATTCCTATTCACAAATAAAGCAATATAAAACTAAGTGGGTTAAGCCTCCCATATAGCGGGTCAACCCTCCCATATGTGGGGAGCCTTGACCCATTATTTTCTCATGAATAAAATCAATGATTTTTCAATTTTCTTATATATTAAACTTATGTAGCAATTTTATTTTGACAACTGATTGTATAACAAATAAAATGATATATAAAACATTATTCTAGGTTCAATATTTAAAAAATAAAAAATCATTTTGTAAAAAGTGGATCAATCCTCCCTAGTCTCCCCTATATATACTGCAAAACTAGTTTTACTTGCAGATTCTAATGTTTTGTCGATGCAGGTTCACCAATAGAGTTGACAGAGAAAACTCGATTTTTTTAAATTTTGGATAAGGCGAGTTTTGAAACTCACGAGCTCATTTGTAAAAACTAAGCTTTCACTGATTTATTATCTGATATGCATCTATTGAAATATGTGATATCAATATAAACAATTCCCTTTGTTGAGAAACTTTCTTATACTTCACGCCAGGCTTTCAATGAGTGAGTGATTTAATTTCATTTCTATTTCCGAAAAAAATTATCATCTTATTTATCTGAAGCTTTCTCTCAATAAATAAGGGAAATATTTTATCCAAAATAATCTTAGCTCTGCGGGCCGCGATCCGCAGCGTCGACATCAATGACTCAGACTGTTAGATATTTATCTCATCATAAAACTTAAATATTTAAACATGATTTTGGAACAATGCGTAATAGTGATAGGCAGAATGGTTGATTTTTATATTCGTATTAACCCCTTGAGGGGCAAGCAATTACGTTTGTGAAATGCTCAATTCCCACAGAATCTTTGAAAAATTCTATTTCAAAATAAGTAAAAGCAATTTTACGGCTTTTTTCCACGAAAGTTAGAAAAGTAAAATTTAACAAAATTTTTCCGATGTAAAACTTCATTAATCGTAGGTGGTATATAATATATACCGGTGCCCTTCAAGGGTTTAACAGGGATCGTATTTGTCTTGAAACTTCAAGACCAGGAAATTCTTCAGTACCAGTATTTTCATATAGAAAATTTCTTCTTAATTAAGACGAAATTTCGCGCGTTTAACCTAGATTTATTTTTTTATAAAAAAATACTGATGTGCGTCCTGAAAAACACCCTGAAGCGTACGCACCCTCTATTAATCATTTGGACATACGCAAAAGCATAGCTGCCAGTTTTCTTATTTTTTAAGCATTTACTACCGAGAAATTGTGTAATAAAAATAATGGGTTTCTTATTTAATTTGAATTTTGTTAAGATCGACATAAAAAAATTTTTCGAAGAAATGGTAACACTAAATATTTTTGACTTTCTGCAATCCTTTAACCCTTTCCAACGCGGTGCCTTTAAAATAGGACACCTAATTTCAATTCCAAAACTGACAAACGGCACCAAGAATATTTAACTAATTTCCTATTATAATGTACATGAAAATAAGTAAGTTCCTATTTTCTAAAAAATCCGTTTATAAATTGCGGTGTCAGTCCATTATTTCATCAGTTTATGAACATAATTACTTCGCGTCGGTAAGGGTTAATGAATGAAAATCACATTACGAGAATAAAATAGGTGAAACATCTTTTGCTCTCAAATACATAATATATTTTCAATTTTATATTAATGTAAGAGAAATAATTTTCCTCTCTTAATTAAGACATCCTTGAAAATAATTTTTACTTAGATTTTAATGCACGATACACTTATACAAAATACGTCAACTAGCCTTTGCATTAGCTTTCAGTTTATGAGACATTGTTAATCTGTTATATAACTTTAAGTTAAAATATTAGAATAATGCCATAAAAATAAAATTGAAAAAAATTACTACTTTCTTCTATCTTAACAGATTGCCGACGAGCAATTTTTATCAAATCTGAATTTTAAAACAGTAGAAGCTCCTCCTTGTTCTGAAAGTCTTTTGTAAATTGGTGTTCCAGGTAGGTTTCCCAAGTTTATGCATCGGTAAGTATCTTTCAATGTACGAATTTAATATAAAATGTCTTACATTCTAAAAAAATATGGGCAACATGATATAAATGCATTTTCTGTAAACTAGAAGCCACGCCCTTTGTCAATGATGTTTTTTGAGTGAAAACGGGAATTCTCGTTTCCCGCCGTGAACCTATTAACAAGAAGAAAGTACTTGATTTGTGGAAAATGTGTGACTGCTTTTAGAAAATATCTGTCCGTAAATCTCTCTGTCGCTCTGTGTGTCTGTCTTTATCATGGAACTATTAATAAAGAGGAACTAACATGTCCTGCAAATAGTGAAGCTTCAACTGTAACCGCTTTCGCAAGTGTTGATTACTGGCGGTAGAAACTTCCACCAGTAAATATATATAGAAATTTTCTCCTTATTTAAGAGCCTTATTCATGCAAAATTTCAGTCATAAGTAATATCAGAAAAGGATTTTCATTTTTACCGGTGGAAGTTTACTTTCGCGGAAGTCAGGCCCTGCATTTACACCATATTGTGACAACCAATGAAATAAATTGTCTGTTTTACCAAGCAAAGTGACACCAGTAAAAGCAAATAGAAAATTTTACCATATTTGTGAAAAAAAATAGTTCCATGAATAAGACACTTAAATAAGATGAAATTATCTATTCGATTTTTACTGGTGGGAAGTTTTCCCCGTCGGTAATCAGAAACAGATTTAGAAAATCAGCAGCCATCTTCTGCCTATGGAACTATTAACCCCTTAACCTACAATAACGAGCATAGCCCGAGTACGATGATCGAGACAAATGTAAATTCTTCTTACCACTAAAATTTCACAGTAAATATCGTTTAATTTAATCGTCGAAATTCCATGATTAAACAAGGCGAAAATCTCTATTAAAATTTAGTAGTAGCTATGGATTTGCCAAACCGTGGAGCTGTTAAAAGCAAATCGTAGGTTAAGGGGTTAAGAAAGAAGAACCGACATATCCTTAAAACAGTGAAGCTTCAACTGTAACCGCTTTCGCAGGGGTTCATTACATCCGTGGAAAACTTCCACCAGTAAATTTAAGTAGAAAATTTTGCTTTATTTAAAAGCCTCAATAATGGAAAATTTAAATCAAAATTAATGGCAAAAACTGATATACATTTTTACTGGACGAAGATTACTTTGGAGGTAGTAGTACCGCCACATTGTGACAACCAAGACAACCTACTCTGTGTGTCAGGGGAAAGATTGCAATACTTGGGCAAACGGACGCCAATAAAAAGAAATTTTTTATCATATTTGTGAGAGAAAATTTTCCATCAATAAGGCCCTTACAAAAGACGAAGTTTTCTATTCAAGTTTACTTGTGGAAGTTTTCACTATCAATAATCAGAAACTGTGGATCCGAAAAAAAAAAAAAAAAAAAAAAAAAAAAAACACCAACCGTCTTGTGACAAGCTCCTCAGTTACTTCACTCGAAACTGCTAGGCAATACACTATATGTCTCCTCCTCTTTATTCATAACTCCATTCTTCTGACAACCCCCTCAGTTACTTCACACGCAACTGGTAGACACTATATGTCTCCTCCTCTTTATTCATAACTCCATTCCTCTGACAACCCTCTCAGTTACTTCACACGCAACTGGTAGACACTATATGTCTCCTCCTCTTTATTAATAACTCCATTCTTCTGACAACCCTCTCAGTTACTTCACACGCAACTGGTAGACACTATATGTCTCCTCCTCTTTATCCATAACACCTTTGTCTGTATAAGACACAAATTTTTAGGGCGCTTTACCTCAAGAAATAATGTACGGAATCAAATCAAACTTTAGATTCATTTAGAACTTGACATATATTGGCGCTTATTAGGTTTTTGGATAAATAGTCTAATAAGTGGCGCTGCTTTGTTTCAATTTTTACTATTTCCCCGATAGATATATCTCACGAACTAATACACAGGATACCACCAAACTTCATGTTCTGTTTGACATTAGCATACACAGACGCCAATTAAACTTTGCTGGAATTCCTGGGTGGCGAGTAGCAGGGAAAAACACAGTAAAAAAAAAATGTGTGGAATACCAGTATTTTATTAAAGAGAAATTCGCCTTCTTTAATCTCTTTATATTATTTAAAGTATTTTCTATAAGAAAATACTGGTACTTAACTATTTTTTGACTGTGTTTTTCTCTCACCACTCGCCACCCTGAATTCACCAAAAGAGGTGGCGTTGCTATGCTGCATTTTTTCACGATTTTCGCAATAGCTATATCTCAAGAACTAATGCAGGGAATTTCACTAGTTTTTATATTTTGTTAGATTTTGGCATAAATATAACCTTATTAAGTTTGTGTGTATATCATACAACAGGTTTCGTGTACTATTCTCTTTACACGATTTTCGCGATAGCTATATCGCGAGAACAAATTGATTGTCATCTAATTTCGGTTTCAGACGATTTGATTTTTATGGAAGGGAATTTGTTGATGATCACAACATTCTAGTTTTTTATGTGTTTAAAAAAATATCATGACATGAAACTGAATATTTTTTAAGGTTACATTTTTTAATATTGTAACATAAAAGTTTCAATATAGATAATAATTAAAAAAGCCAACTAATATTTGAAAAATGTCACGAAATAAAATTAATTTTTATCTGGCTCACATTTTAGAGTATTTCTTGAAAATTAAAATGTTTGTCCACAGTTAAGAAATAACCGCCCAATTTATGGCGTCCTTTCCGTCAATTTTACAGCTTAATTTGGCTTGAACTTAAAGAAAGTGCCTGATTCAGCTTGGTCAATGATTGTTGCTTTATTTAGGACGGAAATTGCACGTTTAAATAATGCGAAATGGACTATTTAAAAAAAAAGTAGTTGATATTTGCCACTTCGGTATTCGGGCCTGCTTAACCCTGTCAGGGGCAAGGCACTTCTATTCACAAAATGCTGAAATGAGAGAATGGCACCAGAATTCACATAAAAATGTATTTCAGAATAAGCAAGAGCTTTTGGTCACGTACTAAATTAAAGGAAATTTTCCCTTCGAATGTTCTGATGCCAATGTGGCGTTTAGGGATTAAAATTAAGTTGTCTAAAAATGAACCACTGCCCTTGAAAGGGTTAACCCATAGCTTCCGACTTTTACCCTTTTTTCTTACCACTAAAATTTAAAAGACATTTTTGACTTACTGAATCACAGCGTTCGCCGATTAAACATGGAAAATTTTACTATTAAATTTCAGTGGTATTAAAAAAGCGTAAAAGTTGGCAGCTTAACCACTCTAAGGGCGGTAGGATATGTATGCCCACTTAATTTTAATTACCAAATGCCACAATTGCACTAGAATTTGTTAAATAAAAATATGTATATATAATGTACGCGAAGAAAACCTTTAATTTATTTTTAAATATATTTGTTCGTAAGACCTGGCGTCATTCTGTCAATTCAACATTTTAGTAACTGAAGTACTTTCTCCCTGAAAGGGTTAAAGGGTTGAACGTCAAAATTTTTAACTTAAATATTGCAGCACTGCACAAGCATTCATTTACCGCACTTTTTTTTACCGCTTTTGTACTTTTATGTACCACATTTATTTAATTTAAAACAACAGCAGAGATTTTCTACTACAACATTTTCAATAAAAAAAAAAAAAAAAAAAAAAAAATGTTAGTTTTCATGCGTTGTGCGTGTGACAAGGGTTTTTCATTTGCAACGAAAAATGAAGTATTTTTTTAATATTAAAAAATATGTTAGAAAATCTGTGCAAAGAAATTCTGGTTATGTACAGGGTGTCTACAAATTAGTTGGGCAAAAAGAATGATTTATTGAATGGAATTGACAGGAAAAACATCAAAGTACATATTGTTGCAAGATAGCAAGATAGTTCAAGTTTACCATTATCAAAAATGTTCGATGTGACTTGCACAGCAGAATGTGTTCCGTGAAAACAAAGGCAGCATTTCGCTTTTTCAGCACCGTTGTACGTCTCCATTATCGTAATGCCGAACAAGAATTATTACCGCTGGTTAAGCGATGGCGTCAGTTACCACACTCAACGCCATCTATGAATAAATTTCAGCTATATTACTACTAGTATGACGTTCAACTAGTTAATTTTATTTAATATTTCGGAAGTTCTTAACTTATGAAATTGCCAAGCTACTTTTTAGACATCCTGTATTTTGAATTGCTATGCACAATTTACCTATTTCATTTATAATATTTTATATGCATTACGAGATTAATATTTGGGTAAAAGTTATTTATATGTATTATGAGATTAATATTTGGGCATTGTTGCAGGGGTGTAAAAATCTAGGCGCCAGCGGGCTGTCTCTCACCACAAAATTTCATTCGTTATTTTTTGTCTAATATTCGTCTAAATTTTCTGTAAGAATGCTAATAAAATTTAAGCGAAGAAAACTAATAAAATTTACTGGTGAAAGACTGCCTGATGGCGCCTCGATTTTTCTACCGCTTCATTGTAGCATAAAAAATCTTCTACCATAAACGATTTCTAGAAGCTGAATATTTAGACCAATGGCAGACGGGTGTCCTTTTTGCTGCTTTTTTGCTTTAATGTCCATCGACAACATTAAGACATCTTCACAAATTTAAGTTTGAATCTCGTGTACCGAAAACAAAACCTCTCATGACTGCAAAACGAAAGTGTATATCATTGAATTGGTGTAAATCAGGATGTTTATGGAGCGAAGAAGATTGGAACATATATTATTCAGTGATGAAAGTATGTTTTGTGTTTCGTATGGTAATCAAGGTATTCGAGTTTGGAGAATGAAACAAGAAGCATTTGATAAAGAATGCCTTAAACGTTCCGTAAAATTTGCTGCTATAGTATCATGGTTTGAGGTTGCATGAGTGCAGAAGCACCTGGAAAGTTATGCATCGACTACGAAAAGGTTAACTCTCAGATATATCCAGAAATTTTGGAATATTACATGATTCCATCACAGGGATGAGATTTCCGCGTTTTTTCGCACCAGTATTTTGTTAGAGAAAATGTTATTTGATTTAGACGGAATATTTTTGCGATTTAAAAGAAGAAAATTTTCTCTAAGAATATACTGGTGTGTAAAAACGCGGAAACCTCATCCCTGTTCCATCATCAGAAGATTTATTTGAAGATGATTTGATCTTTCAACAATATTTAGCGTCACCGGATACCTCGGTGTCAACAATGGAAATCCTACTGCTTCCAGCTTATTATTAGTCTCGGTGGCGGTTGGGGGCGGGCGGGGGGGTCAACCGCCGCGGCGAGCGGCCCATCTTCGTCCGCGACCCTTTATTCTTCTACTCTACTCCGACTCTTTTGCGGAAGCAAGATTCTTAGGTCCCCAGCCACGTCCCGAGTAAGAGACTCTCTAGCGGAAAGCCAGATTGAAAAAAAAAAAATCAAAAATTGAAACCGGACAAATTTAAAAAGGAAATTACACAAGTTGAAAACACCGAAAAGCAGGAAGGGAGGGCTCGGGGCGATGAAGCTACCGAAAGAATCCTACTGCTTCCGAGCTTATTATTAGTCTTGGGGGCGGGCGGGGGGGTCAACCGCCGCGGCGAGCGGCCCATCCTCGTCCGCGACCCTTCATTCTTCTACTCTACTCCGACTCCTTTGCGGAAGCAACATTCTTAGGTCCCCAGCCACGTCCCGAGTAAGAGACTCTCTAGCGAAAGACAGATTGAAAAGAATGAGTAAAGAGGAGGAGACATGCAGTGTACTGACTACCAATTCCGAGTGAAGTAACTGAGGAAGTTGTCACAAGATGGCGGCTACTTCTTAAAAATCGTATCACCAGTTTCTTATTACCGCCGGGGGCAAACTTCCCGCCAGTAAAAGTGAATAGAAAATTTCGTCTTCTTTAAGAGCCTTATTCATGGAAATATTTTCTCCCAAATATGGTTAAAAATGTCTTTGTTTTTACTGGTATAAGTTTGCCGGGATATTATAACATTTTCACTTTCACTGACAGGTAGTTGTCTAGGTTGTCACAATATGGCGGAAACACTGGACCTGGCTACCGCCAAAATAAACTTCCACCAGTAAAAATGGATATCATCATTTGCGACTGAAATTTTACAGTAAAAAGGCATTTAAATAAGGAGAAAATTTCGAATTAAATTTACTGGTGGAAGTTTCGCAGGCGGTAATCAAACTCTGAAAAAGTGGTTACAGTTGATGCTTCACTATTTTAAGGATATGTCAGTTCCTCTTTATTAATAGTTCCATGGTGTCAACTAAGAATTTGGTCCACTAACGCAACATTAAACCTTTAAAACACAACCCGCACGATCGTGCGGATTAAACATTCATTTAAATTTTTGCTTCGGAGTCGTATGTAATAAGAACTCGAATCGAACGATAGTTCTGGTTTGCTTATAGAGTGAAGTATCACTTTTTTTTCAACATGTAGCGGTTGCAGTCCATGATTTACTTTCTACAGACATGACTAGTTATGTTTACAAATACATCAGGTCTTAAAGGATTAAAATACTTCCTTTGCCACCTAATTCACCAGACCTTAATACCATCAAAAACTTATGGTTTGTTATGAAAGCTAAAGGGGATGCTACAAAATATTAACTACCTTTTACTTCATATTCATAAGATAATATTGTTGCGTAAAATAAAATGTTCTAATATTTTGAACCAATCTAAATTTTAATCTAATATTTTGATGTGTTTTATTAAGCAGTATACCTAATTTATTGTACTGTATTTTATATTTTTTAAATGTTCAAATCTTATCTAAGCATTCCAGATTTAATTTATAAGAAATTTAATGGCATTTACTTAGTATAAAAAATAAATAAATGAAAAATAATTTTTTCTTATTACTCTTTTTCAATGTTACTAATATTTTGAATATGAGCTGTAGTAGGATTTCTTCATGTAAAAATTAATAAAATCGGAAACGGCAATTTTTATATTTATATTGCTTTGCTGCTTCATTATTTAATTGAGCTCATGTTTATTTGCTAAAAGACAGTTTATTAGCAAAATATGATTTATTATATCTAGATGATGCAATTTCATTTTTATATATTCTCTAGAAAATTTTTCCCTTCGCTTGTTATAACGAAAGGCGATTATTTATCCAAAAAATTATACTGTTGATAAAATATTTACTTTTGTCATTATTCATGAAACTATCCCCTTGGGAAGTAATTATTTCCGGCGAATGCTCACATGAGGAAAAAAGCTACACCGTTTCTTCTTGTTATTTATCATGCAATTAATGCTACGTATTATAACCCGTTAACAATGTGAAAATGTCGATGTCATGATGAGATAATATTTTCAAGATACTTTATTGCTTCACATAGCAAATATATCTTAATTTTAGAAGCCCCGCATGTATAGAATAACAAGTAAAACTCATGTCAACCACATTTCGAACCCGAAAGTGTATTTGATGAAAATTATTTTTCTTTAATTTAAGATTTCTAAGTTGAACATATTTAATTTAATTTTAAATTAAAATCTGGTTTGAAACATATTAAACTTGGGTCAAATTAATCAACATAGCACTTTTGTATATGATGCTCCCAGAGGAAACGGAGACTTTTAACCCTTTCCGGCACGGGCAATTTTTGTTGTAAAATGATAAAATGATTCACTGACACCGGAATTTTAAAACGACTTTTTTGGAATTTAAAAACATATTATTTTAACTATTCATTGTAAAAGCAAAATTTTACTAAAATATTCTTGGTGCCGTTCGTAAGTTTGGAATTAAAATTAGGTACCCCGACCCGGGCACACTGTGCCGGAAAGGGTTAACACTAGAACGCCCGGAAGGTGTCCATTCGACTCCGATCACATGATTAAGTGTCCATTGGAACCATAATTTTTTTCATGAAATAATTTAAAGTTAAGCGACGCAGAATTACATTAAATAAACCAGTTAAATAATTTTAAATAAAAGTTCTGGATTGAAATATTTTTGCGTGACGTGAGTAAAATTTCCGGGCGTTCTAGTGTTAATGTAACGGTGTTGTATCTTATCAAATTGGGTTAATATGCTTATCCGGTAGATGGCGCTATGTTTTTCCCAGTTATAGAGATCCTACATTAGAGAGAGATTGGATATTGAAGAAATGCCAGCCATTTCCGTTACAAAGTAGATAGAACGCCGTACAACGCAATGCATTTTTATCAGCGTCTAACAATTTTTATTCTATTAACATTATGGAAATTTACTTTTATATGCCTTCAAAGAGTCTTTCGGAACATAAATGTAAGCACATTTCTATTTTAATGTGTAAGAATTCTCAGAAAATGCATTTTTTTTTTTTTTTTTTTTTTTTTTTTTTTTTTTTACTCAGCTGTTTTACGCTACGCAGCAGTGCGATTTCACTTAGTTATCGGATTTTGATTTATTTATAAAATTTGTTTTTCATAGTTTTTTATTTGTTTCTTTTAACAGCAGTGCCCCTGTTTAATTTTTTTCTAAACTTTCAATTATGTTCTGATAATAATTCTCATTCTAATACTATATATTTACCAGACTTCTGTATTTCAAAATAATATCAAATAGAACTAGCCGTACATAGAAACTTATCATAAAATATTTTCAACGCACATATTAAATTAACTTTGAATCACATACACAGTTAAATAGGAGTGGTATATGATATGTTCCCAATTTATTGTTTTTGAAATTATCAATGAATTATCAATAGGGAAAATTTAATAATTACTGTTGTTTTAAAGTGCGTAATAAATTATAGCTAGTTTTAAAAAATTGAATTCTATAGTTCATTTTCTATCTGATAATCCTTAAAAATTATTTTCTCAAATATTGCAAAATTAAAATAAAGTTCTTATATGCCCAATCTTCCTCTGTCCACTATTTTAATTTGTAAAAAAATAAATAAATAAATAAATAAATAAAGAGTAAAAAATGCATTTTCTGAAAATTCTTACTCATTAAATGGAAATGTGCTCATATTTATGTTCTGAAAGACTCTTTGAAGGCACATAAAATGAAATTTTCATAATTTTAATAGAATAAAAAAGGTTAGACGCTGATGAAAATGCATTGCGTTGTACGGCGTTCCATCTACTTCGTAAAGAAAAATGCGGACATTTCGTCAATGTCCAATCTCTCTCTAATATAGGATCTCTACCCAGTTAGTAACTGCAGCGAGCGTCTTCTTCTTCTGTTTCCTCAGTTTTGGTACGTGGCTTTACGTGATCGGGTGATGATGGATTTTTCCAGATCAGAACAATGGTATACAAATCTTTATATTTAAATAAAGGTTCAACCTGAGGCAACCCATCAAAAAAATCCCTGATTTTCCAATATACCTAGATTTAAGCAGTCAGTCTTATTTTTTAATAGAGAATTTTGAGATATTCATTTTAACAATGGCTTCATATTTTATCTAATGAGCTAATCTAGTGACCAAAAGTTGGCGAAATTTCGGAGATTTGGGATACGCATTGATGACTAATTTCCGATGATTTCTGAAAAACTGTGTCGTATCGACCACGGTCAAATATTCATGTTTCTCACTGGAACTGTTTCTGATAAATAAAGTTATCTAAGAGTCACAAATAAAGAAGACACATTTTATAAAAATAAATTATTGGTTCAAAAAATGTTAATTTGCTTCTGATTATCATTGAACTACGAATAAAAAGAAATTGACGTATCATCAAAATGGTGAAGATTCAACTGTAACTGGTTCACATAGACTGATTACTGCCGAGGCAAAATTTCACCATTAAGTTAAAATATAATTTTTTTCTCCTTGAACTCAAGAACCGCTGGAAAATTTACTTAAGTGTTATAAAAATATTTTGCACGAGAATTTTTATTTAAAATTATTTAACATATTTATTTAACTTATTTCATTTATTTTTAAAAAGTTCTGGCTCGAATGGAAATATTTTCATTTTTTTCCGGTCAAAATGACCGCTGTGGCGGTACTAGTGTTAAACGCTTTATTCACGCAGAATTCCTGTCATAAATCACGCAAAAATATCTATTGTTTTTTACGGGGGGGGAGTTTGCCATGACGGTAGCCAGGCTCTGCGGTTCCGCTATATTCTGTCTACATAAACAATCATCAGCTCAATATCAATGAAAGGGATTATAATACCGTCAGGTATGTTGCCAGTAGGCTACTTTTTTTTACTTCAGATTTCTTGATTTGCATCACATATTTGAAGTGTTAAATTCCACTTAATTTGCCTTAATTAATGTGTCTTTAACTCTTTCAGGGGCAAACTAATTCTGTTGCTATAATGTTAAAATGATTGATTGACACCAGGATTTAAAAGAAAATGTAAATGAAATGAAGAAAAAGTATTTCCTTCGAGTATGTAATATAGAATAAAATTTTCTTTTAAAATTCTGGTGCGAATCAGGTATTTGAGAATTAATATTAAGTGGTATATATAATATACCGGTGCCCTTCGAGGGATTAAATAAGGCAAATTTTACCTTTTCAATAAAGTGGTGCCGACCAAGAAATCTAAATTTTAAAAAAGTAACTCCAGGCAACATTGCCATCAGGGAGCAGTTCCACAAATAAAAATGTATAGAAAAATTTTCCTTATTTATGATATTAATCTTTGCACGAATAAGGCGTTTAAATAAGGGAAACATTTCTATTCAAATTTATTGGTGGACATTTTCATTGGTGGTGATCAGGTACTGATAATTCGATGTAAACAGACAACATCGACCACAATGTGACTGCATTTCTAGTTATTCCACTCGAAAATGGGGGGCATTGCACTATATATATCTTGCTCTTTATTCATATAAATCTCAGATAATATCGATACAGTTTTACATGAACTATCAGCAAGTTGGCAGGTATCTTTACAGTTAGTAACAAATCCTTTGCTGTTGCCTTTACATTTTTTGTATTTGCCTTAGGAGCAAAATCAGAACTCGTATTGTTTTAGCTTTTAAATTCCAGTATAATATTACATCTCCTCTTTATTCAAGTGCGCATTTTCGCGATTAAGTAAGTCAAATATTAGAGGAGAAGGTCCAAATACCGGCTAGGGTCCAAATACCGGCTACTAGGTGTTCTGAGAACTGAGCGAAGCGCAGCCTAGCGGTGATAGGCAGAGTTTGTAACTTTAATTGAGAGAAGAAAGTTACAAAAAGTACGTCGCTGAAGTCTGTGTCATTTACAAATAATAAACGCAAAAGTGTTGAATCTACGTAATCTGGTACATCAAAAGTTTTTCAGATGTGTGTTTCTCATTTTTTTTAATATACTGATCGTATATTGGCTTGAATTGTTGATTAAGTTGTTTTCTAGACATATTTACCTCTCAAATGCCACGCGCAATTTATTGGTATTTTATTATATGAATGAGTAATACCGGTTTTAAGTTAAACATAGCAGTGGTCCGAATACCGGCTACCTAAAGTGGTCTAAATACCGGGTAGCCGGTATTTGGACCTCTCTCTGTTGCTCTGCTTGAAGGGGAGGAAAATAAATTAATTTAAACAGTTCCATAATTAATAAATTAATTTAAATGGTTAAGAAATGGTTCCAGTCCCATTTCGCAATATGAAAAAAGCAACCATGGCCCTAATTCTTCAGGACTGACACTGGTTACCGGATCACTTTACAAAAATCACTGTTGGACACTACAAATTTGCCTATAACACTGGGGAACACACATTTTGTTGACTTAGATCTGGCACTTGATTTTGGCTAATTATTGGCATCTAATTCCAAAAAGGATCCCAATTTTTTTCTATCACGTCAACATTTTAAACTACATGGTGCCCCAAAAATCCTACTTAATGTTGATACAAAGGACAATAAAGAAAAATATCAAATATATTATTTATACAACGGCTGTATATACTTACTGTAAGTTACATCGTGTTCATAGAAGTAGTAAAATCCTTTTACAAAACAAAAAAAGTACATATTAAGGTAAAACGTTTCGCTTGTAGCTTTTCCTGGAGTGTTCAATTTGTGGACAATCTCGCTTTATGCTCCAACAATAGTCAGCCATCATATGTCCATCCCATCTACCTTGATACCGTTCTTCCATGAGCTTCAAACCTTGGTGGAATCGCTCACCTTGCTCATCACTAGCCGCACCAGGATTTTACGGGAACTCATCAAGATGACTACGCAGAAAAGTAAGTTTGATACTCGTGTTGCAACCAAGCATTTTGTAGCTCTCTAAAAGTTGCTGGACAATTTTTGGTGTAATTTTCTACTCGCATATTTCCAAGAAAGTCTTTGACAAGTTTTTTGAATGACAACCAAACATTCTTTTCTAGTTCTGTCAATGTACCGATGAAATGTTCACTTCTAATGAGCTGCCGAATCTGTGGACCGTAAAATACAGCTGCCTTTAGATTTTCAAAAGACAGATTTCGAAATGAGGTATTTGATAGAGTCTTCTTCACTTGACAATGCTTTAACGAACTGCTTCATTAGAGCCAATTTTTTATGCAGTGAAAATATGGTGTTCTTTCTGTCGATAAGTGATTGATGCAAAATGTTTGGATCACTAGGTTTAAGATCAGATATTGGTAGCCAATTCGACTGAAACCAATGCTTCTCACAAGCTATGTAGCCCCACTTACGCAAAAGACAGGGAGACTTGGTATATCCACGTTGATGGCCAAGAAGGAAGCAGGTCATTTTAAGGTAAACTCATATTATCCTTTACTGCAGGTGATATTGCAATAAATCAGTGGCTCTCGTTATGTCCTCACATTCTTCACAAACATAAACTGAATGGCCTATCAGGAGTGCTCCAAATAAATTGCCATTGTAAAGGAGCACGCATTTGAAGCTCCTCTTGGAACTATCGATGAACAGTCGCCATTCAGTTGTGTTATAGGATGGAATTCCCAACTCCTCCATTAAGCCATGTACGTTATGGCAATAAACAAATCCACCGTCACTTCGAAAGTATTGAAGAAATTAACTTTCTCTTGATCTTGATTGATAGTAGGATAGCTTAGCTCCCTTTTCAAGTAAATTTTTCTCGTGCAGTCTTGATGCTAAGAGTTCCGAAGCTTTTTTCTTCCCATGACTCAAAACCGATTCAGCATAGAGTGGTCACATTAACATAAGCTGTAAAGAAAAAACTTGACGTGATAGAAGAAAACTAATTGCAGTTGTGAAATCAGAACGCTTTTTTAACTTAAAAATAGTTGAAAAATCGAAATCAACAGAAATTATGCTAAAAATTGTTCCCCAGTGTAATAAATGTGAAGAGAAAGAAAAAAAATGACGGGGTAAACCAGGCGAAAGAGGCAGAAATTTAATTTTAACCCTCTCGCTGCGCAACCCGAGATTTCCTCGGGTAACGTAAAAGTAGCAAAATTTGCGCAAGCCGAGATTTCCTCGTGGATGCATTTTTTTCCGTCTAATTAACCCTCCTTGATTATTCCCACCAGTTATTTTTTTATTGTAACTTTTACCTTTTTTAATCGGAGCATTTTTCCGGTTAAATTAGACAAAAATTTTTGTTTTTAAAAACCGGTGACAGAAGAATAAAAATTCTTAAAAGACGCTCGTCGCGAAGGGGTTAAATACGCAATTTTTGAAGCTATTTTGATAAAACAATTACGCAGCGATAAGATTAAAAAATGAAAAAGGAAAATATCCAACAGAGGAAGATGATAAATTTGTGTCTTCTGCATGGGTGTTTTCTCTGTGGACAAATGGGGAGGGGATTCTGGGTTCAATGTTAAGAATGCGGTATGTGGGCTGACAGGGACTATACCGACGTAGAAAGTGATATTATGTTTTTTATTTTTTCAGATAAAATAATTCTCATTTCAATCAGCAAGCTTTTTTTTGTTTTACACGTTAAAAAACAAAATTAGAAACATAATAGGAAGAAGACTGTGAGAGATAGCCGTAAATAATTTTAGAAATGTGACAAAAATACTTATTTATTAAAAATTGCGCATTTTTTCTGTGCATAAGAAATGTTATTAATCAATACAATTTATTAAAATAATATTCGTATTGCTTAATAACTGTCAATAGCTATATTTGTGTGATCTTTTAGAAAAAAAAAACTTAGGTAGCCGGTATATAGACTCATTTAAAAAACTCAAAATTTTGAAGACTTTCAGAATTTTGCTTTTTATATATAGAAAACAACTTTTAAACTGATTTTTTCCCTCTAAACAGGTGTAAAACATGTCAAGATATCCTGTAAGAAAAGCTCCAATTTAATTTCAAATACATTTATTTTAAACTTCTGGTGTCAATCAATCGTTTCAGTATTTTTTGAACACAACTATTTTGCCCGTGAAAGGGTAAAGGAAACCTAATTCTTTTACACTCTATATATTTTTATGCAAATAATGAGTTCTGTAAGTATTATGCGTTTGAGCTTTTATTTATTTTTTTATCACTTTTAATCCCAAGCTTGTGATTTTTAATTTCCTTTTAAAAATAGCCAAACGCAAAATCAATAATATTGGAAATGTTCAAACTATTTCTCCAAAAATGCTTTTATGGAAGATACAACAATAATTTATCTTAAATTAATGATACAAATATAGAAAATACTCATTTATGTCTCTAGAGCATTTGAGTTTACGAGCTATGATTAATGGTTTATATAAATAAACAACAGCTACGTTTCTTTTTTGTTTTGTTTTTTTTTTACTTTTGGCAAAAATGAAGTAAAGAAAGTTTTTTTTTTCCAAAAGAAGCGTATAGGCATAGAAAATTTGAAACATTCAAAACCAATTTGATTTTGGAATATTTTTAATATATTAAATTTCCGTTAGTACGCAAAAATTCTTTACAGAAATATCGGGTTTGGAAAATTGTCTCAAAATCACATCTGCAGGATGATAGAAAAGTTTTTCAATTTGTTTACGAAAAATAAAATGTAGATGCCTGCCAGTAACAAAATTCAACTTTCGTTTACATTTTAGAAAATTTTCGTACATTCTTAGTTAAGTGTTTTTAAAGATTGATTTTATAGAACAACTTTGTTATTTTAGAATTTAATATTCTCTCTGCAGCTTGTCTGTTAGAATTATAAAATTTGAAAAATTTGCCGTGACATTTATAGGATAGCAGATGTCTTTTCCCATTCCATACAGGAAGATTCAATTATTGATAATTTTCTATTATAAGTTAAGCTGATATTAAAAGAAACTTTGTAATTTGAGATAATGTGAAAAGCTTACATCACTCTACTAGAGTCTTTTTTTTTTTTTTTTGTTACCTTGGTTGTAACATTTTCCTACATTCTTGCAAAAATATATACATCTAATCTCCTTTATTAAAAAAATAGTATAATGCAATGATAAAAATGATATTAAATTTCTCTAACATTCTTGTGGAAAATTAGGTATATTGAAGCAAGTTAGTTATATTAAAATAATAAAACTTTGTAAAACATCACCATAAAATAAAAAGTTAGTTATATGCTTATATTATGGATGTAAAACCGGGTGTTTTTAATTAATTATGATGGAAGTGGCTATTAAACTGTCTTATCATTTGAAACATGAATATTTAGCATAACAGGAATTCGAAATTAATAAACTCTCATTAAACTTCAGAATATAATGAATTTATTTCATAATCTCCTATATTAAAAAAAGAGTATGCAACGATAAAAATAATATTAAATTTTTCTTACATTTCTTGTACGAAAATTAGTTGTCCCAAAGCAAGCTCGTTATATGTTTCTATTATGGTTGTAAACATGGATGATTCTAATTAGTTATGGTTGAAGTTATTATTTAACTGGCTTAGTATTTTAAGCATGAATATTTAACTTAAGAATAGATAGAAATTTATAATTTCTATTTGAACTTCAGAATATAATAAATTTAATGCATGAATTAAGAAAAAATATCTGAAACATGAATAGTTAGCATAACAGGAATTCGAAATTAATAAACTCTCTTTAACACTAGAACCGGGACAGCGGTCATTTTGACCGGTAAAAAATGAAAATATTTCTATTCGAACCAGATTTTTTTAAAAAAATAAGTTAAATATATACCACGGTGAAATAAGTTAAATAAATATGTTAAATAGTTTTAAATAAAAATTCTGGTGTAAAATATTTTTATAACACTTGAGTAAATTTTCCGGCGGCTCTAGTGTTAAACTTCACAAAGTAATGAATTTATTTCATAATTTCATTTATTAAAAAAAGAGTTTATGCAACGATAAAAATAATATTAAATTTCTCTTACATTTCTTGTACGAAAATTAGTTGCCCCAAAGCAAGCTCGTTATATGTTTCTATTATGGTTGTAAACACGGATGGTTCTAATTCGTTATGGTTGAAGTTATTATTTAATTGGCTTAGTATTTTAAGCATGAATATTTAACTTAGCAATAGTTTGATATTTGTAACTTCTATTTGAACTTCAGAATGTAATAAATTTATTGCATGAATTAAGAAAAAATGTTTGAAACATAAATATTTAGCATAAGAGAAATTCGAAATTAATAAACCCTCTTTAAACTTCAGAATGTAAGGAATTTATTTCATAATCTCATTTATTAAAAAAAGAATTTATGCAACGATAAAATAATATTAAATTTCTCTTACATTTCTTGTATAAAATTAGTTGCCTCAAAGCAAGCTCGTTATATGTTTCTATTATGGTTGTAAAAATGGATGATTCTAATTAGTTATGGTTGAAGTGATTATTTAACTGGCTTAGTATTTTAAGCATGAATATTTAACTTAACAATAGTTCGAAATTTATAATTTCTATTTGAACTTCAAAATGTAATAAATTTATTGCATGAATAAATAAAGCAATCTGCAAACTATTTCTATCACAAGAAATAAAATTACAAAAATAAGTGAAAAAATAATTCAATCGCATAATTCGAACTAATATGCACTGTTATTCTTTCTTAAACTCTCGTATTTTGATAAACTGTTCTATCCACATTTTTTTAAATAACATAATATACGCTAGAAAGAAATTTAAAAAAAAAACAGAATTTTAAAAATTTGAAATTTGTAAGCGTAACATGCGCACGCTACTGATATTAGACACAGTGAGCGTAATAATCTGTTTTTCTTATTAAAATAAATTTTACACTTTGCTCACGTGTATTAATTTTATTACTAATCGTGCATCTGATTTATAATGCGCTATATTTGAACTCGATTATTGTATATTTATGTCGATTGGATATTGATAAATGTACATTTCAAGACTTCTAATAAGGTAAATTTCACATGTTGGACCTCGTTTCCAGAGCTTAATTTGCGCCGGAGCCCACCGGAGCCCGGCTCCGGTAGTTCTCTGTTTTCAGTAAATATATAAATATTGGTCGTAATTCACCGGAGATCATAAATAGAGTGCTATGGTGCCCATTGCAATAGCGCTTCCGGAAAACCAAATCCTAAATTACCTTTTCCTTTCCTTCACATCTCCAGGCTTTTGCGTTCTTTTTTATCAAAACGCTTATATGTGACGTAATGTGTCGCACGCATAGCAGATGGAGATGAAACGGTTTCAATTTTTTTATCAGTTTTTGGGCTTGGACTGACTCAAACGCAATCTGTCTTACATTAAAAATTTTATTTATTCATGTATAGAAAAAAAATTCTCCTTCAAAATTACGTAATAAATTCTATTTCAAATCATTTTAATACTATTTTGATCAGAAAGAAGAGAAAACAGAAATCGCGATTTTCTATTCTAGTGATATTTGTAAATTTACGGCACTGATGGCGGCGACGTGTTGAAAACGATGCCACTCAAGAGACTGAACAATGAATTTGCTTTCAGTTTTATTTTCTTTTGTGGCAGTAGTATATTTTTTAATTGGCTGGTTTATTTTATTTTTCATTTAAATGCCTAACCTGAAAAGAATATTTTCTGTATTTAGCCAACGAGCAACAGCTTGAGGCTTTGTTTTTTTTGAGGATTTTTATATTCTATTAAGTACGAGTATAAAAATGACGTTAGTGATTTTTCTATTTACTAGTTTTAATCGCATTTTAGTCTTAATTAAATATTAGCTAAATAGTGGCTTGTATATAAAGAGAGTATGTAAAATACAGGGTTGTATGAAAGTATTCAAGTATGCTTCCGCCTATTGATATAAATTACTAAAAGTAAAATTCTAACCTAGTTAAGTGTTTTTAACACTTTCCAGCATAGTTAAAAGTTATGGATTCGGTTTGTCTGGCCGTCTGTCTGAACTCTAACTTGCAAACTTGCATTAATATAGTTGTACTTGGGGCTCAGCCCCCTGCTCGCTAAAGCTCGCCAAACACCATGAATTGCTACGCAATTCATATGGGATCGCTACGCGATGCCAGCTCGCTTCGCTCGCTCGCCACTATTTAAGTTACCTCTAGCCAGAATGAGTGCTATCAAAAATCATTACAACGTATTAAATTTACAAATATTTTTAATGTATAAAAAAGTAATGGAAAACTTTGTTGAAAATGTAAATAAAAATGTACCTTGGAAACAGAATTAATTTAAAACCTTAGTGAAAACACACTAAAAAACATTTTTAATTGGACCGCTATGCGATCCGAGCAAGCAACATATGAAATTTACAAATATTTTTAATGTATAAAAAATCATGCAAAACTTTATCGAAAATTGAAATAAAAATGCATTTAAGTGGTGCTGTCAATGGGTTTAAATCATTTTAACATTATGAAATTTACAAATTTTTGAAATGAAAAACAATTCATAAAAGAGTAATTGAAAATTTTGTTGAAAATATAAATAAAAAATCATTTATCAAAAGTTTGGCACTGTGACTTGTTGTCATCATTGAGAAAGCTAAGCGAACAGGAAATTGACGCCGTTTAAATTTAAATGGCAAGTTAGATCCAGAGGAGTCCTTCTCCTTTCATTTTGCCTATAGTATTGAAAATCACGGCTTAAATTAATTTAAAACTATAATAAGACGCTATAAAACATGCTACGTATCACTCTATCGAACTGTAAACAAAACTTTTTCGATTGTGTCTAAATACAGCCTTTGATCAAAAAGCTGATTCGCTGAACTCCCCACGTCACCGTAAAACAGACCAATAGCAATTGTCATTCATGTATTGCTCAAACGATTTGCGTTAAAAGAGATTCTGTCTGAATTTTGATTTGCTGAGTGGGTTGGGACATGTCACCGTAACTTAACTACTGAGAATCGTCGCTTTGGCTGTTGCCAAATAGCAAGCTACAAATACAGCCCTTTTTTAGCGCTACGTAAGAGAAATATATATATAGATTTTGTATCATCTACATTGCCCATGCTAAGGCTCTGTTCTGTGCATTTACGAAGTCACTTAAGTAGTTATAATTTGTAGTATTGTAATAGTATTTGTAGTAGTATTGTTATTCTGGTAGAAAGCAATCGAGCAGTGTTAACCCTTTTTCTATAAAAGCCTCGAAACTTTCAGATAACGGTGTGAAAATTTTAATGTAATATAATTTTCAGGGACTCCCTACAAAAAATTGTTATGCGGAAGGAGTCGATTATAGTTTAAGATATGCGCTTTTTATCTCTAGAACCACCGGAAATTTTACTCAAGTATTACAAAATTATTTTACACCAGAATTTTTATTAAAAACTATCTAATTTATTTAAGTTATTTCTCCGTGGTACATATTTAACTTATTTTAGAAAGAAATTTCTAGTTCGAATCGAAGTATTTTTATTTTTTACCGGTCGAAATGACCACTGTGGCGGTTCTAGTGTTAACCCTTTCAGGAGCAAGGTACTTGTATTCAGAAAATGTTGAAATAATTTATTGACACCAGCATTTACAAGAGAATTTCTTTGTAAACAAGTAAAAGCATATTTTCGCGTACTTAATAAAGGTGAAATTTTCATTATAAAATTCCGGTGCCAATGTTGCATTATAGATTAAAATTATGTGATGCCGTGACTGAAACACCGTCCTTCAAAGCGTTAAAGGGGACTGAAGCGACAGGGACAGTAGTGACAGAATTATGGAAATTGCTTCTGTGCTCATTGTAAAAAAATATTAGTAAGACTGTAATATGATATTTTTAACTAAGAAAAAGTATGTTACGTCGTGACAAAATCATAAATAAATAAAAATAATAATTAGGAAAGCTTAAGTATGGGAAAGTAATGACAGGTAATAAACAAATTCTTGTTTTTCAATCTATTTTGCAGCATGTAATTGCTTTTGAAGTTCAGATAATTAAACCATGTGAGTTTCTCAGCAAACAAGATTGCTGCGTCTACTAAATTTAACTGTCTCCAAATTTTATCTGAAATCTTAATGGTCACATTAGCAGTTTTATACAAGGGGACAGTAGTGACATGAAAGCTAGAGGCCTGTATTTATCTGGCCGGAATAAATGTAAACTCTTTATAATTTACAATAAAAATTCTTTATTTTATATATTTAGAGATATATTTTTATATATTTTCTAGTGTTAAAGGAAATTGGAAAACATTGTTCTTCAGCATTTAAATGTTAATTTCTGTAAATTCCATTCATTTTTCATAAAAAATGCCTGACTGAGAAATATCCCTTTTTGTGTTAACTCTATCTTCGAATCATAATCCTTACCTTTTACCGCAGAATTCTGCAATTAATTAACATTAAAACTAGGCAAAGATTACTGTTCGGAAGGAGTAATAACTAAAAATTGGAAAAGTTGACAGCTAAGATATGCTGATAGATATTTTTCAAATTTATTTTGTTAAAAAAAATAAAATGCTTTAAATTTTATAAATAATGTATGAAATATAAATATGCAGATTGGAGTGACAGGCAGGGGGGAGGAGGGAACAGTGCGAATTGTGCTACTCCACCCTTGAATATGATTTAATCCAGTTGGAAAAAAATATTCGTTCCCTTCATTATGACCTAATTACATGGTATACAGGAGTTTCCGTGTTAAAGCACACTTTCATCATGTAAATGCTATAGTTATAGCTCGGATGAATGAAACCAGCGCCGCAGTTCGGAGCCAAGTCCAACAAATAAGAGTGAATATGTCAGCCAGGTATCATCCGGATAGCCTAACAGGTAAGGCTTTGGCACTGCATGCCAAGTATCCAGGTTCGATTCCTGGTCTGGACAATTTTAGCTTTGTTGGAATAAAGTTCAACTGTGCTACTCCACCTTGAATATGATGTAATCCAGTTGGGAAAAAAATATCCGTTCCCTTCATTATGAATCTATCACTACTCATAATTTTTCCAACGGACTGTGAGTGAGCTACAGTATGTGAAAACTGCTTGGTGGCCTGTAGGTTTTTATAATGTTTGTGTATCCTCCACTTACTTATGACTTTAAATTTAACAATTTTCTTTCTTTTTTTCACTGCTCCCAGGAAATTGTAAAAAGTTGAAGCTTTTGTGTTTGCATGTCCATACTTATTTATCAGCTTGTACGATCGATTTGTTGATTTTATTTACCATTATTTGAAGAAGAAAAGCAACTTTTATGGGTGGAGTTTTTAAGTAAAAATGTAAATGATTTGAGTTTGTGAAAATAATAAAAAAGTATAATGATCATCTGCATGATGATAACAATGTAGCTAATAATAGACTGATAAATTGAGATATGTTCCAGTAAAGCCTGCGTAAACGGAATCTGGATAAAACCTTACTGGGAAAAATCCGTTCTAGCAATGGAACTATTAACACATTACCAACGGGCAATTTTTATCAAATCTAAATTTTAAAACACTAGAAGATCCTCCATGTTCATAAAGTATTTTGTAAATTGGTTTTCTAGATAGGTTTCCCAAATTTTATGCGTCGTTAAATATATTTCAATGTACGAATTTATTATCAAATATCTTACAAAGAATTAAAAAGAAATATGGAGAGCCTGATATAAATCGGAGTTGCAAAGTATCTGTCTTTTTGCGTTCCACTGTTACCTTAGAGAAAATGTTGTTATTTTATATTCCACAAATGTTTGAATTAAATAAAACAACATTTTCTGTATCAAAATACTGGTATCCAAAAAGCCGTAACTTGGCAGCTCTGTATAAATTCATTTTCTGTAAAGTAGAAGCCACGCCCTTATGATATTTTTTTGAACGAAAACCCGAATTTTCATTTCCCGTCGTGAATGTGTTAATAAAGAGGAACTGGCATGCCCTTAAAATAGTGAAGCTTCATTAGTAATCGCTTTCGCCGGGTTTGATGACCGCCGGGGAAAAAATCCACCAGGAAATTTTACTTGAAATTTTCATTTTATTTAAACGTATTATTATGGAATTATTCTTTTGATCACAATAAAATGCAGACTTGACACCAGAAAAAATTACGACTCTCTCTTAAAAAATAGTTATATTGAGAAAACTATATTTACAGGACAGATACATGACGACAGCACTCACACAAACATTTACTGAACCTTAATTTGATTCGAACATCTACGTCTTTTTTACTACATTGTTTCGTCTACCTCTTCCTAGCACCAACACTTGAATTCTAAAGTTTTTCTCCTCACTTCAGTTTGTCTCTCTTGCAGCACGTCTGACGCCGACAGTCACTTGTAACGCGCATGCGTCAGCATCAATAGAGTACTTGATTGCGGAGTTGTGATATCGACTCCTGGCGGTGCTTCTGTATGCTAGCTTTGTCGGGTTTTGGGATCTAAGCCAGCTCTGTGGGGTTTCGGGAAATGGATCCCACAGCTAGGCCGTCCTTCTAGTCATTCGTCCTCGAATGCATCCTGGACCGCTGGGAACAGCAACTGGATCACCTGGAAAGATAAAGAAAAAAAAGCAGCATCCGAAGTTCTATTTTGGAAAAAAGTCATCATTATTAAAATTCTTCATCAAAATTTATATTATTTCTTGAAAAATTCTTCTTATTATTTTTTTACGTCTCTTTGTCGTTCTTCCTTGTTACGTCTTATCGTTTTCCCTTTTCTTACGTCTTTCCGCCTTCTTTTACCTTACATCTTTTCGTCTTCTTTTACCTTACGTCTTTTCGTCTTTCCTTTTCTTACGTCTTTTCATCATCCTTTTTCTTACGTCTTTTCGTCTTTTTTTTTCGTTCCTCCGGGATTAATTTTGTCAAAATCATTTAAAGTCAGTCCGGTGGTGTGTCGTAGTCGGGGTAGTGTCATAATCGGTGAAATTCTTCTTCCTTTTTTTAATGTCAAGCTTCATCCGTCCACGGCTTCATGTACTCGGCGCAAGTACTAGTGACCATTGGACCTTCATTAAATCCAACTTTATTTACATCGTAGGTGTCATTATTTTTTACTTTTATGACTTTGTAAGGACCTAAATATTTTGATTTTAACTTCAAACCTGGGCCTTGTTGTGTGCGTTTTATAGGAACCATGTCATTAAGCTTAAATTTGTTAGGCTTTTTTCGTCTGAGATTATAAGTTTTACGGTTCTCTTCTTGGACTTTTAAAATTTGTTTTTTAGCGTCTTTTCTCAATTCTTCACGATTATTAATAAAATCTGATTGTATTTCAGCATTCAAAAGGTTAGTAATCTCGATGTTATTTTTTAGCTTAATTTTAGTACCAAACATCAGCTCAAAAGGGGTTGTATTAATACTTCTCTGAAAGGTCGAATTTATTACTTGTTGGACATCGCTTACATGTGTATACCACTTCGTAGGATTATCTACAGATAATTTAGACAAAAGAGATATTATGACCGAATATAGACGTTCGACTTGGCCGTTAGCTCTTGGTAACCCTGTGGTTATCGGGACATGTTTAATATTTTCTCTGACGCAATAAACTTCAAAAGCTTTTAAGGTAAAGGAAGGACCTTTATCTGAGATTATGCGAAATGGACTTCCAAATACAATTTTTTGGATTTCTATTTAGAAATTACTTCTGCAGTGTCAGTAGATTTTGTGGGATACAACCAAACAAATTTTGTGAATGCGTCAGTGACTGAAAAAATATGTTTGTAATTTTTATTCGTGCTCTCCAATGGACTTAAGTGATCAACATGGTACGTATGTAACGGAGTTTCTTCTTTTTCTATCGGGTGTAGCAAACCTTATTGTTTACCAGATTTTGGATTTATTAAAATACAGGGAACACAATTTGATATACATTTCTCGATTTTTTGTTTAACTTTGGGGATGTAAAAATCTTTCTCTAATTTTTTTTCTGTTCATGCGACTGCGTAATGACCTTTTTCGTGAGCGGCCTTAATTATATTCATTTGCATTTCATCTGGTACAACTAATAAATCATTACCATTATCACATTTATAGAGAACATCATTTTTAACTAAATAATCATCATAGGATTTTACTTTTAGAATTTCTTTTATGATTTCAATTGCTCGTCAGTTTCTTGAGCTTGGATAATTTTTAAAGTTAAGTTATCTTGGATTACCATACAAATAGGATATCTGCTTAATGCATAAACATGCCTCATACTAGTACGTGTCTATGCTCAATAGTATAATCGAAATCAGATAACATAATTGCACATCTAGCTATTTTTGTACTCATTTCTTTTTTATCCATAGTCATTTTAAATGCATTACAGCCGGTTACAATTTTAAATGGAATACCTAGCACATATACCCTAAACTTTTTCAAGGCTTCAATTACAGCTAAGATCTCTAATTCATAGCTAGTATACTTTCGTTCAGCTTCGGTTGTTTTTTTACTGACGAAATAAACTGCAGGAAACTGATTATCTACTGGCGATTGTTGCATTAACGCAGCTCCATAGCCATATATACTCGCATCACAATCGATTTCGGTCAGGCTTTTGGGATTGTAAATTGAAAGTACTGGTTCTGACGACAAAATGCGTTTGAGTTCGTTAAAAGCTTTCTGATCTTCTACATCAAACTTAAATTTAGAATCTTTTCTTAACAGGTCACTCAACGGTTTAGCTATAACCGAATAATTTCTTATAAACTTTCGAAAGTATCCAGTCAATCCTAAATAACTTTGAATATCTTTGGTAGACTTTGCTTCGGAAAAATTTATTACTGCTTTTATTTTTAGTGGGGAGGGACACAATTTACCATTTATGATTCTATACCCCCAAAAATCAATCTCAGGCTTCAAAAAGTTGCATTTTTTAAGATTTAATTCCAACCCGTATTCCGATGCAGTTTCAAGAACAAGTTTTAATTTTTCTAGACCTTCAGCTTCGTTTTTGGCGGGTATTATTATGTCATCCATATAAATGACTACAGTGTGATCTTTCAATAGGTTTCGAAATACATTATAAATATATTTTTCAAAAACACTAGGGCTATTGGACAGCCCGAATGGACATTCTAAAAATTCGTACTGTCGTTCATGAGTGACAAAAGAGGTGTATTTCTGTGAGCCTTCTTCAACCTCTACATGAAAAAAAAAACGTTTTTTAAATCTATGGTTGTAAATACCTCAGCAGAATGTAATTATTGCGCTATCTTTTTTCTTAACCAACACAACCGGCGACGAAAAATTAGAACTCTTCCGAATGATTCCCTGAGCTAGCCACTCCTCAATTTGGTCTTCAACTATTTTTTTCTCACATGGCGGTAATCTTCGACGGGAAGATCAAACTGGGATTTCATCCGTTAAATTAATTTTCATTTTAACATCTACAGTTTTAGTTTTAATTGGCACATAATTCTCAATTAAAGAGGATAATTCCGAACGCAATTTTTTGTCAGCAATGTGACTTAAATAGATTTTGGGCTCATCTAGAACATTTACAATGTTAACTAAAAAGTCATTAGACTGAAATTCCGTTTTAACCAATTTCACTTCATTCGCAGAAATAATTAATGTGCCTTGATGAATAACATCAGTGCCAGTAATTAAATCGAAATTAATGCAACTGTCATTAACGACATAAATGTCGACTTTAAATTTCAAATTATCAACTTCAATTTCTGAATCGAAATAACCTTCTCGCTTAAGTGAGATTTTCCCTAAACCGGTCAAACTGATACCCGTAGGTTTTAATTCCACAAAGTTCTTCAAATTATCATAAACACTTTTCTTTAACAGAGTCTTTTGACTACCAGTATCTATCAAGGAGGTTAAATATAAAGAATAAAGCTTTGCCTCTTTTAGAATTAAATCTTGGGATGTAATATTGTTAACTTGTGGCTGAGCGTTTTTAACATTTGTCTCTTTCGATTTATTACTACACTGAAATGATTTGTGACCATAACCGTTACAAGAGCAACAAATGGGCCATTTATCTTTATTAACACAGTTAATGCTTTTATGATTATTCCCGCCACATTTATAACGGCGCATATTTGGCTTTACAGGCTTAAATCTGTTCTTAACTTCAACTTCGGATTTAATGTTAGACTTAGCTCCTTCATATTTATGAGATTTTGCATTTTCATACTCAGACCGTAACTTCTCATAGACTTTTAATTTTTGTTTAAATTCTAAAATCGATTGACATCCATACAATATTGATTTTCTAAAAACAGGGTCGGGTATACCGTTTATAATATATTGAATCAACCCGGAATCCTCGATATTACCACGTGAACCTAACTGCTTCATTATTAAGAAATACTCTTCAAGCGTTTCATTTTCATGTAATTTTCGTTTATTTAACAAATGATGCAACTCCGCAGACTTATAAGTAGTGCTAAATTCAGCAATCAAAAGTTGCTTCAATTTCTCATATGAATTTATATGTAATTCTGTCTGAACCAACAATTTAGCTTTTCCTCTTAAGGATCTTTTTACAAAAATAAACTTATGTAACTCGGACAGATTAAATATACTAGTGACATCATCAAAATTGTTCAGCCATACATTTATATCCTGACATGCACTACCATCAAACGGAGGTACAACATTTTCTATATCACTAAAATTAATAGTTGATGGCACAAAACTTTGAACTGGAAATTGCTTGCTTTTATCCAAATTTGATGATTCCATATCATTACTTGCCGTACTATTATTTAAAGGTACTTCGTGATCCGAATCTGTATCACTGTCGTTCTGAACATTAGCTTGTAGCAAGCTTAAATCCGATAAATAAGTAACGAATCGCGTCTTAAGATCAACCAAAGATCCTTCATTCGAAACGCAAAATACATTACAAATTGTAATTAAATCATTCAGAGAAAAATCCGCTTGACATTTCGTTATTTTGCTTTTAAATTCGGGACTATCGGTTTGATAACCAAAACCAGAAAATTCTCTGATTCTTTTTTTTATTTGATCGATCACCTTCAGCATCGAAAAGAAATTTATGCAAAAGCTTAATTTTGCTTGTTTTTTCATTTTTTTATGGCAAGTTCCAGTTCAGGGATATCGATCAATTTGATCATGGAATAAAAAAATGAATTGTATACAGTACTCACCACTAAGAACAATGTCCTCTTGAATCCAGAATTCCATACTTTTATTTGTATTTTTATTTCACCATCGGCGATTTCATAATACTCATCAGACTTGCGGGCAGCAACGTCAAAATATTAAATCATTCGTTCCTCTTCTGGCACCAAAAATTATGGAATTATCCTTTTGATCACAATAAAATGCACACTTGACACCAGAAAAAATTACGACTTTCTCTTAAAAAACAGTTATATTGAGAAAACTATATTTGCAGGACAGATACATGACGACAGCACTCACACAAACATGTAATGCACCTTAATTTGATTGGAACATCTACGTCTTTTTTACTGCATTGTTCCGTCTACCTCCTCCTAGCGCCAACACTTGAATTCTAAAGTTTTTCTCCTCACTTCAGTTTGTCTCTCTCGCAGCACGTCTGCCGCCGACAGTCACTTGTTACGCGCATGCGTCAGCATCAATAGAGTACTAGATTGTGGAGTTGTGATATCGACTCCTGGCGGTGCATCTGTAAGCTAGCTTTGTCGAGTTTTGGGATCTAAGCCAGCTCTGTGGGGTTTCGGAAAACGGATCCCACATTATTAATGCAAAATTTCAGTCATAAATTATAGCAAAAACAGATATTAATTTTTACTGATGGAAATTTACTACATGAGTAGTCAGACCTAGCGTTTCCGCCATATTGTGACCAGTGCTGCCAGTGGGCTACTTTTTTTTAAATTCAGATTTCTTGATTGCCACCACTTTTTTGAAACAGTAAATTTACCTTTGTTTTCGCCTTAATTATTATGTCATTAAAAAAGGCGAATTTTACCATTTCAATAAAGTGGTGCCGATCAAGAACCTGAATTTAAAAAAAGTAGCCCATCTAGCAACGCTGATTGTGACAACCTAGATAACCTGTTGTCAATGTCAGGGAAAAAGATTATAATTGCTGGGCAAACTGCAACCAGTAAAAACAAATATAGATTTTTACCACATTTGTGAGAGAAATGTTGCATGAATAAGGAATTTAAATAAGTCGAAATTTTCTATTCAAATTTTCTCGTTGAAATTTGCATCGGTGGTAGTAAGAAACTGTTGATCCGATTTAAAAATACAGCCGCCATTTTGCGATAACCTCCTCAGTTACTTCAATGGTAAATGTGGCAATACATTATAAGCCTCCTCCTCAGTGTATTAAGCGTATTTATGTATTTAAAAATTATGTTAGGAAAAATTCGAAGTATAATACTAATAATAGATGATTATCACGCTTATATAACATCTTATACTTGTCTAACAACAATTTCTGGTTTATTACAGATCTTTCTCATACAAAGATTAATAAAAGAGATATAAAGGGAAATTAAAATTTATTTTTAAGACTTTCAGAAATATTTAAAATTGATATATTGTATATATTACATACGCCTGCATGTTGCCAAGTACTTTTTGCATACTCAGGGATGGGGGCGCTCCAACCCAAATGACTGCTTGCTACCACTAATTTTTAATGGAATTTCTCGCCTTACTTAACAACAGAATTTATGAGATTCAAGAAAGCAAAGAGTACTATTAAAATTTAGTATTAAAAAAACCTTTTGTGTAGGAGCGCTCTCATCCCAGCATACTGTACCTCACTCCAAGTCCTTTGGAAGCATTATGAGTGGAGTAGTGATAGATTTTTACACGACACTCGGAGTATGCACTTTTGTATCGCTTCTTTTTTATGTGTTATCAAATCTTTTCATGACTGACGTTTTAGATCTGTGGCTTGGGGATCATTTACAACGAGCTATTTTTGATGAGGTATCACTTCTTTTTGTAAGGTATTTCATTTGCATTATACATATTCCATTTTAATTCTGAAAAGAAAGGAATAAAAAAAAGATGGCGGATGTAAAAAAAAAAAAATAATAGTAATACTATAAACTTTTGAAATGTGTAATATGTGTATTTTAGAATTACTCAAAACCATTATATCCATTCTTACTCATTTCAGAAGAATTCACTTATATTTTAGAAATGATAAAATGTGAGAAAAATAACAGCAATATTTTTTCTTCTTGTTCTATAAAATATAGGCTGATTCATTAATTAACTCAGGAAGGAATTTATCATAATAACCTTTGAACCAATGCCTTTACATTTTCAAACTTTATATCGATTTATACAAAATATGTTCAGACTTAAAAACAGACTAAATAATGAGCATTTGTTTTTTAGCAGCATGTTTGAAATAATTTTTAAATAAAATGAATTTAAATAAAATGAATTTAAATAAAATGAATTTAAATAAAATTTTAAATGAATTTATATAAAATTTAAATAAAATGAATTTTAAATAAAATGAAATTCAACTTCTCTGCGATAAGTGCACTTAATAAGCTGATTATCTGATTATAACCTCTTTCTTTTGTTTTTAGGTGTTTTTGTAAGTTCTAACACTTGTTGGAGTCTCTGAATTTTCAACGTATGTACTTTCTGAATTCCTCATTTTTTCCAACAGGTCTGACAGGGTATAGCGAGTCATATGCCTTTTAAATTTTTTCCTACAAATTTCGGATTATACTTCATTGGACAAATTATAATTTATTTCAATAAAGGTTCGGAATTCGATAGTTAGTCGTTATGAAATGATTTTCCCTAATTTCGGTCATATTTGAAAAATGTTGTCTAGAACTATCTATACTAATAAAATAAAATTTCGCTCTGTATATCTGCGATGTCCAGAAAAATCTACGGCACGTACGGGTCTGAAAATTTTAGTGGGGGTAGCCCAAAATGTCTCCTGTTGCACCTGAGACTCAGAATGTTAAATTTCTAATAATTAGTTGAGTTATTAATTAAATATCGCAACTCAGTCTCATCGAAAATTAACCGATTTGATCTCCAAGTAAAGAAAGCGATTGCCCATGCGCACAAACCCATGTGCGCATTGGAAGGTAGTGAAGAAACAGCTTTCGATTTTATTTGTGTTTTAAGCTAAATCGACAAAAGCACTCGGTACAGTTAAAAAGGAAAGCCATATTCCGAAAGACCGTACAATGATTTCTTAAATTAAGCTATGAATTCGAAAAAATGCTGCAGTTAACCCTTTAAAAAAATTTAAAAAAGGTCCTTTTTTCGAAAAATGTTTTTCCACTTCTTGAAACCCCTCTCCAGGACGCAATTTTAGAAGTACCTACAAACCATAAATATATTCTTAAAGCAGAAAATTTCTTGTAATAGATGGTGAAATCAGTTTCTAAACGTTTCTATTTAACCGGTGAAAGTTGGTCACTTCGCTCCTCACGAAGACGATTTTTTGTCAACGCTAAAAGTAACTGCACATCCGTATTTTAATACAATCTTTTTAGATCATCTAAATAGACCAGATTAACATCACCTACAATTAAAGCTAAAACGTTCTTCTATTCGATGAAGAAATCGGTTTAAAAATTATATGAATTTTAACCCTTTAACATACACCGGCGAATGCAGGTCACTTCACGCCTCACGGAGACACTATTTTTGCTATGCTAAAAGTAACTAAACGTCCGTATTTTAGCATTATCTTTAGAGCATCTCAATAGACCAAATTTACATCACTACGAACATTTTGAATCGCACGGACTATTAGAAATTCTTTTTAGAAAATAAAATGTGTGAAAATTTTGACGAAATCGGTAAAAAGTTGAGTGTTTCGTCGCGGTTTCATTCGCTTTCGGTACGCATAGGCTCCCGAAATGAAATTACGCAGGAGATAAAATACCAAATTGCATATACTTTCAATTCTATATTTTTCGCGCTTTTTTCACTTAAAAATATAAATTCATAGAAAATAGAGTTAAAGATATAAAATCTTACAAATTTGCGGTTCATTTAAGGGTAATTCATCACGGGAACGGGCAACGCCAGACGGGTCAGCTAGTTACCTAACAAAAATGAACGAAATTCTGTTCATGGCCTATCGATAGCACTCTATAGTATCGAGACAGTTGCGGATAAGTCTTCCGGGACCGAAACTCCACACAGTAAAAGCAAAATGAATTGTATCTAGGTAACGAATGTTATTTAGACTTACCTACGTAACGGTAACCTGTCAACTGGATCTATCTATGCGCAAAATTGACATAAATCAATTGTCAGAATCAAATGTAATCAAAATAGAAATCAAATTGATCTCCCATAGAAAAAGACATATTTTTCCTCTATAAAATACTGGTAGCTAAAATTCGTAGCATGTGACATACACTATGGAAATAGCCTAAAGTGGATAATAGAAACATTATTAATAAAGAGGAAACCGAGCAATAGAGGGTTTCGCACAATAGATCCCAGGAAAAAGGCAAACTTTTGTAAAAAGCATATGCATGAAAATAGTATTCCTGACGTGAATAATCACAATGATAGAAAATTGTTATATAATAACATAAAAGGTTCTTTACAAGGTTCTTCTTAAAAGAAAGGTAAGGTTCTTTTTCTAAGCATGAAAAGATACGTTAATTCATAACTATATAATTAAAGAAATACATTTAAAAATTCAGTGCAATTTACCGCATTATACTAATGACACTGCCTACATCAGGGTTGGAAACTTGTTCATTTTAAAATAAAGTTACTCTCAAAATAAAGTTTAATAAAACACTGTCATTTTATAAAGTTACTCACCTACATCCCTTCCTCTTTTATTTTTAGTGGGTAATTTTTAAGAAAATATATTTTTGAATATTTTATCTTTTTTCTGATCAACCATTCTGCACAAAAGTGGTGAGTTGTAACTGAGTTTGGAAACCACTGGTATAGGTATTTCATTTTTTTTTAATGGGTGGAGGTGGAGACATACCTTAAGAAACTAAAGTTAGATTTTAAACATAACATGGTATGAAAAGTCAGATCATAAATTGTTCTTACACTTCTTATATTTATATTTTAATACAATTGTGGGATAATAAATATCCTCAACAATGCAACTTAACCCATTAACCGCTGACGTTGCGTTCACGCAAGAGTCAAAATAATTGCTCATCCAATGAATTAATTACATTGGCACCACTATTTTAGAATTTATAAAAATGTCTTATTTATTGGCAGGAATTTTGCTATTTTAGTAAAGCGAAATTTACCTTACTGAATTTGTGGTGGGAAACTACTTTCAACAAGAAATGTGAAAATTTCTATCGTAATAGTTTTAGCGGTTAATGGGTTAACAAACTCAAGCATTTAATTAATCAATACACGATAACATATGGAAAGAAAAAGCATAACACGAGGAACATAGAGAAATCGCAAGATATGAGGTGATCTTCGCGTGTATGAAAGACAATTTTTTTTTTTTTATTGGCGAACTATGAGTGTACAATTTGTCTAAAGCCAAAAACTTATGTAATGTACTGAAATCGCTTTAGTCGTTATCGAAAAAAAAGGTGTATCTATGACAGCTGCTTTACATGTGATCCTACAATGTTCTCACTGTCTCAATAAACTAAATATTTAGTACTTTGTTGCTGCATGTGCTTTAGATTGCATTCACTGTAATTAACCATTTCAAGGACAAGGTACTTCTATTCATAAAATGCTGAAATGCGTGACTGACACCGCAATTTAAAAGCAGTTTTATTTTAGATTAAGCAAAAGCTTTTCTTCACGTACTTAATAAAAGGGAAATTTTCATTCCAACATTCTGTTGCCAATGTGGTATTTAGGAATTAAAATAAGGTGGTCCAAAAATGAACCACCGCCCTTGAAAGGGTTAAAGTACAAATATCTTTCATTTCATTTATTATTATTATTATTATTATTTTTTTTTTTTTTTTGCTTTTCTCACTTTGAAATCATTTTAGACATCGATTATTCTAAAGCTGAAAAAATTAATTAGCTCTGAAAAGATAGATAACCTTTGCTTTCATGTCATCATTTTTTCTACAATGGTTAATTAAATAACTTTGAAGGGAAAACAGAATAAAACTGAAAGGAAGTGAAAGATGCTTAAATGTTTGTCGGAAAATTAAAAGCTTTTTTTTCCTTTTACACTGTAATGAGATATGCTCTTCCCTTTCAAATTAATCTTTAGTTTTTGGTTTTGTAACAATATATTTTTGTTGGATGATAATTAAAGTGGAAAGGATAATTACTTTAAAATGGATTTTTCGTGGTTAATCATTCTAGAAATTTAAGTAGTTTTATTCTCATGGTGTTGCTAATATTATGGATAAATAAATTTAGTAGTCTGACAATAAAGAATTTATTTAAATTTTCTCTTTTTAATCGCATAAAAATAGTTTAGAAGGATTACTATTTCCGAATAATAATTTATTCCTTATTTAATGATCGAATAAAAAAGGTGAAGACAAATAATCTCAAAATTGCAACAAAAAGTGCAAATTGTGGCCGCAATGCATCGTGATATATCCGGCCACACTGTAAAATAGATTCAGGAACGTTCCCTGGAGATAATAGGCAGCTGGGTTGACAATTATTTCCAAGGAACATATTTTGTAAATAACTGAAAATTTACTGAGTACTAGGCCGTATCGAAAAAATCGAAATTTCTCAAATCTTTTAGCGGTAGTGCGGAAAATTTGTGAACTCCCTTTATTAAAAAGTTTGCGGAATCTTAAAACAGTGGGTCTATTGCCTCATCTTCTGTTGTCTCAGTGTGCCGAAAGTTCCGAAAATTGGACTAAAAATGATTAAAATACAAAAATTAAAAAATTATCACTGATTTTGCTGATCAATTAGGGGTAGTGCTTAAAAGGTACCATGTTTGAATAAAAACAACCAAATTTTTTTTTAGAATTATAGGTTAATATCTTCTGCCGCCTCATCTGCATCGAATTTTGGAAATTGGGCTGACCATAAAATCACCTCACCACTGTCTTTTGTCCGGCTAAGCGCAGTAGGCAGGCGTTACAAGCATCTGCGAGAAGCAACCGATTTTAACTCGTTAAAAGCAGTATACTTTTATTTAGTGTGCGGTGTTTATAGTTGCTTGCACTTCAGTCGTTTTAAGGGAATTTGCCTTGTGGTTTTGTGCATTTCGTCATCATTTTCTAAGATGAGATATTGGTAAATATTTGAAATAAGCAGATAAGCAGAAATAAGCAGATAATGCATTGGACTTGTCTCTGAAGTTTCAATTCAAGCCTGCGAATTACACCATTAGACACACCTGTGTTCACTACAGTGCCGTTACACCCGACAACAATAAGGTTGCTAAAATCATCCAATAAAGCACTTGTTACGTATTTGTAAGTGTTAATAGATATATCAAGACTACATCCATTTCCAGGTGTAATATATTCCCATGTAAGTAGAACCATGTTGCGATACAATACAGTAACGCGCTTCTACAATTGTCCTTTGGAACTGTTTGTTCTCGAGAGATTCTGATGTGAAAGTTTTGTCATGCCGTCCATCAAAATAAAGACCAGATAGAGTGGAACGATTTTCGTTTTATTTTGAGACCAATTTTTTTGTAAATTCTCGGTTTTTCCCTTCATATTTTATTTTTGTCTGTGACGAGGCTGGTATCTGATTCTGTTGTTAAACCCAATCTTGCATAACACTCGATGCAATAGCAGCCGTGGCTCTGTTATATACACCATATCTTTTACCGACAAGACCCATGAATAGACAAGTTATCCAGTTTTAAACGCATTTCAAAACTCCTTGTTGACGGCTGAAGAGACGCTGTATAAGACTTGTGTTTGGTGCCCACCTTTTCCTCGATTTTCACCTCCATCATATCTTCTATTTCATTTTCCCTTTCATTCTCCACTGAATAGCTTGAAGCAGAAGCAGGAGACGCCTGTTTTGCAGATCTTATAGTATTCTGTTCTTTTCGCATTTGGCGTTTCTAGAGCCGTTTTGTCTCTGGAACATCAACACTTCCAATGAACATTTTTCTTTCCGTTCTTTTTTAATGAGGTGTTCAATGAGCAACACCTGTTCTTTTGCAAAAACTTTGCTTTCTTCCGGACACTTAAACCCCTTAAAAATCACGCATATACAGGCAGATATGTCAAAAAATATTTTTGCTTCCATTTTAAAGTTCTCAATATTTTCGAGAGTAATTTTTTTTTTCCAAGAAGTTTTATATTTTTCATGATTGGTCGATAGTTTCCATGGTATGCATGTATCAGATCACTAACACGTTTATGTAAAACCGAAGCAATGGATGTATCGATGTATAAACTTTCCATCTTCAAACCAACAGTTTCTGAAATAACTGAAACACACGGTCCTTTGTTTCCACCAGTTTCGTAACCAATATGCATCAGTTTCACAACCATCTCTTGTTAGTGCAACATCTTATAATGCCTTCATACGCTGGAAACATGCGTAAAAAATCCTTTGGTGTTCCAAAAAATACAACATTGCAATGTTTGTCGACTTGAAAACTTTGACTGCGATGATTTTGGCATTTCAAATAGTTACCAATATCGCATATTAGAAAATGATGACAAAATGCACAGAAACACATGACAAATTCAATTAAAAATGACTGCAGTGCAAGTGACAATAAAGACTGCACACTGACTAAAAGTATGCTGCTTTAAACGAGTTAAAATCGGTTTCTATTCGCAGATGCTTGTAGCACCTGCCTACTGCGCTCAGCCGGACAAAAGAGAGTGGCCAGGTAACTTACACTGTAAAAAAAATTCAGAAACGTTTCTGAATATATGGGGCAGCTACGGTGCATGTAATTTTCAAAAACATTTCTGAGTATTTCGGAAACCTCTTTCCGACATACTCAGAAACGTTGTTGACTATCTCAGAAAATCTTTTGATTTCTGAAATAGTCAACAACGTTTCTGGGATTTCTGAAATAGTCAACAACGTTCCTGAATATGTCGGAAAGAGGTTTCCGAAATACTCAGAAACGTTTTTGAAAATTACATGCACCGTAGCTGCCCCATATATTCAGAAACGTTTCTGAATTTTTTTACAGTGTACTGGTCACTCCGATTTGCTTCTCCGCTTGAAAATAGGAGTCTTTCACTTTTTTGGCAGACTGCCAAACCCAATCTGTCGGAATTTCGCATTCAGCAAGCACTAAACGATTATGCAGAAAAATACCAAAATGCGCCAAAATTTCCAAAATTCGATGCTGATAAGGCGACAGACGATATTAACCTGTAATTCTAAAAAAACATTTTGGTTGTTGTTGTTCAAATATAGTACCTTTTAAGCATCACCCCTAACCGATCAATGAAATCTGTGATCATTTATTAATTTTTGTATTTTAATCATTTTTAGTCTCATTTTCGGAAATTTCGGCCCACCGAGGCAAAAGAAGATATCAAACCACAGTTTTAAGATTCCGCAAATTTTTTAATGAAGGAAGTTAACAAATTTTCCGCACTTCCGCTAAAAGATTTGAGAAATTTCGATTTTTTAAATACGCCCTACTGAGTACGTCTCCTGAATATCAGTAAGCTTCTTTCGAAGCACCAGGAATGTTTCTGCTCATTTTCAGGAAGGTTACTGACATTATAACGCAACATTTTCGTTGTCAACAGAACTATTTCTTAAATTTCATCGGAAGATTCCAGATTTATTCAGTAAATAATCTGTCATTCTTAATCGGGGTTCGTACTGGTGACGAAATTCCACGACTTAACCCTGAAATGCGCTTTTTTTTTATTTTGTTTCGAAAAAAATATATATGATTCTCTGAAAGGTTTATTACACAGAAAAATAATGAAACAAATCAGAGATACATTTTTCATATATGAAGTCAATCTTTTCTTCTGTTGCACATCTGCAATACAAGTATAAACTACTGTCGTGCGGCTGTTTTACGCTAAAATATTGCAAATTAGTAAATATTTTAATAAGTATGTCTTCAAATACCTTATTTTATACAATTATTTATTATATAAAGCTTCACATTTATCCCTTTAATTCCCATGATAGAATACGTTCTAGAAATTACGTAGTCCAGAGAATCTAACTTTGCACCAGAAAGCTTCAATGGTTAATTTCGCTTTATCTAAATACGGAAAGACGGTTATTATTTAAAACAAATATTGCAATTTTTATTTTCTTGTGTCATTTAGGTATACATGAATAAAACAATCTATTAAATTCAAACCACAGTTGTTTGCGTATATGCAAGGCTGCGAACTAAAGGGTTAAGAGGAGACATGAGTGAAATTTTTTGAAAAAAATTAATTTTAGTCTTATTGGCTTAAAAAGTTATTAGAACTTTTCTGAATACATTGGCATGCGCGTTTTTTCCCGACCATTAGAAATAATCGTAAAAATTCAAGGGAATACACTGACTCAGACGCCACGCGCATTCACCTTAATTTTATGTTAACATTTTCTACTTATTTCTATATTTAAATTCTACTCGCACTAATATATTTAAAAAAAATTGAGGTACGCTCATGTTGTCAAAATGTAAAAGCTTTTCTTATAAATATGTGGTGGCACCCGAATAAAGGTTTTGTAAGAGATGCTGTTCCGGAAGTCACGCACGAAGTGACATAGAACCGATAATGGAGTTATGAATAAAGAGGGGGAGACATATAGTGTACTGTCTACGAGTTGCGAGTGAAGTAACTGAGGAGGTTGCACAAGATGATAGCTGATTTTTTTTTAAAAATCGGATCTACAGTTTCTGAAAATAACCGGAACAAACCTCCCAGCAATAAAATTGAATAGAAAATTTAGTCTTATTTAAGCGTCTTAATCATGGAAATATTTTCTCAAAAATTAGGTAAAATCTTCTATTTATTTTTACTGTTTCATGTTTGCCTGGTAAAATATTAAGTTTGTTTTAGCGGTTGCCACAATATGGCGGGAAAACAGGGCCTGACTACTGACAAAGTAAACTTCCACCAGCAAAATTCCAAATCTGTTTCCGCCATTATTTATGACTGAAATTTTGCCTTTAAATAGGGAGAAAATTTCTATATAAATTTACTGGTGGGAGTTTCCACCGGAGGCTCTCAACTCTTCCGAAAGAGGTTAAAGCTTCACTATTTAAGGATATGTCAGTTCATCTTTATTAATAGTTCCATGGAACCGATAAGTGTTAAAACATTACCTCATGTATTAAATGAAACTAAATTTTATCTAAATGTTTATATATACTTCAACATTGGAACCGCCAAGGTGATCATTTGGACAATTTCGAAATTTTCATTCCGTACCAATTTGTTTCTATTGAGAGTTTAAGTTTCAGTTTCCGTGACTTTTCCTACAATTGGAAAAGCTATGATACGCCAGTGATCATTTTTCCAGTCAGCCAAAATTTATGAAGTATTGCAATAGTACATCTAGAACCTCCGAAGCGGTCAAAATGACCGCCGTCAATTTTTATGCACATTTTATCTAGTAAATGTCGCAACAATCCATACTTCATACAATCATACTTCAACAAAGATTACAACATTACCACAGATAAATTCTTTGCTTCACTGCCCCTTGCAGAAAAGCTGAAGTCACTAAAAACAAGCATTGTTGGCACAGTCAATCGCGGACGAAAAACAAAATTCCACAGGCCATAAAATCTGAAAAAATGTCTTTGTACAGTAGCCAAATTCTTACCAAAGATGATATTACGTTGCGTTTATTAAGGCAAATAAAATAAATGTGATTTAATTCTAAGTTCCCAACATCCATCAGCTACATTTGAAACTGGTGATAAACACTTACCAGAAACTGTAAAGTTCTATAATTCTACAAAATTTTGCGTCGACGTGCTCGACCAAATGGCACGGTGGTATTCTACATAAGCTAGTTGTAGACGGTGACCTCTACAAGTGTTTCATAATTTTCTTGATCTGTCGTGCATCAATTCTGAAAAACACAAGCAAAAAAGTATTAAATAACAGTATTTTGTTAAAGAGAAATCCGTTTCCAGTATCACTTTATATTATTTACAGTATTTTCTAGAAGGAAATACTGGTAGACACCGCTTTTATTGACTGTGTTTTTCCCTGACCACTCGCCACACTGAATATTGTATTGCTCAGGGGATAAATATAAATGTTTGTTTTCAACAAGTTTATTTTCTTTTTAGAAATTTCGATTGCTCATGAAAAATATTTTCTACGATAAAAATATTTTTAAAATAAAAAATATAAATAATACATATATATATCAATATAATATAATTATAACATAATAAAATATAAATAAATATAATAAAAATTATGAAATATATATTATTATACGGGCAATGATGGTAATAATAACAATAAACGATACTGAGAGTAAAAAATGGCAAGTAAACAATAGTTGAGCATGGTAATCCACATCGGTCAAAATGACCGCTTTAATGGTTATAGTTATACGTTTTTGCCGGCTGTTCTAGTGTTAATTCATGTGTTTGAGAAAATTGCGCAAGAACTTCACACAAGTTAAAAGTGTCTAAGTTTTTTGTCTCTCCTGAAAAATCGTACTTTTCAGGTAAGAATCCCATTATCTCAGAAATTACTCGAGCGGTTTAGATAATTTTTTTCCTTTCAGATCATAAATATAAGATCACATACGGCCATAGCTACCAACATCTTACCCTTTTCAGTACCACAAAAATTTTATAGTAAATTTTACCTTTTTAAATCGTTGTAATTTGCCGATTAATTAAGGGAGAAATTTCTTTTAAATTTTTTTTGGTACGAAAAAGCGGAAGAGTTGGCAGCTCTGTACGGCATACTGTTTTAAAAAACTTTAATTAGTTTCAGAAAAAATTTTCTGAAAAATCAAAAAAAATTTAAAAATTAACATTGCTCTAAAATAAAAAGTTTTAGTCGCAGAAAAAACTGTCTGCCACAAATTTTGAGCATAATCCCGTGAATATAGATTTCAATTTTCATCTAAATCGGTCGGGTAGTTTCCGGGGAAACGGGTCTTAAAACTGGTATATTTTCCATAGGATTTCGCCTGGTCTTGTCTTCCCTTAATCCCAGTATATTCTTAGAGAAAAACTCGTCTTTGGAAATCGCGTGATTTATATTAATACAGTTTTCGTACATAAAAATACTGGTACTTCAGCTGAAAGCTTACGAAAATTCTTCGTTACCCAGGGTGTGCCGGTTTGGCCTCCGTTTGTATTTTTAAAATCCGAATTCGTGCCAGAAATTAAAAGGCCATGAAACGTGATCAGGTTTTATTGATACTTATTTTTTTTACATTTTTCCTACAATACCCCAGCTAGATCTGAAGATCGGTTGAACAAAATTCGAAATGTTGGTGAAGCAATTGCTGATACTTTTGAATACACTGTTAAAACTGGCAAAAACATTGTAATTCACGAAAGTATAGATCCATGGAGATGACGCCTCGGTTTTTGTCAATATGATCCAGAAGCGACATAAGTATGGAAGAAAAAAGACAAAGATGTAAAGAATAATACAAATGTTTATCTAAAAGAAAAGGCAGACACTATACCACGAAGAAAACTTTAATCCAATCGGGTATTGTAAACGTTGTAAGGGCATTGTTTGACATTCCAAAATGTCAAATCCTCACCAGAATTAATGAAAGTAGAATATTTACCTTAATCAGTTACGAAATGTCCACTATTAAATAAAGCAAAATATGTCATTCTAAATTTCTGGTATGAACACTAAATTTTTTATTAATAATGGAGGCCAAACTTGCAACCTGGTTAGAATGTACCCCACGGCTTCAGTGTTGCCAGATGGGCTACTTTTTTTAAATTCAGTTTCTCGATTGGCACCACTTTTTTGAAATGGTAAAATACGGGTTATTTAATGACATAATAATTAAGGCGAAAGTAAAAGTAATTTTAACGTTATGCTTTGACCATTATCGCAGGAGAGGAGAGTAATGTTCGTGTGCGCAAACAATATTTACATATTGTGCTCTTGCAGGTCAATTCTGTTTTGGATACCGGCCGCAAGAGTGGAAAGCAGCACTAGTGTGCGCAAATAAATTTCTCATGTACGGAGCTCGCTCTAAGTGTAATCGATCTGATAATAATAATTTAATATTAAGTCCCAAATGTCACAGTACAGCGTCTAGAATACCTAGTGTGGAAATATGCCATCCAAACAACGCTAAAATTTGTATCCCTTAAATGTGCGACGATACTGCTAAAATCCCAAGTGTCGATCGCAGCGACATCTGCGGGATTTTCGTATTACATTGTATAGACTAGCAATATCTTGCAGTTATAGAAAATAACCTGCAGATGTCGCTGCGATCTGTACATTTCAGCAGCATCGTTGCACATTTAAGGGATATAATATTTTAGCACTTATTTAAGTATTACAGTAATACTATTAATTATTAAAATGTCTTAAGTAATACTATTAATAATATATATATATATATATATATATAATATAATTGTAACATAATAATATATAAATAAATATAATAAAATTATGAAATATATATTATTATACGGGGCAATGATGGTAATAATAACAATAAAGAATGAGTAAAAAATGACAGTAAAAAATGGCAAGTAAACAATAGTTGAGCATGGTAATCCACATCGTTCAAAATAACCGCTTTGGCGGTTATAGGTATACGTTTTTGCCGTCTGTTCTAGTGTTAATTCGTGTGTTTGACAAAATTGCGCAAGAACTTCACACAAGTTAGAAGTGTCTAAGTTTTTTGTCTCTCCTGAAAAATCGTACTTTTCAGGTAAAAATCCCATTATCTCAGAAAGTACTCGAGGGGTTTCGATAATTTTTTTCCTGGTAGATCATAAACATAAGATCACATACGGCCATAGCTACCAACATCTTACGCTTTTCAGTACCACAAAAATTTTATAGTAAATTTTACCTTTTTTAATCGTTGTAATTTGCCGATTAATTACGGGAAAAATTTCTTTTAAATTTTTGTGGTACGAAAAAGCGGAAGAGTTGGCAGCTATGTACGGCATACAGTTTAAAAAAACTTTAATTAGTTTCAGAAAAAAAATTATGAAAAATCAAAAAAATTTAAAAAATTAACATTGCTTCTAAGATAAAAAGTTTTAGTCGCAGAATAAACTGTCTGCCACAAATTCTGAGCATAATCCCGTGAATGTAGATTTCAACAAAATCGGTCGGGTAGTTTCCGGGGAAACGGGTCTTAAGACTGGTATATTTTCCATAGGATTGCTCCTGGTCTTGTCTTCCCTTAACCCCAGTATATTCTTAGAGAAAAACTCGTCTTTTGAAATCGCGTGATTTATATTAATACAGTTTTCGTACATAAAAATACTGGTACTTCAGCTGAAAGCTTACGAACATTCTTCGTTACCCAGGGTGTGCCAGTTTGGCCTCCATTGCTATTTTTAAAATCCGAATTCGTGCCAGAAATTAAAAATAGTATTTTTTGCTTTATTTAAAACTTTTACGCCGGCGCCGATATTCATGTTTTTCGCTGTCAGACCGATCTCGAATTCATATTTCGATCATCTGGCACCGCGGCATTGTCGCTTATTGAGACACTGTATGGCCCTACCAGTGGCCGAGATTTTCTGCCCTCGAAGCTGATAGACGGGGGGTGCTGGGCTCGCGCCCATCGGCCTAATCGTTCGAAGTTTTCGTGGTTTTCTTCGAACCATGGATTTCTATGCGTAAATACGGGTTAGGTTCCCTTTGAAACACCCCCACGGAGGGCACTCCCCTTTTTAGGCCCTATATCCCTCGTGTTGATAATTGGCCGTCATAAACACAACCAACCACACACTGTATGTAATGACCTGGCCCTCTCATATTTATTGAATTGAACCCGAAAATAACAAGCAGAGTTCATTGTGAATGTCTAAAAGTTTGTAAGGAATAAGAAACTTACTTGGAGACATTATTTTATTTACTATACTTAACCCTTTCTGGCGTGGAGTAAGTGAGTTTGCAAAGCGATGAAATGATGGACTGACACCAGAATTTACAAACCAATTTATTAGAAAATAAAAACGTGTTTATTCTCCCGTACTTCATAAAACAAAATTTTAATTAAAAATTCTTGGTGCCCCTTGTCAGTTTTGGAATTAAAATTAGGTGTCCGTTTTTGTGGACACCGACCGCTAAAGGGTTAAGACATCACAACCTCCACGTATTATACACATTTAGATTAACGTTGATAATGAAAAGAACGATCTACCGCAGGAAAGAGCGCAATTATCAGGAATTAGATTAGATTGGCAGGGCTACCACAGTCAACTATTGTTCTATTCTAATCGCACCGCACAACTATTAAAAAAATAAATTTTGTAATATATTTCTGTTGCAGATTTGTTCAAACTGTATGTCAATGATTTTTGTTTTGAGAAAGTGGTGCGAGGTAGAATTAAAAAATAGTCTCCTATATTAGTCTAAAATGGATATGTATGCGAACGCGCGCATACAAAAGGCCATGAAACGTGATCAGTTTTTATTGATAGTTATTTTTTTACATTTTTCCGACAATACCACAGCTAGATCTGAAGATCGGTTGAACAAAATTCGAAATGTTTTTGAAGCAATTGCTGATACTTTTGAAGACACTTATAAAACTGGCAAAAACATTGTAATTCACGAAAGTATAGTTCCATGGAGATGACGCCTCGGTTTTTGTCAATATGATCCAGAAGCGACATAAGTATGGAAGAAAAAAGACAAAGATGCAAAGAATAATACAAATGTTTATCTAAAAGAAAAGGCAGACACTATACCACGAAGAAAACTTTAACACGTTCACGCCGGCGCGGTGGGTCACACTGGACTGTCTCAGTGCTGCCAAGTCTCCGGCTTTTTGGATTCCAGTATTTTAATACAGGAAGTGTTGTTTTATGTAATTAGAACAATTGGGCGATTTATAGGAACAACATTTCCTCTAAAATAACAATGGTGTGAAAAAAGCCGGAGACTTGACAACTCTGAGACTCTCGAGTGTGACCCACCGCGCCGGCGTGAACGTGTTAATGTAACCAGGTATTGTAAACGTCGTTGTAAGGACATTGTTTGACATTCCAAAATGTCAAATCCTTACCGGAATTAATGAAAGTAGATTATTTACCTTAATCATTTACGAAATGTCCACTATTAAATAAAACAAAATATGTCATTCTAAATTTCTGGTATGGACACTAAATTTCTTATTAATAATGGAGGCTAAACTGACAACCCTGGTTAGAATGTACCCCACGGCTCATACTTTGACGGTTATCGCAGGAGAGGAGAGTGACTTTCGTGTGTGCTAACAATATTTACATATTGTGCTCTTGCAGGTCAATTCTGTTTTGGATACCGACCGCAAGAGTGGAAAGTAGCGCTAGTGTGCGCAAATAAATTTCCCATGTACGGCGCTCGCTCTAAGTATAATCGCTCTGATAATAATCATTTAATATTAATTCCCAAATGTCACAGTACAGCATCTAGAATACCTAGTATGGAAATATGCCATCCAAACAACGCTAAAAATTTGTATCCCTTAACCCCTTAACAGTGACATTTGTTTTCTTACAAAAAAATTAAAAATGAGGCTGGACACCACTTTTTCCATACTAAAATATTTACCTTACTTAATCGAAAAATATCTGACAATCAATAAAGATAAATTTACAGTTATAAATCAGTGCTATCAAAATGCTTTTAATAACGAAGCAAGCAACGTGTTCTTTCCCGAATCCAGTTCGGGCCACACTGTTAAGGGGTTAAATGTGCGACGATACTGCTAAAATCCCAAGTGTTGATCGCAGCGACATCTGCGGGATTTTAGTATTACACTTGTATAGACTAGCAATATCTTGCAGTTGTAGAAAATATCCTGCAGATGTCGCTGCGATCTGTACATTTCAGCAGCATCGTTGCACATTTAAGGGATATAATATTTTAGCACTTTTTTAACACTATAACGGCGGCGAGGGGTCATTTTGACCCTTGCCGAATGAAAACATTTCGATTCGAACCAGAATTTTTTTTGTAATATAAGATTGATATATACTGCACAAAAATAACTTAAATAAATAAGTTAAATAGTTCTAAATAAAAATTCTGATGTGAAATATTTTTCTAAAACTTGAGCAAAATTTCCCGCCGTTCTAGTGTTAAGTATTACAGGGATAGCCAATTTCCACACTATATGTTCTAGGCGCTATAGTCACAATTGCACAAGAATTTTGGAAAAAAAACTTTCTTTTATTCTGCACGTCAAGAAATGTTCTTACATTTTTTTCAAAAAACTTGACCGTAAATTCCAGTGTGGTGTCAGTCAAACATTTCATCATTTTATCAATAGATGTATTTTTCCCATGAAAGGTTTAACCCCTAACCCTTTCAGGGGAAACGTACTTCTATTCGCTAAATACTGAAATGTATGAATGACATCGGAATTTAGAAGCGAATTTATTTCAAAATAAGCAAAAGCATTTGTTCATGTACTTTTTTTTGACACCCAGCCAGGACTCTAACCGTGAGGTTTATGGAACTAATGTCCTGGCGGGAAACCCCCCCCCCCCACCATCCAGCTCCGCGCACTACCAAAGGACCGGGCAAACCAACGGCATATATAATAACAAAATAAATAAGAAAAGCATAAACTCTTATACAAAAATAAAACATAGCAATTCGTTATGATCAACAATATACAAAAAGCTTGTTTAGAGATTACCATGCAACTTTTACAAGAGTGTGGGTTTATGGGTAACTCCACAACCAACTGAAGAACAGAAACAATATCAATAGCTGAAGATAGTCCAATAAAATAAATAGTCCTTAAAATCAAAAATATTTAAAAACTTAAGTTCATAAAATGCAGGAAAAACTGATAGCCAATGATTAATAACCCCTACGCAGCAAGATCAATAATCAGTCCGCCAGTACGTAGGAATCCTTCCACAGCACTACAGCTACCTGCAAGGGTTGCGTAATAGATAAAAAGTTCAAGCACTCACAACGTGAAGAATAGGCGTGTCCACTAGAACCACTGTATATGAACAATTTCAATAATATTAGAGAGTCCAGTAAAAATAAAAGTCTGTACATAATGTTCATAAAATCTGAGTCTTTAAAATCGAAAGTTTTAAAATACAAGGGAGATTGATAATAGTTGTGGAACTTGGTAACTATAATATACTTGAAAATGTTCATTAATAGACTGCTTTAGAACCGATATCTTATAAAAGAATACTTTGCATTAAGTGCATTATATATCGCACATAACTTGCTGTAGTTTTTCTTGTCAAATAGGACTCTTCTGAAATTATAACTGATACTTTGTGAATTATCAAAATGAAAGAAAAATGGTACCACAGGGCATCTGCCAAAAAGGTAATGATGTACATTACCCACGCTGCCACAATCACAGAGTGCATTACTTCTTTTTCCAATTTTAAACAAATATTCTGGGAAGCTTCCATGAGCAGAAACAAAATATTCAATAACTTGGCTCACACAAATAAAACTATCATCTACTTTTTTAAAAACTTTGTAGGTGTCACTTCCTTTAACGCTGTGTCTCCAATCTTCTTGCCAATCACTACGTATATTTTCCAAATAAATCCTCTTCACCCATGAGATAGGAAATTTCACCTCTTCCACTACATCAGCAACCGCTGGATCTATAGCTGCTTTTGCCAATTCATCGGCCCTCTCATTTCCTGGATTACGAATTACCAATGTGTGCTCTTGTCCATCCTAGGGTAAGCTCCTTTTCTGGATGACTATTGAAATTATTATAGATGTTCTTTACAATGTTATTAATTGGCAAGTTTCTCTGAAGAACAAGTGTGAAAGCCTTGTTATCTGTAAACAAGTAAGCCATAGTAAAATTTGAGGACATAAACCAATCAATAGCATATCTAATAGCAGTTAATTCTGCTTGATAAATACTGTTTCTTCCATTCAGAGAGATCTTGAAATCAAAGATAAAATTATTATTATATAGTACTGTCAACGCTGCTCCGACTCACTGCACCATCTTAGATCCATCTGTATAAAAGAATGGGTGTTTCTCGTTTATAAAATAATGATCACATTTATCAGTTATTATAAGGTTTTTCAGACTCGTATAATCTGGATAATCACAGGTACCAAGGTCATGCATGATATTATCTTTCTTGATTTCTATGTCACCATCATAAATACTCATTTGTCCATTTAGGAAATTATGTTTTATCACACCATGTTTCAGCTTAATATAGATTGGGGCGACGCCTGCCAGAACACATAATGCCGCTGTGGAGACTGTTCTATACGCCGAGATGATAGAAAGCAGGCCCAATCGTTGACTAGAACTCAGTTTACTCTCGCCATGAATATTAAGATCCTGCAGCCATACTTCATATCCATAACTTATTTGTTTCTCTATAACAGCACAATACCAAATTTTTCTGTAGGTCGCCTCTAATCCCCTATCTCTAACCACAGTCTTCTCGATGTTGGATGTCAAACTTCTCACTTTTTCTCTAACTTTCTCTATATGCGCAATCCAGTTAAACTTGCTGTCAATGGTAACTCCAAGATAATCAATTGTGTCCTTAACTGGAATACTGTTACGATCAATCTTGAATATAGGACGTCTGTCTTCAAGTAAGAATCGGCCAAAAAGCATGCTTACACACTTTTCACCGCTAATCTTCAAAGACAACTCATCACAGATTTCCTTGAACCATGCGATCCGTGCATTCATCTGTATTTCAAGTTCCCGTCTTGTATCAGCTTCTGCAAAAATAGTAAAATCATCGGCATAAAAGATAATTTCTTGATACTTTGTCCTATATTTCTTGATAAGAAAATCATTTAAAGACATTACAATGGTATTATCTAGCACCAGAGAGCTGATAACGGCATAATCCTTGTTAGTTATAATTATAGCAGAATTAAGAAGACCAGAGAAATAAACGGGCCAATCACTTGGGATGCCAGAGGCGACACCATCTGATACATAAGGATCTTTGCAAAGTATGATATTAATATTATTAGCGATAGCATAATCTGATACAGCATCGTTTGCATCTCTGCAATGATGTAAGTTAACCTGAACAATCCTAATTCCACCAACAGAACCATCGCCACCATTGCCGCCCTTAGCTACGATTAGGCAAGACTTGCAACCTATATTTCTTAAATTCCGGACAATCAGCACTATCAGCCCTATGGTCACAATCCACATCGGCCTCACTATGATAGCAGTTAGCACATCTTATGGTCTCAGATTTACAATCCCGGAGCAAATGGTTGCCAGAACACTTTACACATTGAGTTTCTCCATCACAGTTATTGGCCATATGGCCGTACTTTTGACATTTGAAGCACCGCGTGATGGAGACGAACGCCACCACACGGTACCTCTCATAATCCAGACAAATCCTTTTCATATTCATCAGAACTTTTTTACAATCGGCATCTATGTCTAGCAACCAATTAACTTTACCCATTTTCGTCTCTATTTTCCTTATGACTCTAATTTCTACATCCGTTTTACTCAAAATGCCCTCTAGCAAGGTCTTAGTCGCCGGATCCAAATGCGCATCTTTAAGCTTTTCCCTAATATTACCATAAGTAATATCTTCGGCATTATTTTTCAAGAGAGACTCCACTTCATTCTTTACCACTTCCACCGTTATTTTAGGCTCTACACTCAATATCAAGATTCTTTCTCTTCTCCTAACCGGTACATTTATTTTAGCGACTGCCTTTAATTCATCCGAGTCCACCAGGGCATTTTTTACTAACTCCAAATCCTTCTTATTCTTATACTTTAATATCACTTGCCTTGGTTTCGTCATAATTACATCGTTAGGAACTGGCACGTTTATGTTTACCCGACAGACCTCCTTGATTTTATCTTTTATTTGAACCAAATCCTGTTGTTCTGTATTTGTAGTCAAGACCATTGTATGTTCGTCTCTCCTCTTCTGAACATTCTCTTTCGCCTTTGGGGCTGCATCCTCCACTGAACTCACTGATGTTCTAGAGATCTTCTGGGCAAGCTCCCCCATAAGTTGACTGTATTCAACCCTATCCTCCAACCTGGTCCTCAGCACCTTATTTTCCTCACTTAACTCTGTGCATCTTTTCAGCACGTACTCCAATGCCTTCCTAATTGTATTTGTTCATGTACTTGATCACCCAACCGGAGCGCCCACCAAATTTGGCATAGGTTATATGCTCCGGAGGAGAATCCCTTCCACCACCAAACGAAACCTCCGCCAAGCCAACAGGACCGGAAAAACCAGAAAAACGGTAGTTATTCAAAGAAAGATCAACATACCGAAGTGAAATCACTTGAGATAGATACAGAAAAAAAATACAACACAAGTTAACAGACGAACTTCACAAACGAAGTTTCGGCTTGACGACATTCTATATATAACCTATAAAAAAGTTCTTGATTCTAGTAAAGTCCACAAGTTCGTAAAAAGTAATAACGAAATAAAAAAGTCAGTTACTTTAACTGTGAACTAACACGTACATAGCAAAACAACAAATGTGCACCATCGGAGACAGAAAAGAGTCATCCTTTAGAAACATCTACCACCGTATGTCAGGGCTACAAACTATAAATGTATATTTTAAGAAACAAAATCCTAGTCTATTGAATCCAAACTGTTAATCCAATTGACTAACCAAAATAAATAGTAAAATTCTCTACCAGCACCAATAATCTGTAGAACATCAATCCAGAAAACTTGAAGAAACTTGATGAGGATTAAAAACACAAGTCCATAAGAGAGAAATGTCCATAAAAAAGAAATGTCCCGTAAAAACAAAAGTTTATTAAAAATGTCTCTAAAATTGATTTTCCATTAAAAGATAAATGTCCAGTTTTAACATTGTTCATGACAGGATTCAATAGTTTTGTTAAACACAGTAGTTTAGAGAATACTAAACTTAAGCACCCAAGCTTGAGCACAAATTAAATAATAAAAAAAAAAAAACATAGACACAAATCAAGCTGTAACCAGAGGAGCAGCACTTTAAAAATATATAAAAATAAATGAGCTGTAATTCAAAAAGAATACTTTATGAATGAAAATGCCTTGTTTAAGCTATTGTAAATCTTTTTAAGTTTACCATAATTGGATCTCGAATTGAGGATGTTGCAAATGTTCCATTCCACCGTTCTGTTTCGATGGAAATAAAAATGAGTATCTGAGACCTGGCAACTATCAAAAAGATAATGGCGTACATCACCCCTTCTATGACAAAGACATCTGTCTGTATCCCTACGTCCTATCTTATATAAATAGGTTGGGAATGCACCGTGAGAAGAATAAAAGTATGCACAGATTTGTGAATAACAAAGATAATCTGTATTTACATGTCGTAATAAACTGAAGGTGTCCCTACCCTTGTTACTATTATCCCAATGATGCTGCCAGTCAGAAATAATCTTCCTTGTCAAAGCCGAATTAAGGTAACTTATAGGTATAGGTATGTTTTCTTCTTTATCAAAAATTCCATCCATAATCACCGATTTTGCTAGGTAGTCTGCTCTTTCATTCCCCTGTATACCAACATGGGCCTTCACCAAGCCTATATGGATAACTTTTTTATTCAATAAACGTAAGTTGGTAAAAATTTTCAACAACAAGGAACCCGTAGGAAATAATCTCTGAAGAGCGCTGTAAGATGATAAGCTATCAGTGTATAGATGGAAAACTTTAAAAGCTGTAGATCTGCACCAGTCAATTGCTTCTGAAATTGCCACCAATTCGGCTTGATAAACTGAATTAAGTGACCGAAGTTTAACTCTGAAATCAAATATAAAAGCTTCATGATAATAAACTGCCGCAACACCCTCATTCATCTTTGATCCATCAGTGAAAATTACTGGATGGTTATAGATAGGAACCGAGTCAACCACTGGTCTTACAAAGTTGATATGACGTGAATAACAAAAATACGGATAATCATATGACTTAATTTTGTTCATCAACTTACTAGAATTCACCAAGATATCATTAACTTCCATGGAAGAATTACCATGTATCACATTATATTTTAGTGAGGAATCCGAGAGTTCCAGCTGCAAAGGAGGCGTGCCTGCTAACACACAAAGTGCATCCGTTGGTGTTGTACGATAAGATCTTATTATTGAAAGTAAACACATTCGTTGGCAAGATGATAACCTTTGTAGACCATGACACTTCAAATCATTATACCAGACTTTGTGGCCATAACTAATTTGTTTCTTAAGAACGTTCAAGTACCAAATCTTGGTAAATTCAATAGAAAGACCTTGATCCCTTATCCGAGTCTTTCTTACATTACATGTAAATCCTGTAATTTTTGTTCTGACCATGTCCAAATGTTCTAACCAGTTAAATGTACTGTCTAACATAAAACCGAGATACATAATGTTATCTTTTACAGGAATACTTCTATTCATTAGTTTAAAAATCGGTCTTCTTTTCTTTAGTGTCTTTGTACCAAAAAGCATGGCCACTGTTTTATCTGGATTAATCGAAAGATTGAAACGAGCACAGGCAGTAACAAAATTTGCCACATGGTTATTCATCTTGTACTCCAATGACGCTCTTGTATTTGCACCATCTGTAACAATTGAATCGTCTGCGTATGAAATCATATCCATTAAATTATATCTACTCTGCTTCAATATTTCATCTGCTACAATTGACCAGATCAATGGCCCTAAACAAGAGCCCTGCGGGCAGCCAAAGAAAATCCTGAACCATCGGACAACCCGGAGAAATCGAAACCCAATCTGCCTTGAAGAAATATAATTTTTAAAAATGCTCTTCAAATAAACAAAGATTGGTAACTTATCAATAATCTCCGAGGCGATCGACCAGTCCAGGACATCAAAGGCCCCCGAGATATCGAAGGAAACGGAAGCACAGTACTTGTATGTTGCCAACTTTTCCCATATCAAATTCCTTAAAGAAGCCATTGCCGTCAATGTACTCTTTGCTTCGCGAAACCCATGTTGGTTATCATCAAGATAGTTTGTATTTTCCAGCATCGAAATTATTCTAGTTTTCAACAGTCTTTCATAAACCTTTCCCAACACAGGTAGCAATGTTATAGGCCTATAGCAGGAGGTCTGTTTCTCTTCCTGAAAAATACTATCAGACCCCTTTTCCAACATGTTGGAAAATGAGCGAGCCTTAGGGAGGTATTAAATATGCTGAGCATCAAAAATCTAAAATTTTTACAGAGATTTTTCACAACTAAGGCATCTATATTGTCCTCACCTGGAGCCTTATTATTTCTTTGCTTTTTTAAAGCAAAATTTAATTCACGGGTTGTAAACAACACCATATCTGGATGATCTGTATAATCAAGATCATTTATAAAATTATGAATGGAAGGCGGTATATCATTAATCTTAAAGTGCTCTTGCATCAGTGTAGCTGCAAACTCATCATAACTATCAAAAACTGAAGAATTTTCAAGAGTTGTAAAAGCTAAATCGGCATATTTAATAGATTTGCCAGAGACATATTTATATAGGTTTCCGTAAGCATCCTCCGTTCTTCTACAGAAATTTGTCCAACCAACATTCTTCGCACGTCGCAGATTCCTCTTGTATTGCCGACGAGCCAAGACATATGTATCCCTGTATTCTTCCATATCCAGATTTTTTCGATGATGTCTTTTGTAAAGTGCATTCACTCTATTTCTCTCAACCTTCAACTGTTTTGTATACCAACTCGTTATTGGCTTATGAGATAATTTACCTAATTTAAAGCTTCTTAGCATGATAATATAATATAGTATATAGTATAATATAGTTGAATATAATCATTAAAACTAATTAACTAGTCTTCCAAAGCAGCAATATTATGAACTCTTTCTAGTATATCATGCAATAGATCACTCTTCTGTCTAAAAAGTCTATTGAACTTTGCAAAAGATTTATTTTTAGTTTTATATCTCATTATGTGACTATAAAGAACTTCCGATTTAAGGTCAAAGGAAATATACCTATGATCGGAGAATGAGAAAACTCTATCAATAACCTGCCAGTTATCCATTAGCGGAACAATATCAGAAGCAGCCAGCGTTAGGTCCGGACGACCCTTCTCTCGCCCTGAACGTATGAATGGGGTGCATCTGGATTCTCAGATTACCAATCATAATATAGTCGTAAAATGTCTCTGTTCGATCATTTTCTCTAGTGTACCCCAGATAATTCAAGGGAACATTAAAATCACCACCAATTAACAGTCGTGAACAGTTCGTATAATAATTCATTCAGGGAGACATGTCTCTATCAATATTACCAGATGGAGCACTGTATACTGATCCATTATCATAGGACCTTGTAGCAATGTTATCGAAATAAAAATACTATTTTCAGATCTAAAACTTACAACACATGACATGGCTTTGTTAGTACACAAGATTGCAGCAGAGTTAGAAAAAGAAGAGAAACACAACCAATCTGGCGAGATTCCAGAAACTGCTCCCTCATACACATAAGGATCTTGACAGAGAAAAAAGATTACATCATTGCTCTCCGCATAGCGAGCCAAAGCATCGTTAGCATCGAAACAATGATGTAAATTTATCTGAATGAACCGCACAGAATCAGAAGAGGTAGAACTTAAAGGGACCAGTGTTATAAACGTCTGGAAAATAAGGTCTCTCTGTATTTCTTAAAACAGGGACAGTCGGGACTGTCAGCACGATGTTCTGAGTCCACTGTCTCATCATCATATTTTTCCTTTAGACAATTAGCACAGTCCTCTATTACAGATTTACAGTCTATCCGACCATGTTCCCCCGCACATTTCGTGCATTTTAAGCCACCTGAACAACGTGACGCCATATGACCATAGCCCTGACACTTATAACATCTCATAATCTGACTATACTCCACTACTCTAAATCTATCGAAATCAATGCATAATCTGCGTCGTTCTATCAAGCTGGAAAAACTCTCATCATCTACGTCCACTACCCAATTTACAATACCAGCTCTTGTTGGAATCTTTCTCACCACCTCCAATTCCTTATAATCATCCAAACCCGAATCCTGAAAGACACTCCTTATAGAATCCAAAACAGAATCCTCCGAAGTATCCCGCTCCAAACTAAGTAAAAGAACACTCTGTCTACGTCGTCTTGGTGTAACAATTTTGACCCTTTCTCCCCATGGTTCCAATGTCCTTTTGATCTTATCCGTGTCTTGTCTTGACGTCACTTTAAGAACAAGTTGACCCGCTTTGGTCAAAACTACATCTGTCAGTTTTGGAAAATCCTGTGTCTCCTTTGAAACCTTCCTTAGATCCTCTCTGATATCCTGGACATTGTTCATGTACTTGATCACCCGACCGGAGCACCAACCAAAGAATGGCATAGGATGTAACGCTCCGGTGGAAAATCCCCACAACAATCACCGATGCCGGACATCGGAAAGCACCCAAAATAACAGGGAAAAAGGCACATATTCTGACGAACTTACATAGTAAGTCGTAAATTTACAAAACAATTGATGTTGCTTTCATCATAATAATAAAAATAAAAACAAAAGTGAAGTGACTTAAATGTATAACAAAAGTTAAGACTATAAATCCTTGTTCAAGATTATGAAGTGTAAATGTTCATAAAAGTTCACTGTTCACTAATGTTCAAATGAGTTCAGTGTTCGAAAGAAAAATGTTCATAAAAGTTTTATATAAGATAAACTAACTTGAAGAAAGATCACCATAATGTTCAGACCTCAAGAGAAAATCACCGCCAACAAAAATGTCAGACAAAGGACAGTTACTATAAAAGGCACAATGTTGAGCCTTTGATGTAGTGTCAGAAAACCACGTAATGTCCGTAGCGAACCACTGATGAGTATTGACAGTATGATAGAAGTAAAAAGTTACAAGTGTAAAAATTATAAAATTTATACCTAATAAATGAGTATTCCCTATTAAGTGCGTTGTACATATCACACAGTTTTCTATAGTTTGAACGGGTGGTGAGAACGTTTCGAATATTCCATCTCAGTGTACAATTCCTGTTGAATTTAAATGTACAAGGCATTCACGGACAATGTCCAAACAAATAATGTTGTATACTTCCTACTTCACCACAGTTACACCTGTTATCTGGGCGTTTTCCTATTTTAAACAGATACTGTGGAAATGCTCCATGTGAAGAAAGAAAATAACCTATCACCTGGGATTCACATAGAAATAAATCGTTAACCCTGTTTAATATCGCATAAGTATCTCTTCCCTTCTCCGAATTTTCCCAAGAAACCTGCCATTGATCATGTAGAAGTGTTTTAAAATGACGCTTTAAAATAGAAGTTGGTGCAGGAATGCGTAGAACTTTATCATACAGATCATTTATAATAACTGATTTTGCCAACATGTCCGCTCTTTCATTTCCTGGTATTCCAACATGCGATTTTATCCAGCCAATATATATGACTTTATTATGTAACAGGCGCAAAGAGTTGAAGATATTAAAAAGCTGACCGTTAGATGGAAATAAGCGCTGAAGAGCGTAAATTGATGACAAGCTGTCAGTATAAAGATGAAATGAATCATGCGGGGAGTCGATGCACCAACTGATAGCCTCGTCTATCGCAGCCAATTCTGCTTGAAAAACAGAGTTATAGTCATGTAATTTTAATCTCATGTCTAGCATAAAAGAATCCCTATACCAAACCGTAAATGCAGCTCCTACACTGTTCATCATTCGAGAACCGTCAGTATACAGTATCGGATGATTCACCACTGGTACTGTATCAACCACTGGCTTAACAAATTTTATATTTAAGTTTTCAAAGAAGTAAGGATAATTATATGTCCTCAGTTTATTCATAAAATCTTCACCTTTAAAACACATATTGTCAATCAAGACTGTACCATTTCCATAAATGATATTATAACGCTTAGAAGACAAATTCAGTTCTATGTCAAGTGGTGGAGCACCCACCAAAACAGGAAAATTTTCATTCCATTATTCTGGTCCCAATGTGGCATTTAGAGATTAAAATTAGGTGGTCCAAAAATGAACCACCGCCCTTGAAGGAGTTAATTTTCGCCCCAGTGAATTTCAAGGGTCGTATACGCTACTTTTTTTAAATTCAGATTATTTGATTCCGAACAGTTTTTTTTTTTAATAATCTAATAGGCTTTATTCTCACAAAATTTTATCATATAATAAATAGGGTGAGTATTTATATTTGAGTAAGTGGTGGGTATCAAACAGTCTGAATTAAAAAAAGCAGCCTACCCTTATCGTCGAGATGCTTAACCCCTTGTTGGGTGGCGGTTCATTTTAGGGTCACCTAATTTTAATCCATAAATGCCACATTGGCAGCAGGAATATGGAATCAAAATTTTCCTTTTATTAAGTACACGCAGAAGAGCTTTTAATTTTTTTCAAATAAATATATTTGTAAATTCTGGTGTGAGTTAATCATTTCTGCATTTTAAGAATATAAGTACTTTGCCCCTGAAAGTGTCAGGGGGTTAGAAAGGAAAGTAACAATAAGAGTCCAAAATTTCACTCATTCACAGTTCCTAATCTACTTAACCGACAGACTTACTACCTTGTATCCGATGATAAACTATACAGAAGTATCCGAATACCACGTCAAAATTGGTTTTCCGCAAGGAACTATGAATAAAGCGGGTACTGACGTATAGTCAAAATTGTGAAGCTTCAAATATAACTGGTTTAGCAGTGGCTCATTAACGCCCAGGCAATCTTCCACCAGTAAATTTGAATAGAAATGTCAGAATTACGGCCGAACCCAGATGTTTATTTTTACTGGTGGAAGTTTACTACAGTGTATTCAGGTCCTGCATTTTCGACATATTTTGACAACCTAAACAATCGCTTGTCATTATCAGTGAAACAGATTATAATACACGGAACAACTTCCACCAGTAAAAACTAATAAAAATTTGTACCATATTTGTGAGAGAAATTTTTCATAAATAAGCCGCAAAATAGGCAAAATTTTCAATTTCAAATTTACTGGTGGAAGTCTGTCGAAGTAAAAAATCAGCCTCTATCTTGTGACAACCTGCCCAGACTTCACTCTCATCTGTTAGTCTCTTCAACAAATGTCACCTCCCCTTTATTCCTAACGTCATTGGTTTTCGCATTAAAAATTTTAACCCTAGAACTACCGAAAATTTTACTCAAGTTTTATAAAAACATTTTACACCAGAATTTTTACTTAAAACTATTTAATTTGTTTATTTAACTTATTATTGTCTGATTTATAAATTTAGTTTGTTTTGAAGAAATTTCTGGTTTGAATAAATATTTTGAATGTACATGTCGGGTCCATTGGACCCTTCTGGTAGACAGAGGGTTAATATTTATTACTTTTTCAATATGAAGACTGTCCTACTATGGGTAATTATTTAATATAAATTTAAAGAAGACGTGCTTCCAAACGGAATGGCTATTTTCAATTTTCTCTGCGACAACCTGGCGATTGCAATGACTGGGGCGTTAGCACTTATAATAAAAATGTAATAAAACATTCCATTTGAAATTATTTTTCTAAACTTATAAAGCATAAATAACACTGGTCGGCTCCAAACTCCTCTCTGTAAAAATAATTGTTGATAGCTATAGATTTCACTCTGCTAAATGAAAATGTAGTAACGAAATTTGCTGTTTCACGTACCATTCATTTGGTGTGTTTACTCTTAAAATTAAGGTATTTTATATCTTGCCAAAACATGAGTGGAAATTTTGTTAACCATAAAATTAGATAATAATATGTAAATTAACTGTAAATAAACGTTCAAGTATGATTACCCTAGTTCAGGGATGGCCAACCTGCGGTACGCGTGCCACAGAGATACCAGTATTACAGAGATACAGAAAAAATGCATTGTTTAATGACAAAATGTCTGCAATTTAAAAAGGACAAAATTACAATTCTTAGAAAACGGTGTCAAGTAAATTTTAGACAAAAAGGTTGGCCACCCCTGCCCTAGTTACAGCGTAGAAAGAATGAAAATATATTAGTGGATAGCAAATAGTAAATTCGGACACGAAGGAGGGAGGGGACATAAAAAGAAAAAACGCACGATGCAAGTATGAACAAACTATATTTTCATGATATATTTTATCAATTTGATATCTAAGGCAATGAAAGCACTTTTTTAATGATTTCAATTTTGACTAGCTGTACAAATTAATATAAAAATCCTCCGCTCATTGTTATTATTATAAAAATTTTTCTCTGAAAATGGTACTGACGTGCTGAAGCAATTTGGTTAACATATTTAGAATTAGGAATATTAGATCTGTAAACTTAACATATTTAGCTTGCAGGAATGAATATTTTTTTATTTTTTGCCGATCAGTGTAATCGATGTCTAGTAATTTGCTTATTAAGCTTCACTGTAGAAATAAAACTTTGAAACTTACGTCATAGAAAATAAAATAAAACTTCTATTAATTTCGCTGAAAAAAGACAAATATAAAGGTTTTAAAAATGTATAATCTCAAATTAACTGTCGGAATTAATAAGAGTGTGTTATGATAAAAATCTTTAATAAATAGACTCTCGCTAAATTCCTCATTAGAATCATTCTTTACTACATTCATTAAAAAGGAAGAAACACTAAGGAAGTATATACGTTACCTCTTGAAGCAGAAATTAGGTTTTTAGTTTTTGATAAAGAAAGCATTTATGTATAAATCAGCTTCTCATACCCTGCGGTGATGATTTATCTTTCCATTCTACTTATTTTTCTTTCTGGTTAGGTAATATGGTTTGTACTAGTGGGCAATAAATTAATCTTATCTAACGAGATAACTATTACAGAATAATTGTTCCTTAAATTATAAAAATTATTTAGCAAATTGAAATGTATAACATTCTATTTTATTTTGTGTGTCATAAAATAAAACCACTTATAAAAAGGAAATATTTAACACATAGATTAAAAATTCTTTGGGTAATAGAATAATAGTAGCATGAGTGCTAAGGATTAAGGATTTTGAACACTGTTATTAGAAAATTGCAATATTCGCCTCGTAGAATGGCAGAAATTTTCAGTTAACCCTTTCAGGGGCAAGACAATTCTGCTCCAAAAATGCTCAAATAATTAATTCATACCGCAATTTACGAACAAATTTATTTGAAAATAATCAAAAGCTTTTCTTCACGTATATTATTAGATCGAAATTGTACTAAAAAATTATTGGTGCCACTTGGCAGTTTGCACATTAAAATTAAACGTTTCTAGACTGTAAACAGCGGTTCTGAAAGGGTTAAATTAGGCGAAGATTTCCAATTGAAAATTGTGTTATATAAAATCCGTAATATCCCTCACCTATATAACAAGTAAAAATGATTGTAATTCGTAAGTAACGAAATTGTTTTCTTAGTCCTATTTGTTATGTAAGAAAATAGAACGTTAAACGATGTGTGTAAGGTAAAAAGAAACGTTAAAAATATGAAATTGAATCATTATTTTTTACTCAGTAAATAGCTTTGAATAATGCAGCAACATTAGAATAAAATATAAGAGGAAAAAAAAACGCTTAACCCTTTCAGGGCAATGTACTTTATTTGCTAACATGTTGAAATGATTGAATGACACTGGGTATTACGAAGAAATTTGTTTCAAAATAAGTGAAAGATTTTTCTTAACATACACTAATCACTAATCACTAATCACCCACTCGTGGACAGCCAACCTTTCGGTATAGGAGCTGATTAGTCCACGAGGGGAAAACACATACCTACTACCCCGCGGAGTCCCCAGTACACGCGAACGAGACCGGAAGATCCAACAGGCTGGAAGACCCTGCTTAATGAAAATTACATGATTATTACAGGTAATTCACAATGGGTTGCACTATTGAGCAAACCTGAGAAATTTTACAGTTATAGTTGATGATGAATAGTTAAACTTATGTTATAAAATTAAGTTAATATAGGTACTTAATTACATCTCATTATTTAGTAATTTAACATTTAAATGTGAGTATTTACACTTAAAATTTAAGATAGGAGAATTATTTAAGGTAAACAATAAATAGTAGTATAATATGACAGAGCTTGATTAAAATGACAAAACAATCAATATTACTATTAAACAATATGACAAAATGTAATGAAATAAAGTAAAATATTTAAACTAAGTGACATGAAGTAAAAAGTTCATCGTACAGATGAGCTTTAAAACCTTCCGTCTACCAGACGGGTCCATTGGACCCGACATGTACATTCAAAATATTTATTCAAATCAGAAATTTCTTCAAAACAAACTAAATGTATAAATCAGACAATAATAAGTTAAATAAACAAATTAAATAGTATTAAGTAAAAATTCTGGTGTAGAATGTTTTTATAAAACTTGAGTAAAATTTCCGGTAGTTCTAGGGTTAAAAGTCTTTTTTTATAAATGAAAAATGTTTGTTTAAAATATTATAGTTGGCTATTAACTTGGCATAATTTCTTGGATCAAATAGGGTCCTTTTAAGGTTGAAACGTACAGCTTTGTTTCTTTTAAAGTCAAAGGTATGTGTCATTAATGAACATTTTGAGAAAAGATAATGGATGGGGTCTCCTATCCCCTTGCCACATGGGTAGGATGGAGAGTCTCGTTTCGCTATTTTATTAACAAAGGCGGGAAAACTGCCGTGTCCACTAACATAATATGTAATAATATGACTTTTGCAGATAAAATCAGAATCCACTTTATTCAAAATTTTATAAGTAAATCGGACTTTTTCAGATGAAGTCCAATAATGTTGCCAGTCTGACAACATTTTATCCTTGGGTGCTTTTTTGATCACAGAGACTGGAAAAACTAAACGGATGATTGGTGACGTGGTGGATGCTGTTGTTGATTTTGCTAATGTGTCGGCTCTTTCTTTACCTCTGGTTCCGGCGTGTGCTTTGATCCATTTGATGTAGACTGTTTTATGTGGATAATCTAGTAATTTAACATATATCTGAAGAATAAGTTGATTACGGGGGAAGGCTAGATTAGGGGCATCTTTTGCTGAGTGGCTGTCCGTTAATAGAAATAGTGAAGAGTAATATGATGTTAGAAACCAGTCTATTGCTTGGCATATAGCGTATAGTTCTGCTTTGTAGATCGAGAATAAATTATATAGTCGAAAAGAGTTTCCAAAGATAAAATATGTGTTATTTCAACCGTGAAGGCTGCAGCAGTGCCTGAGTCTGTGACGGAGCCGTCTGTGTAAATTGTTAAATCTTGATTTAGTTGGTTATTGTCCGAAAAGGTTTCTTCTAAAATTTGCAAGTTGTTCAATTTATAATATTCTGGGAAACTGCAGGAAGGAAGCTTGGTCATTAAATTATCTATGGTTATTGAGGTATCTTGGATGATGTAATTTCTGCGTCCTTTTAAAGTATTGTAGTAAGAGAGTTCTTTTGCCAAAATTATTTGAATAGGTAAGCAACCCGTTAGGACACACAGAGCGTCAATTGAGATATTGCGATAAACTTTGATAATGCTGAGCAGTGCCATTCTTTGTATCGATTTTACCTTTCGGATACCATGGCAGTTTAGACGAGAGAACCAAATTGATGCTTCATATAGAAGTTGACGAAAAGTAACCGTATTATACCAAGTTTTCAAGATGGATGGGTTTATTCCCTTATTTAAAAAATGCAATTTGCCAAAACCAGTGCAAAATTGTTGGATTTTTGTTCGTAGATGGATAATATGATCTTTAAAATTGAGCTTTGAATCTAAGAAGAGACCTAAATAAGTGAGATTCTTCTTTATTGATATGTTTTGCCCCGGCAGTTTGAAAATTGGGTGGGGTTTTTCTAGTAAAACGCAGCCAAACCTTATTGCTGTGGTCTTCGCTTGTGAGATTGTTAGGCCAAGTTGTTCACAAATATCTGAAAATTGTTTAATTTTGTTGTTGGCATCTGCTTCAAGTTGTGTCATGGTGTCACCATATGCAAGAACTGCAAAGTCATCTGCATAAACCGTAAAGTCGTCAGCCAGCAGTTGGACCAGCAATTGGAGAATTTTTATTAAGAAATCAGCAATCAAAAGCCACAGCAGATTGTTCCGTGGAGTAGGCCTATGAGTCTTTGAGAGATATAATTTTTTAGCAAGTTTTTAAGATATCGAGGAAGTGGTGAGTTATCTATCATTTGGGAGATAGTAAACCAGTTGATGGTATCGAAGGCTGATTCGATATCAAAAGATAAAGAACAATATTTTTTACGTTGTAATAATTCGTCAACTTTTATAATAATGTTGTCTAGTGCATCTGTTGTGCTTCTCTTTTCGCGAAAACCGAATTGGGCTGGATGGAAGAAATTTCGCGATTCCAAATAAATCATTGTTCTCAACTTTATTAGTCTCTCCAGAACATTCCCCAACATAGGCAGTAAAGTGATCGGGTGGTAGGCTTTCAGTTGTTGAGAGTCCTTGTTCTTTTTTCTAAAGAAAATTACTATGTTTTTATTCCATGTAGTCGGAAAATGTTGTAATTCGAAACATTTATTGTATAGATCAATAATTAAGGATGGGAATGTCTTGAGTAGATTTTTGATCCGACGAGCATCAATATTATCGTATCCGGGAGCATTGCCGTTGTTTTGCTGATGAATACAGAATTTTAATTCTCTAAATGAAATTCTATCTTCTGCTGAGAAGTTATTGGTTGGAGACAGTGTTGCCAGTGGACGACTTTTTTAAAATTCAGATTTCTTGTCCGCACCACTTTTTTGAAACGGTAAAATTCCCTTTGTTTTTTATTCTATTAATATGTCATTAAATAAGGCGCATTTTACCATTTCAAAAAAGTGGTGCCAATCAAGAAATCTGAATTAAAAAAAGTAGCCCATCTGGCAACACTGGTTGGCGATAGCTTGTTAATAAATTTGTGGATATTATCTTGTTGAATTGGTTGATTCAGTTGAAAATGGTGAGACATTAATTGTTCTTCAATATTATGAAATGCGTCTGTAGTATTTGAGGTTTCTAAGATTGTTGAAATGAAATCTGTATTTTTAAGATTTTTTTCTTTTATCAGTTTAAAAGCTGTACCTTATGTCGATTTTGTAGTGGTACAGAAATTTCTCCATGCAGAGGATTTTGCCTCTTTAATTGCCAACTTATAATTTGCTCGCTCCTTTTTGTAATCTTCTAAATTACTGGTTGTCTGGATTTCGGGTGTATCTTTTATATTTTGCGTTCCATTTATTCCATTGAATTCTTAATTTGTCATTATACCAATGCAGTTTTATATCATAGTTTATTTTTTTCTTTTTTAATGATGCTTCCATTGTGAAATTGATGACCTGCTGCAGATCATCCGTCCATTTGTCTAAGGTTGTAGGGGATTCAATATCCTTTAATGCTGATTATAGAGTAGTCGAGTAATTATTAAAAATATTGTTAAATTTTTTGAATTTGGTATATTTAGTTTTATATCTATAATTTTGCTTCATTTGAGGAGAAATTTGAAGTAGGAAGATAATATAAATATGGTCGTTGAGAGAGTCATGAGATTCATCTGTCTTCCAGAAGTTTATGAGTTCTCTTGTATGTAAGCCACAAAGAGTGAGGTCGGGAGTTCCTTTTCTTTTGTCTAGCTTATAGGTATAATTTGTATGTGGGTCGTTAATTATAGAGAGTTCGTTAAATGTTGGATAGTTTAGCAGCAGGTTACCCCATGCATTGTTTCTGGAGTATCCCCAGTCTCGGAGGTGAGCATTGAAATCCCCTCCAAGGAGAAGTTTGTAACGTCAGTGATTACATCAGTCCAATCTTGAAGGTCTTTAAAAAGGTCTAGTGTTGGTCTGGAGTACTGTGAACCGATCTTGATACATGTGATATTCTCTTGTTTTTTGTTAGGAGCAATTGTACTTGTATTTATTTTTAGATTGATGAAAACGCTATTATCTAGTTGATGAGCTGGAAGATGGTAAAATGTTGGATTGCATATTATTATGACAGCTGTTTGTTTTTTGGATTGATATATAGACCAGCCTATTGGGTGTCCAGTGAAGTTACCTTTGGTTTTTTGATAGTCCTGGACGAGGGCTATATCTATTTTGGCTTTATTAATATAAGTGAAAAGTTCTTCATTGGCTGCTTTGCAGTTATTAACCATTTGGAAAAATGGTTATTGTTCTCGTCAAGATGGGAAATTAAAATCATATCTGAAGGTTTTCATTGGTTTAATCCGCATTTTATTCGTTTTATGATTGGTCTATACAGTAATCTGTATTTCCCTTTAATTTCAACAACGATGGATACCTTCTATTGCCACTATGATAAAAAAGTAATAAAAACTACAAAAAAATAATAACTCAGAAAAAAAATTGAGATACAGCTTTCAAACAAATTGCATTTAAAAGTACATTTTTTTCTCTATCCGACGGTGTAAAAAGTAATATTTTCGGATGCTTAGAAGTTTAAGAATGAAATTTCATTTAAAATTGTCCGTCAGATTTCTTGGAAATCTGATGATGGAAAAGCCTTTTCCCGAACAGCCAATGAAATGCTTGGATATTTACGTAAGTTTCAGGTGGATAATACTTAAGTTTCATGAAATCTGACGGGTCGCAGGCGATATTTTTGGCTTGCAATTTTTGCGTGTAATAACACTATTAATGTTTAATTCATGGCGTACGTAATGTATGATCATCTCCGTGTGATTTTTTATGTCTTAAATTTTAGTCTTCAAAAAAATCGTTTTCCAAATGGTCGTTGTAATTTGATAAATTGCTATTTTTTTTTTAAATTTATTTGGAATTAATAGAGACTTTATATTTGTAATTAATAGAGATTGTGATGAGTTTAGAAAAACTATTTCAGAGTTACAATTAGAGATAGAAGATATATTGTTTAGTTGGTTGGATGTAGAGCAGATACATTTATAAAGGTTTTCTTCGATTGAAATCGAAGTTTAAATAATGGACATTTATTTGAATCCGCTCTGTGTGGGAAATCATGTTTTGTGTTCAGACAATTGATGCAACATATTTTCTTAGGATCTTCTTTATTTGGGCAAGTTGATGTTGTGTGATTATACGAACAAATAACACAGGTAGCTTCAAATCTACAGTTGTTACTTGTATGCCCATATCGTTGGCATTGCGAGCAGCGGATTATTGGGCGATAATCCGCAACTTTACAGGAATTAAATCTAATCAGGATACGGCCTTGCTTCGTGAGATGACGGGCGTAATTGATATCTAAATCCAGGACCAAATGGTAAATTTGTGATTTTTCTCGGTAAATTTTTTTATGTACCGCTATTGGGATTTTTCGATCATAATCTTTCAAGATTTTCTGTGTGACTTCTTCTGGTTGAGTAAATAAAGGGATTCAAGAACAATTATCTTCTTGAAATTTATAGTTCTGTACGTTAATTCAGTGATATCTTTAAGTCTTTCAATTCGTTCTGTTATTCGGAGGGTTTTTTTCAGTATTTTCTTGACTGTTGGATCTTATAATTAAGGTGTTTCGATCACGAGTTGTTTCACGGTAGATTTTAGGGAGGTCCGGAATGTTTTTTGTCTCCGTATTAAGAAGATTTTTAATTGTGTGGATTGAAGTTTTTGTTTCCTGTGTCTTCTTTAAAAGTATGGCGGATTCAGAGGTGGTTTTTGGATTTTTATAAACCGCACTGAGTTTCACTGAATACAGTGGTTTTGATGATAGTGAATGTTGTTGGCTGACCATTGGGATTTTTTCTATTGGGCTTTGAAACGAATTTTTTAAGAATTCTGTGTTTGCTTCTTTTGAATGTAATTTTTGGTTCATATCTTGAAGTATAGATTCGTCTATCACCATTTCTCTTCTTGAAGGGAGTCCTCCTTGGGATCTTTTTTCGGACTGGGTATATAATTTTTCTTTTAACTCTTTAATTAGTTGATTCTTTTCTTCTATTGTTAGGCAGAGATTAGAAATTTCTTCCTCTTTTAAGTTCAAAAATCCTGCTTACTCCGTGTTGGACAATTCATCGTATGATTTCAGAGAGTCTATCTCCCGAGTTAGTTCTCGAATTCTATTTTCTTTTTGTTATATATAAACTTCAAATTGTTGCTTTTGGTCTTTTAATATTCTTGTTCCAGTTCGATTGCCTTGTTGTACCACTCTTCCTTTTCGGTTGTTATTTGTTTTAGGTCTTGGGATTGTTGAGATGCGGTTCGTAGCTTGTTTTCAACTATTTGGAATTTTTATTTTTTAATTAATTGCCAATAATTGTCGTCTTCTTTACTGGATCCTGATACGTGTGATTTTAGAAGACCATTGTGAATTTCGAGCAGTTCTGTTATTGACAGTGTCTTCGCTACTTCTAGGTTAAACTTCATTAATTTTTTATTTGTTGGGGTTGAATTTAGCGCTTGTGAAGATTGACTGGAGTTTTGTCGTGTACGCTTTAGAGTGGATTTATTTGACCACTTGGTCTCCTGATTTAATAGTGGAAGTTTTGTCCGGTGTCGAATTCGATCTCGGTTTTGATGATTTTTTTAGTGAACTTTCAATTTCATACAAAGTTTCTGTTTTGGAAGAGTTATTCAAATACTTATCACTTTCTTTCATGTCCAGACCGGTTACTAGAGCATACTAGTGACTATATATTATTTTGAGTTCGTTAAGTCACCACAATAGAACAATTCAAAATATGTAAACTTTTATTATAACATAGAGTCATTCATTTTATATTATGTTAAAACTTATAGCCCAAATAATAAAGATAGTTGATATTATTTTAACGGATCGTTCTGTATAATACATTATTGTAAAAGTAAATGATAGATTGAGGTATCACTAGGCCCCCACCGTATATCGTAGAAAGAAAGGAATATAGATAGGAAAAAGTAAAAACCAATAGCCTTGACTATCGTAAATGACTTAGTGAAAAGAAGGTGATGTTTTTGCTGAAGGACAATTTTGAATATTCAAATAAATAAAATAATATAAATAATTGATAGTGATAGTCTATTATTTCCCAAAAGAAGGAGTAAGGGGGAAATATGAGGATAGTTTCCTGTGCTTATTGAAGCTCATGTACATGTTGAATGAAGATATCTATATATATATATATATATATATATATATATACATATTAATCTAGTAGATTATAATATTTACACATGTATACCAGATAGTTATAAATTAGTTTGGAGCACATATACAAAAACATATATTCTGTGTTTTCGTAAACGTATATGATACACTTAGAGTACCGTTCCATCTCCCATAGGCAGAAAATAATTGGCTGGGGGAGAAAAACTAATTCGCACCATAAAGAAGGGTTCCCAGAACACCCCTACCCAATTAAATTAATATTTGTTATGTATTTATATAATTAATGAGCAGCGACCAGATCTGAAGTTAGAGCTATAGTTGGTGGACAAGAATTTGAAACTTAGTAGCATTTTATATCAAATATGAGATACTCACGTAAATTGAAGTTTTGGCCGCACTTGAGCTGAAAGAAGCTATAACAGACTGTTGTGGGAACCCGGCACGAAGAGAGGGAGAGGAGCTGGGAGGTACTGGACCTCTAAATTAAACTAAAAGCATGAATGTTATACATAAATGAATAGTTTTTGACCAGTAATAGTAAATACCCATATTGTAATAGTCAAAGGAAAAGTGGAATTGGCCTGAGGACGCCCTTAGTGTCTAAAAAGAGAACGAAAGTGAGCGTTACTAAAACTTTAAACGTTTAAAAACTAGACAAGGAGTATAAAATTATATTTTAGCCCCTCGAAAAAAAGTTTGATATTATATATTCCACTTAATTTTAATCCACAAATGCCACCATGGCACCAGAATTATGGAATAGAATTTTGATTTTATAATTTATGTGAACAAAATGACTTTACTTATATTCAAAGAAATTTGTTCGCAAATCCTGTAGACATGACAAACCATGGCTGGAACTATGAATAAAGAGGGATTGACATATCCTTAAAATGGTGAAGTTTCAACTATAACCAGTTTCGCAGTGGAGCATTACCATGGTGGAAACATTACACCAATAAATTTAAATAGAAAATTTCCCCTTATTTAAATGCCTTATTGATGCAGAGTTTCTGTTATATTTATAGCAAAAAACAGATATTAACTTTTATGAGTGTAATTTAACATCAGAGGGAATCAGACCCTGCATTTCCGTCATATTGTGACAACCAGGGTTACCAGTTTGGACTCCATTTTTATTTCGAAATTTCACATTTATACCAGAAATTTTGAAAGGAGAATCTGCACTATAAGTAATCACAAAATTTCTGTAATTAAATAAAGCAAAATATACTAATCTTTATTTCTGGCACAAACTTGGAATTTCTGAATAAAAGTGGAGGCCAAACTGACAAACCTGGTGACAACCTAATCAACCTTCTATCAAATTTAGTTATGAATAAACGGGAGGAGGCATAAAGTGTACCGCCTACCAGTTACAAGTAAAGTAATTGAGGAGGTTATCACAAGATGGCGGCTGCTTTTTTTAAATCGAATCTACAGTCATTGAATACCGTCGGCATAAACTTCCCACCAGTAAAATTGAATAGAAAAAGTCGTCTTATTTATTCATGGAAATATTTTCTCACAAACAGAGTAAAATATTCTATTTGCTTTTACTAGTTGGAATTTCCCTGGTAATACACTCAGTTTGCTTCCCTGCAATATGGTGAAAACGAAGGGCCTGACATCAACCAAAGTAAACTTCCACCATGAAAATTGAAAATCTGTTTCATCTTTCTTTATGACTGAAATTTTGGATTAATAAGCCGTTTAAATAAGGAGAAAATTAATATATAAATTTACTGGTGAAAATTTCCACCGGTGGTAACCAACCCCTGCTAAAGTGGCTAAATTTGAAGCTTCAGCATTTTAAGGGTGTCCGGACACATTTTAAAATAATTTTTATTTATTGAATTAAAATTCTGAATTTTTTTGTGATGGTTAACCTTATCATTTGTAAACAAAATCACATGATAAAACTTCTCAGAATTTTTTTTAAATTTAAATTTAAAATTTATTCAAAAAGTGGGATAATTTAAAATCGTTATAACTCGAAATAGTATTTATAGAATTTCAATTTTTTTCATTTAAGTAAACAGAAATATATAAGTTTTAATTTTGATTCAGCATTTTTAAAAATATTAATTTATAGAAAAAATTAAAAATATTTAACAAAAAATTTTCAAAAAAAGTTGTGCAACTTTAAAAAAAAAAAAGTCATATTTTCAAAAGAAAATATTTTTTTTTTCAAATATGCTGAATCAGAATTAAAGTAAAATAATTGAAAAATATATGTCCCAAGTGTGAACCCTGTATCTTTAACGGTTCTCGAATTATAAGAATTTAAATATGAGAAATAATGAAAAAACCTATCATGAAGAAAAACGCATTTTTACAAGAAGTCGTTTCCATGACAGCCATTGCTTGAAAGCAAGATTTTCAAAACAAGCCAAAACGAGAAAATTAATATTTCTTGTTCTAATTCAGATAGAAACATGATTTAAATATCATTTTAAGCAGGAAAAAAACAGAAATTTTTTTATGAAATAAAATGTTTTTGCAAAATTTGAAGATTTTTGTGTCCCGGACCCCCTTAAGGATATGTCAGTTCCTCTTTATTAACAGTTCCATGTCCTGTCATTGTCAGTGAAAGATATTATAATACTTTGGCCAAATTCCACTAGTATAAACAAACTGAAAATTTTACCCTATTTGGGAGCGAAACTTTTTGCGCGTAAGTCTGTAAAATAAGGCGTGATTTCCCATTCAAAATTTACTGGTGGAAGTTTGCTTTGGCGGTAATCAGATGTAAAAAATCAGCCACCATCTTGTGACAACCTCCTCAGTTACTTCACTCGCAAGTGGTAGCCTCTACACTTTATGTATCCTTCTCTTTATTCATAGCTCCATTTTACAAACAAACAAATTAACAAGAGAATTACTTTGCCGCTGCCATCGAAATAATCAAGGTTAGAGGACACGAATGGGGCATCATCGCAAATCGACCAACTTTTCACGAGTGTTGGAATTCACACCGGAAAATTTTAAATAGCAATGTTCTTTTATTTTATTTGTGGATTATCTCTCATCTTATAAAACGGTAATAACTATTTAAACTTATTGGTGAGAAATTTCAATCCCTAAATAAAAATTCAGCCAGATGCGGAATTCCACAGTGTTGCCGCATCAAAGCTGATTTTTTATTAATTTACCCTTTCCGGCACACTGTGCCCTGGTCGGGATACCTAACTTTAATTCCAAACTTACGAACGGCACCAAGAATATTTTAGCAAAATTTTGCTTTTACGATGAACATTAAAAGTAACATGTTTTTAATTTCTAAAATTGTCGTTTCAAAATTCCGGTGTCAGTATATCATTTCATCATTTTACAACAAAAATTGCATATGCCGGAAAGTGTTAAATGAAATTACGGTAATTTCCTTTTAACACTAGAACCGCCAGGAAAACTTATACCTATAACCGCCAAAGCGGACAATTTGACCTATGTGGATTACCATGCTCAACTATTGTTTACTTGCAATTTTTTAGTCTTAGTATCGTTTATTATTATTATTACCATCATTGGCCATATAATAATATATATTTCATAATTTTTATTATATTTTTTTTATAGTTTATTATATTATAATTATATTATATTGATATATATATATATATATATATATATATTATATAAAAATTTTACTTTTACTATTCATTTAAATTATTCTAAATTGCCGTCACATTCATTATTTCCCTTTTTTTTAATACTCTCTATTATTTATTTCTAGTTAAATTTCTATAAATTTAAAACGCGTATCTTAATAATAGTCTTATTCAAAAACTTAATATAATCTTTCAATCCCTTCATTAATTATTTTCGGCTACCAAACTGTAAAACTCTGAGCGCAGTTACTTTATTTTTCGATTGTTTATAAAAGCCATTTTTACATTTTTATTTTATTTCCTCTCATTTTCCTGCCAGCTGGGCGAGCGTCAGCCTATTTGCATCGGAATCCTTCCAACAGCAGCGCCGGGATTCATTTATGTGACGTTCCTCGATTGCTCTCCATTGGTTGAGTAACGGATCGCAGTTTAATTTTTTGTCTCGCTCATGAATTTGTTTGGTTAGCCTGAAGTTTGCATTTCAATCGGAATTCCCCCATGTATTCTAATAAATAGCTCGAGCATGAGTTCAGAAGGAGATTTTTTTTGTGCTGTTTGATTGTATACCTAATCTGTTATCTGGTGTCCTAAGTCACGTAGAATATTAATTCATTAATTAACATCTTTTTCGCATGAATAACTAGCTCGTGCTCAAGCAGAATGGTTCTATAAATCTCATCCTGTGGGAATTGTTTACGTTGATATGTTCTGATGGAATAAACAGTTTCCGATGACTACGTTTCTATGTTTTAATTGGGAAAACCCTAGATTTCTTCATAAGTCTTTTTTCACTACTCATGCAGCCCAATCCGCCTTGACTTCATCATGAATAAATGCTTCTTTGATTGGACTTAACAATTTTATCACTATCAACAATCGATAGAGATTATTAAATAAGTCAACTGAAGTATTACATCGGTCCACAGTTGCTAAATTTCCACAGTGTTAACACCTCCAATAGCGATGCTTGCACTAAGTGGTACGACTGCTATACAACCTCACCAATGGCTGATACTAATATGGTACTAATCCAGTAATATATCGTAAAAAGCACGACGTGATTCTTCGACTTAACCCCGTGAGGGGCACCGGTATATATTATATACCACCTACGATTAATAAAGTTTTACACCAGAAAAATTTTATTACATTTTACTTTTCTAACTTTGGTGGAAAAAAGCCGTAAAATTGCTTTTACTTATTTTGAAATAGAATTTTCCATAGATTCCGGTGGGAATTCAGCATTTCACAAACATAATTGCTTGCCCCTCAAGGGGTTAACCCATTTATTTGTTTCTTAATATAGTATATATTATTTATATTTTTTATTTTAAGAATATTTTTATAGTAAAAATATTTTTCATGAGAAATCTAAATTACTAAAAACAAGAATAAACTTGGTGAAAACAAACATTTATGTTTATCCCCTGAGCAATATAATATTCGGGGTGGTGAGTGGTCAGGGAAAAGCACAGTTAAAAAAGAGGAAGCTACCAGTATTTTCTACTAGAAAATACTACAAATAATATAAAGTGATTAAAGAAAGCGGATTTCTCTTTAACAAAATACTGGTATGCAGCACATTTTTTGACTGTGTTTTTCAGAATTGATGCCCACTAGATCAAAAAAATTATAAAACACTTGTAGAGGTCGTCGTCTAGAACTAGCTTTTGTAGAATACTTCCGCGCCATTAGGTCGAGCACGTCGACGCCAAATTTTGTAGAATTACAGAACTTTGCAGTTTCTCATAAGTTATTATCACCAGTTTTAAATATAACTGATGGATGCCGGGAACTTAGAATTAAAACACATTTATTTTTCTTCTCTTGATAAACTCAACGTAATATCATCTTTGGCAAGAATTTGGCTACTGTACAATCCTTTTTTTTTCAGATTTTATGGCCTGTGGAATTTTGTGTTTCGTCCGCGATTGACTGTGCCAACAACGCTTGTTTTTAGTGACTTCAGCTTTTTTGCAAGGGGCAGTGAAGTAAAGAAGTTATCTGCGGTAGTGTTGTAAACTTTGTTGAAGTGTGGTTGTATGAAGTATGGGTTGTTGTTACATCTACTAGATAAAATGTGTATTAAAATTGACGGCGGTCATTTTGTCCTTTTCGGCAATTCTAGGTATACTATTGCAATACTAGGTATACTACTGCAATACTAGGTATACTATTGCAATACTAGGTATACTATTGCGGCTAATTTTCCCTATGCTATTGCAATACTTCATAAATTTCGGCTGACTGGAAAATTTATCACTGGCATATCATGGCTTTTCTAATTATAGGATATGTCACGGAAACTGAAAGTTATATTCTAAACAGAAACAAATTGGAACGGAATGAATGTTTCGAAACGGTCAAAATGACCGCCTTTGTGGTTCTAGTGTTAAAGTAGTACTTGTTTATTCGTAGAATTTTTGTGATTGTTTAAGGCAAACTTATAGTTACCAACTTTTATGCTTTTTTGTTACCACTAAAATTAATTTTTTTTACCCCATTAATCGCAATTTGCCCTTTAAATTGAAGCAACATTCACTACTAAATTTTAATGGTGAGAAAAAAATTATAAACTTTTGCAACTATGCGAACATTAACTAACATTTTGATTACGTGCTAGGACAGACAACTATTTTCATATTAACTCGTAGCACAATTTACAAAAAAAATTCTTTTTGATAGATTTCTCTTGAAACTATCCTAATATAAGTCTATAGCAGTGATTATGTTACAAAAACTGGTGCGAATACAATAAAGAAATAGTTTCTGGCATATAATCCGCGGATAAAACATTCATGTTTCGAATCAGAATTTTTAAATATAAAATGTAACTTATTAGATCGCAGTAAACATTTGCGTTCAATTACTAAATAAAATTTCTGTGTCCAAACAGAAAGTTTTGATCCGCGGATTATACTCCGGAAATTACAGTATGTCCCAATTCCGTAATCCAAGAGGTAATTAGAAATAGCAATATTCAAATATAAGGAGAGATGCGCACTCTCTATTATCTCTATTATATTGATTATAGAATGAAAAAAAAATTTCAACTCTAAGCTTAACCTTTATATATATATATATATATAAAAAAATTCTACATTAAACATGCTGGAAATTAAATTTTAACATTTTAAATAAAAAATCCATTTCAATCGGAGAAAAAAAAACTTAGTCGCAAGAACAGAGAATCAGAGAATCAATTGGCACCACAAAATTTTTTTAGTATTCCTCGTCCGATTTCAGGACAGAATTTCTGAGATTTATTAAAGTCAAAGAATACTATTAAATTTTAATGGCGACAATCGCTCAACTGCTGCGCCACTGTTCCATCAGTGCAGTACTGCATATCAATACCAATACGGCATATTGAATAGTTTCTGAGTAAGAGAACCGGTGAATTGGATGCGTTTGAGAGTAAAAATGAATTAAAAAATGAGTTTGGATATGAGTCCACCCTTAAGTGCTATATTTTCTTTCATTTTTTTTTTTCGATTTTTCTTTAATGGCTTTCCGAGTCAAATCGTGTAATATACAGGGTGTTCCGTTAAAGGGGTCCAATATTAATAGGGGTAATAGAGGAGATCACACGGAGCATAAATCAGTATATAATGCCTGGCCGGATCTCAATAATTTTCAAGTTACAGCAAATAGAATGAAAAATCGGAAATTTGTAAAAAAACCCTCATTGCTAAACTATCGATAATGCTACATAAAAACGAAGCACATATTTAGAAAGAGCAGAAAAATTCCTACGAAATGACATAAGTTGTTTTAGAATATTGAGAATTAATGGCGAGTTACAAGCTCTGAAACAGTGAAAAAATACAAAATCAAATATTTAGCAAAATAGTTAATCGTTAATTCCAAAAATGCAACTCTACCTACATCAAGGAAAATGTTATAAAATTTGGTCCATTCCAAAACCTTTCGAAGAAGCTGACAATAAACCATATCAGTTTAATTGTATGGGAGAAATCAAGCAGTTCCCTAGTTACAACTCTGTACTGTTGCACGCTCGGAAAGGGCGAAACTCCGCCCATGACGATTGTAAACACCCCGTTTTAATATCTTTCAATTATACATTTCTGATCAACCTCTATCAATACCCTTTCATTATTCAGTCTGGTCAAGTGAATGACATATTGTGCAGCTCTCGCCTTGTCTTAAAGCAAACTCCGTGACTGCTGCGTTTCCTCCATGAACTTTCAGGATGATGAAGAAGAAGTACTTTTTATGCAAATTTTCTATGTGTATAGGAAGAAAAGTGTAATAAAACAGCAGTCATCAGTGGGCGCTATGTTAAAGGGAGGCTGTTGTAAGTGGGATTGTAGTAAGTTGATGTATAATAATTATGCCGGAATACTCTAACGAAGAATATGCGGACATGCATCTGATGTACGGGCAAGCTCATGGAAATGCATGTCTAGCACAGCGCATGTACCGTGAGCAATTTCCAAGGAGACGTTGCCCAAGTTCGAAACACTTCATAAAAATCGATAGACGATTACGGGAGACTGGATCGTTTAATACAGCAAGCATTGATGCAGGGAAACCTCGACATGTACGAACACCTGCAATGGAAGAAGATGTACTGAATATTTTTAAAGATAACCCCTCCACGAGTACACGAGCTGCTGCGTCTGAAGTCGGTGTTTCTCACCAAAGTGTGTGGCGTGTTCTGCGTGCAGAAAACATGCACCCCTTTCATGTGCAGCGGGTACAACTGTTATCAGTAACAGATTGTGATCAGCGGACAGAATTCGTACGCTGGTTGCTTAATGTAACAGAAAATAATCCACAATTTCTGGAAAATATTTTATTTACTGATGAAGCAACATTTACGAGAGAGGGCGTGGTAAACACGCACAATATGCACACATGGTCATATACAAATCCGCACACTGTTTTCCCGTCGAACGCACAACAAAAGTTCAGTGTGAACATATGGGCAGGTGTCCTCGGCGATTATCTCATAGGACCATATTTACTCCCAGATGTACTCAATGGCCGTACGTACTTGGTTTTCCTACGGGATATCTTACCGCAGTTACTGCAAAATGTGCCGGCAACATTGCGCCACAATATGTGGTTTATGCACGATGGCGCACCGGCACATTTTTTCATAGGTGTTCGCAATCACCTCAATTCAACATATCCTGGGAAATGGATTGGACGCAGTGGACCTGTAGCTTGGCCTGCACGCTCTCCAGACCTCAATCCGTTAGACTTTTTTGTTTGGGGACACCTTAAATCGCTGGTGTATGAAACGCCTGTGGATACACCGGAGGATTTACTAGCGCGAATCGTTGTCGCTGCAGGAGACATTCCCAACTCCGTCGGAGTTTTTCGGCGTGTTCGCCAATCTTTACGACGTCGCTGTCGGCTGTGCGATTCTGTTAATGGGCGCAACTTCGAACACCTATTATAATAATGTCCGTTCGTCTGCCTTCCGACATTGAACTGTGCAGCGCAGGCCAGAAGACTATGCTTCACATATGTCATAAACTACGTGGAATGTAATTCTTTATTTGTCATTTTTCTTTTATTTTCAACACTTTTTGGCACAGTATTTTGTAAGTCACAGACTGTGGTGTACTCAAATTGTAAATTACAAAGTTTGTATGAATTAATTTAAAATTTAGTGTCTTTTTTAAATTTATAATTAATAAAATTATTCTGCTATTTGTTATTATTATTTCCTTTCATAAATTATGATGCACATATACATACAATAATTGTCCATGTAAAACATGTACTGAAACTTCTTGCATAGTTACAAATCGCAATATTTTTAATTATTTCCGAATTTTCACCACCAGTTTAATTTTAAAGAATTTAACTTAAGCTTTATATCAATAAAAGACCACTTTAAAATGTAGACTATTATTGTAAAGTTATTTTGGTTCATACAACTCTTGGATAATTAAAAATGTTGCATCTCAGAAGAAGCATGATCGAAAATGTATAGTTGAGAGTAATTAAAAAGGCGGTGTTTCCAATCGTGATGGGCGGAGTTTAACCTTTGCTAGTGTCAAAGAAAGCGGAGTTGTAACTAAGAAACTGATTAATTTCTCTCACACAATTAAACCGATATGGTTCATTGTAAGCTTTTTCGAAAGTTTTCGGAATGGACCAAATTTTACTACATTTTCCTTGTTGTAGCTAGAGTTGTCTTTTTGGAATTAACGATTAACTATTTTGATGTATATTGGATTTCGTACTTTTTTCACTGTTTCATGGCTTGTAACTCGTCAATAAATATTGCTATTTTAATACAATTGATGTCATTTTGTAGGTTTTTTTCTGCTCTTTCTAAATATGTGCTTTTTTTTGTAGCATTATCGATAGTTTAGCAATGAGGGTTCTTTTACAATTTTCCGAATTTTCATTCTATTTGCTGTAACTTGAAAACTATTGAGATCCGACCAGGCTTTATATACTGATTTATGCTCCATGTGATCTCCTCTTCTACCCCTATTAATATTGGACCCCTTTAACGGAACACCCTGTATATTTTAGAATGAAAGGTTGTTTAAATGATTTTCCTTTTCACGGTGTGAATAAAATCTTTTTATTTGAAACTGAAAATATGATTTAAAATAAAATTTCCATGTAAAAAGATTACACGTCCTGTAACCTTTAAAATTGAGTTTATGCTGGTATATTAGAAACATCAATCAATTTTTACGTACTTAAAAAGATTCATATGAACACGTAACTTCAGAAAATGAAAAAGCCAAACAATTCTTGAAGATAAACGTGATTTTTTAAAGAGCAATTTTACCTTTTGTGATTTTTTCCTTTTTTTCCTTTAATGAATCTCTGGGATAAATTGTGCGATGCATATTTTCATTTAAAGTTTATGTTGAAAAGGAACACTTGAGATGACTTTTTTTTTCACAGTGTTATTACTATATTTTTTCAAATGAATTTATAGCTAACACATTTTAACCATTAGCGCATATATATGTCCAATTCAAGAACTATTTTCTATTGGGAAATTTTGAATCCATCATGGAAATTAAGAAAAAAGAATTTTTACTTTATGTAATTACGAAACTTGCATAATTAAACAAAGGGAAATATATTATTCATAATTTCGTGTGTGAATTCGCAGATTTTGTATTAACCCTAGATCTACCGGGATTTTTATTCAAGTTTTAATAAAACGTTCTACACCAGAATTTTTATTTAAAACTATTTAACTTATTTATTTTCCTTATTTTTGTCTGGTTTATATACTTAGTTTATTTTAAAGAAATTTCTGGTTTGAATGAATATTTTGTATGTACCTGTCGGGTCCAATGGACCCGTCTGGTAGACGGAGGGTTAAAAGAAAGTCCTGAAATCCACGTTGAGGTACAAATAAAATTTTCATGTGACAATTTTCTAACTAGAATAACACTTAAAACAATGTCCTTCCGTTGTGTATTATAAACATCAATCAGTTTTAAAAATAAATAATTAATCTCATGCTTGGCTAAACATACTTTTTACTAACATAAAATAGAACATTAAAATATCGAAAATTGGAAGTACCTTGAGCTACAGACAGTATGGAAACGTTTATCTGGAAAGAAGTACCCAGGGAATAGCTGCCAAATTTCTCGTTTTTTACGTACCACTATTATTGATCAGAAAAAAATTACCTTATTAAATTCAAACTTCGCTTATTAAATAAGATGAATTTGTCTCTTTAAAAAGTGGTTGTAAAAATCATAAATGTACTCAGGACTGGTTTATTTTGAATACCACTATTTCCGAATTTTAATATTCGTTTCATTTAATAGAAGAAATTCTATATTTTTTCTATATATAAGGCAATATCTTATCTAAAGAAAATTTTTATTTGATTCTTTTAACAGTAAATTTATTTTCCATATTGAATCTTATGACTAGAACATTATAATAAACTGAAGATCATCTAACCCAATTCATAGCATATCTCAGATTTCTCTTATATTCAATATCCATAACTTTTGGGATTAATAGTATTTTGTCGATTATCATGCACTTTCAATCTGACTAAATGAATTGACTAAGTAATGCAATTGTTTTCATCGGGATAATGTAGTTTATTAGACATAGCGCATTTATTCTGTGCTAGTGCTTGAAAATCCTTCAGCCAAAGGGAGGATAGAGCTTATAAATCTCTTACTCATTTTGACATATGTTTTGAATTAAACACCCTATAATATTCCCAAAGAAGATACATTTTCTGTAATTTTAGAGATTTGTATATTTTTTAAATATTATACGACGATATATTATATTTTTTAATATTTATACTACTAGAAAAAGATTTTTAATTGTTAACACTACAAAGTCCGAGAATTTTACTCAAATTTTAGAAAAATATTTCACACCAGAATTTTTATTTAAAATTATTAACTTATCCATTTAACTAGTTTTTTTTTTTTTTTTTTTTTTTTTTTTTGTATCTTTTAAACTAGTTTTATAAAAAAAAAAATCTGGTTCGAACCGAGATATATATATTTTGTAGCTGTCAAAATTACTGCTTTCGGGCTTTCTAGTGTTACAAGCATCCAATTTTTTTAAAATCTACTTGCACAGCTGACAACTCTTCCATTTATTTGTACCACAAAACATTAATAGAAAATTTTGCCTTATTTAATCGGCAGATTATGCTATTTAAGAATGTAAAATTTACTATTATGTTTTTTTGGTACAAGAAAGCGTAAGATGTTTGCAGCTACGCTATTACTTCCCGAAAACATATGTGTGTGTGTGTCCATCTGCTGGCATCGAAATACTCAAGGCCAGAGGACACGAGTTGTGACGTCACCATTAATCGACCGATTTCTCACTAGTGTTGGAATTCAAACCGGAAAATTTTGAATAGCAATTTTCTTTTATTTTATATTTGGAATATCTATCATCTTATAAAAGAATAGTAAATATTTAAACTTACTGGCGAGAATTTGGAATCACCCAATAAAAAATCAGCCACATGCAGCAAGACTGTGGCATTCCGCATCTGACTGAATTTTTATTTAGGGATTCTGAATTCTCACCACTAAATTTAAATAGTTATTATTGTTTTATAAGATGATATAAATTCCAAAATAAAATAAGAGAAAATTGCAATTCAAAATTTTCAGTTTTGAATTTCAACACTAGTGAGAATTCGGTTGATTATTGATGCCGTCACAACTCGTGTCGTCTGGTCATGATTATTTCGATGGCAGCAGTCATCTCTACTGGGAAAGGCTTCTCTCAGCAACTAATTTGGGGGCACACGTTATATTAAAAATGAGGAAAAAATCGGGAAATCCGGAGTTTGAAATTCCGTAAAAATCGGTCGGCAGTTGACAGAAATATTAATTAAAATCTCATAAAATGGCCCAAATAAAAAGTATTTTTTCTTCTGATCGAAAACTGAAGAGATTTGGACCCTTCGAGCGCGGCTAACTTTCGGAGCTCGAATCGAAGCTAGCTTTGTGGAATGACAAAAACGATAATGATAATTTTCAGTAATTGGCTGAAATTAAGAAAACTAATCAATATATCTGTTTGAAAATTTCAGAAGAAATGTAGAATTTTTTTTCAATCCGAATATCCATTTTTGTATAAATCAGTCTCTAATTTTTAAAAAAAAACTGACGGTGACAGTACAAAAATTCAGTGAAAGTACCAGACAGGGATGAGTATTCATCAAAAACTTAAATGAAAAGAGATCCATTTCAGCGGATAACCCCCCCCCCCCCCCAAATAAATTAGGATATGAAAGGAAATTAATTATTTGACGTTGCCAAATGCTAAAAAATACTATTAAAAGTTTTTATCAACTTAACGGAATTTTTTTGTGTGTTCTGTGTCAAGTGTCCTTTGAAATCAGTTAAGAGTTTGTCCTCATTTTCTTGCATTTAAAAGTATTTTTCTTAAATACAGATTTCAGTTGCCGTGAAAGGAATTAAAACGAATAGTAACAAAGCAATGTTTTCTCGTATTCTATAGACCCGATTTCAACGGGAATTGGTTTATTCAACTTAGCTTTAGAGTTTACTTACCAGCATTTTTGAACATTAATGGCGAATTCTTTTCTCAGGTTCTATGTAACCAATTTAAACGGGAACTAATTCACTCAACTTAGCTTACATTTTCTTGCAGTTTCTAGTTACAACTTTCACTGCCAAGGGGAGTATTCTCATCTCGGGTTCTATGGGCCAGATTTCAACGGAGTTTGGCTCATTCAACTTGTTATTCGATTGTCTTATATTTTTAGTTCCACCTTCGACAGCCAGTGGGCGCATTCTTATATCGGGTTCCATAAGCCAAATTTCAATGGAGTTTGGTTCAGTCTACTTGGTTTTTGATAGTCTTACATTTTGTTAGTTCTACCTTTCATCATCAGGAAGCGCATTCTTATCTCGGATTCTATGGTCCCGATTTCAACGAGGTTCAGCTCTTTCAAATAGTTTTCGATTGTTTTGCAGTTTTAGTTCCATATTCCACCGAACGGGGACATTCTTATCTGGGGTTTTATGTGTCCGATTTCGATAGAATTTGTTTCTTTTTAACGCAGGTTACGATTCACTTCAGATTTTCCGGCGCGTGAGAAGACACGGTGCCGCTGGCAGCGGGGACACTTGCCGGAGTATAGTTCATATAGAGGTTTGTTTCGAACACACTATACACTGCCCAAGGCTGTGTTTCCCTCGAAACTAAGCTTATTTGGAAAGATTTCGCTGCAAGTACGCAGCACACCAAGTATAGCTACAAAAAGAAGTATATTGCCGTGAAAGGTATTAAATTCAGGGAGGCAAAATGGTGTTTATGAAAAAAAAAATTGAATACCTAATTTTCCAAAGTGTAATAGTTGCCTTATTTAATTTCATAAAATCTGCGAATATTCAAGAATAATATTACTATTTGTAAATATTTTCTATTCAACAGCAAACATCCGTGGGAAACCTGTTTCCCCATAAATTATTCCATAGTGTAACGCAGTGTGGGGATCTTACTGATCATTTTTATTTTTCTGAACACCACAGTAACACTCCCAAATTACATTTTTTTGAATACCACTTATAACGAGTAAAAAATTTCTTGGTCAAGGTTGCCAATTTGGCGTCCATTTTTATTTCGAAATTTCAATTTAATGCCGGAAATTTTGAAAGAAGAATCCTTACATAACGTAATCACAAAATTTCCAGTCTTAAATAAAACAATGAATACTGATTTTAATTTCTGGCACGAATTCAGATTTTCCGAATGAAAATGGAGATTACACTGGCAGCCCCGTTCTTGGTAGTCTTCTATGATATTTGCAATAGATACAAACTTCTAGGTAATAGATTTCTTAAAACTATGTGAGAGAAAAAAAATTAAACGAAGATTTTTGCTTGAAAATTGTTTCAAAAAATGAATATTGTGACATCAAGCTGGAGTTTTGCTGTAAAATTCATTTTAAAATATTTTACTATAAGACCATGGAAATTATTCTTTGAAATTCTGGTACTTAAAAACGGACCAAAGGAACCACTCTGAAATAGTTCACAAGTGATAAATACTTTCCTCAGAGCCAATATTTAAAAGCGAAAAGACAATAAAATTAATGAAATATACAATGATTTCTGTACTAATATTCAATTATTTTGCTGTCTAAAGGAGATTACCTGCTCATCTATATATTTTTATTAAAACTTTCAGAAGCAGAGTAATTATTTTTCTGAAATATTTAAATGAGCTGTCATTCGAATTTACGAACAAATTGGTTTGAAAATAAATAAATGCTTTATTTTGTTTAAATTATACAACAAGGAAAGCGAACCAGTGTTGCCAGATGGGCTACTTTTTTAAAAATCAGATTCTTGATTGGCACCACTTTTTTGAAAAGGTAGAATGTGCTTTATTTAATGACATATTAATTAAGGCAAAAACAAAGTAAATTTTACCGTTTCAAAAAAGTGGTGCCAATCAGGAAATCTGAATTTAAAAATTAGTAAACCACTGGCAACACTTAGGCGTACCCGCGTGCCAAAAGAACAAATGCCATCACGTTTTGTGAAAGGTACTCTTATTTCATAAAAGAAATTCTGCGATTAAGAAAGGCGGAGGAAACTAAATTGGAAAAGTGGTGGCAATTGGTTTTCTGGCACATGGATGCACTACGTACCAGAAATATGTATACCGTTCAAGGGGTTAATTGCATTTCATTTGGTTTTCGAAAAGTATTGACGTATAGCTGCTAAAATTTTACGCAACTTTTCAGGCATAAATTTTAATTCAAAATAATAATACGTACTTTTTAATGAACTTCCTTTTGACTGCCTACCTTTGTTATAAGAATTTAGTTATGATTAAAGAGGGGGAGACACATAGTGTAATGTCTACCAGTTGCGAGTGAAGTAACTGAGGAGGTTGTCACAAGATGGCGGCAACTTTTTTCAAATTGGATCTACTGTTTCTGATTACCGCCGCGTCAAACTTCTCACCGTTAAAATTGAATAGTAAATTTTGACTTATTTAAGTGTGAAATATTTTCTCACAAATATGGCAAAGATTTCTATTTGATTTTACCGGTGTGAGTTTGCCTGGTGAAACAGTCAGTTTATTTTACTGTTTGTAACAATATGGCGGAAACCAGGGCCTGACTAACGCCAAAGTAATCTTCCACCAGTAAAAATAAAAGTATGCTTCTGCCATTAGTTATGACTGAAATTTTGCATTAATAAGGAGTTTAACCCTAGAACTACCGAAACTTTTACTCAAGTTTTATAAAAATATTACACATCAGAATTCTTATTTAAAACTATTGAACTTATTTACTTAACTCATTATTGTCTGGTTTAGATATTTAGTTTATTTTAAAGAAATTTCTGTTTAGAATAAATATTTCGAATGTACCCACCGGGCCCATTGGACCCGTCTGGTAGACGGAGGGTTAATTAAGGCAAAATTTTTTATATAAATTTACTGGTGGAAGGGTTGCACCAGCGGTAATGAAACTCTGCGAAATCGGTTGCAGTTGATTCATTACTGCCTTAACCCTCTCGCTGCGCAAGCCGAGATATACTCGGGCATCCATTTTTCCGTCTAATTAATACTATTTGGTCATTTCTACCAGTTATTTTTTTGCGAAAACTTTGATTTAATCAGGACAATTTCCCCGATTACGATAGTCAAAATTTCTGCTTTAAATAACCGGCGATAAAGGATTAAAAATCCTGTAAAAAAGGCTCATCGCGAAAAATTACTTACGCAGCGAGAGGATTAAGGACATTTCAGTTCCTCTTTATTAATAGTTCCATGGTTATAAGTAAGGCTTTAAAATCACACATTGGCTTGGTTGGTAATGAAAGAGTTGATTATCTTGCTAAATCGATCATTTTTGAAAATACTTATGATGATGTTTTGGACATCCCTGTACAAGTGCAAGAGTTACTTTATGAGTAATATAGTTAATATTTGCCAGAATGAATGGGAGTCAGCAGAAAGGGAAGAGACACCTTTTCTGTTCTTCGTAAACCGGATTCTACTTTTCTTTGCTATTCACAAGTTGTGGCTTACTTTTTATCAACTCATGGTGCTTTCCCAATCTATCTTCATAAAATTGGGAAACGTTCAACTGAAAAATGTGACTGCGTTAGTGTTGGTGATGTCAAACACTGTATCTTCGGCAAATGTCCTTTAATGCCTTTTTGTTTTAATTTTCCCCGCAAAAGAATATTGAACTGGAATCTTCAGAACGTTTTGTTATCCAAATCAAATTATAAAAAACTCTGCACCCTATACAACAGACTTAATAAACTATATTCTTTCACCAAATATCTCTTTTAAAGACTCTTTTTAGTGTTTCGTTCATCTGACGAAACCCTATTTGTCTCGCTCCTATGTCAGTCTGTCCGTCCGTCACAGAGCCCTTTCTCTGAAACTATATAGGTTGTAGACTTGAAATTTTGCATACTTATAGCTGAACACCTCACATCAAACGAAAAATCATAAAATTTTGAAAAAGTCTTATATTTAACCCTCAGAGCTCTAACTTGTGTATTTTAAGATTTTTTTTTCTAGCTGAGCCCCTAATTAAGTTGAAGACTTGAAATTTTGCAAAATTATAGCTAAGCACTTGCAATCAAATAACAAATCATAAAATTTCGAAAAAGTCTTATATTTAACCCTCTGGGTAACAACTTGTGTATTTTAAGCTTTCTTTCTAACTCAGCCTCCTATTTAAGTTGGAGGTTTGAAATTTTGCATGCTCATAGATGAACACCTCACATCAAACGACAAATCATAAAATTTTGAAAAAGTCTTATATTTAACCCTCTGGGCAACAATTAGTGTATTTTAAGCTTTTTTTTCTAACTGAGCCCCTAATTAAGTTGAAGACTTGAAAATTTGCATAATTATAGCTGAACACTTGCGATCACATGACAAATCATAAAAATTTCAAAAAGTCTTATAGTTACCCCTCCTGTCTTTAACTTGTATATTTTAACCAATTTTTCTCACCTCCCACACATTGCACTCGTTGGGTAATTTTTTAACTTTTGCCGACACCCCTTTGACCACTCTTATATATTATGTACATATCCTTACATCTTTCAATTCCACTTTTTACCGCCAGGGAGCGCCTACATGTCTCGGGTACTAATTGCCAGATCCCCTCGACTAGTATATCTACAGATAGGTTGTAAAACGGAGTTTCGTTCGGATAGAGGTTTGTGTAGAATAGACTGCGCCCCCTGGTTGCGAAATGTTAAACTAACAGATTTTGCAAAAGGATAAAGTGTTTTGAAAGGAATATTAAACGAAACCCCCTTTGCGATCTATGATCACACTTACGCACTTGTTTAGGGTTTCGTTCATCTGACGAAACCCTATGCGTCTCACTCCTCTGCCTGTCTGTCCGTCCGTCACAGTGCCCGTTCTCAGAATCTATATATGTTGGAGACTTGAAATTTTGCATACTTATAGCTGAACAACTCGCATCAAACGACAAATCATAAAATTTTAAAAAAGTCTTATATTTAACCCTCTGGGCTCTAACTTGTGTATTTTAAGCTTTTTTTTCTAATTGAGACCCTAATTATGTTGAAGAATTGAAATTTTGCAAACTTATAGCTTAACACTTGCAATCAAACGACAAATCATAAAGTTTCGAAAAACTGTTACATTTAACACTTTGGTCTCTAACTTGTGTATTTTAAGCTTTCTTTCTAACTCAGCCTCCTATTTAAGTTGGAGGTTTGAAATTTTGATTACTTATAGCTGAACACTTGCGATCACATGACAAATCATAAAAGTTTCAAAAAGTCGTATATTTACTCCTCCGGTCTCTAACTTGTGTATTTTAATCAAATTTTCTAATTCAGGCCCATATAAGTTGGAGACATGAAATTTTGCATACTTATAGCAGAACACTTTCGATCACACGAAAAATCATAAAATTTTCAAAAAAGTCTAATATTATTTACCCCTCCGGGTTCTAACTTGAGTATTTTAAGCAATTTTTCTGACTCAGCCCCTAATTAAACTGGAGACCTGAAATTTTGTATACCTATAGCAGAACACTTGCAATCACATGAAAAATCATAAAATTTTCAAAAAGTCTTATATTAATACCATCCGGGCTCTAACTTGAGTATTTTAAGCAATTTTTATCCTCTACCCTTTTCACGCGGGGGTCACTTTTCTAATTTTTGCCGACACCACTTTGACCAGTCTTTTATATTATGCAGCTTAGACTTACATATGTTAGTTCCACTTTTTACTACCAGGGGCGTCTAATTATCTCGGTTGCAATGGGCCCGATTCCCTCAACTAATATATCTACGGATAGGTTGTAAAACGGAGTTTCGTTCGAATGCAGGTTTGTTTAGAATACAGTGCGCCCCCTGGTTGCGAAATGTGGAACTAACAGACTTTGCAAAACGATAAAGTGTTTTGAAAGGAATATTAAACGAAACCCTCTGTGCGATCTGTGATCACAATTACCCTCTTGTTCTACGGTGTTTCAGCCTGTTTACCTTTATGAACTTTTATTGAACTTCATTATTTTCCTCATTCTTAAGTCATTAGTATTTGTAAATGACTTTAACCCTCTGTCTACCAGAAGGGTCCAATGGACCCGACATGTATATTCAAAATATCTATTCAAACCAGAAAATTTCTTCAAAACAAACTAAATGTATAAATCAGACAATAATAAGTTAAATAAACAAATTAAATAGTTTTAAGTAAAAATTCTGGTGTAGAATGTTTTTATAAAACTTGAGTAAAATTTCCGGTAGTTCTAGGGTTAAACACTGTTTTCATGTTGTTTTTACTTTAATTTTTGTGTTTACATAGAAGTCACATGTTATTTTTGTAAATGTCTATACTTTCTGTTTTTATTCCGTTTTCATTTTGATTTTGTGTTTACTTATAAGTCATATGTTATGCTTTGTAAATGGCTATAAGTGCTGTTTCTTATGCTTTTATCTATGGTGCGTGGGTGCCATAGTTTTCGTAATGCAATGTTTCAAAATAATTGTCGCTGTTTTCTGGGTCAGTTTTCTTGGCCGTGGCTTCGCTAGTTTACGGAGGGGTTTTTTTCTGCCAAGGGCTCCTGCTTTTGCCATTTTTTTTTGGTTGGCTCCCTGGTAGTGTGATTGCAGCCCTTGTTATAAGTTAGGGCTTTTCTGCTTGTTTCCCGTGCTTCAGCAAGCTACCACTAATTTAGAATTAACACTAGAACGGCCATAAGCGGTCATTTTGATCGGTATCAAATAAAAATATTTCTATTTGAACCGTAAATTTCCTTCTAAAAATAAACTAAATATGTTCCACGGAGAAATCAGTTAAATAAATAAGTTATATATATTGTTAAATACAAATTCTGGTGTAACATATTTTGTAACACTTAAATGAAATGTTCGACCGTTCTAGTGTTAAAAAAATGAATTATTAACCCTTTCAGGGGCAAGGTACTTCTATTCTCAAAATGCTGAAATTGATGAATGGCACCAGAATTTGCAAAGAGATTTATTTCAAAATAAGCAAAGGCTTTTGTTTACGTACTTAATAAAAAGAAAAATTTTCATTCTAATTTGCTGGTGCCAATGTGGCATTTACGGATTAAAATTAAGTTGTTCAAAAATGAACCACCGCCATAGCTGCCAACATCTTACGCTTTTCTGTTAAACAAAAAAAAAAAAAAAAAACTATAATAAATTTTACCTTTCTTAATCGACGTAATCTGCCAATTAAATAAGGCAAATTTTTTTTCCGATTTGCCAATTAAATAAAGCAAAAAAAAATTAAATTTTTGTGGTACAAAAAAGCGTAAGAGTTAGCAGGTATGGCCACCGCACTTGAAAGGGTTAACTCCTTAACCACTAAAACTCTAATGTGCGATTTTTAATTTTTTTTTCTGAAAGATGTTTGCCACCACAAATTACGAAAGGTATTCTTCCCTTTATTAATCGCAAAGTTTCTTCAACTATAAAAGGCAATTTTTTAATTCTAAAATGGTGGTAAGTAGGTAGTTAGTTTAAAAATTCGATTTTTTGATCAAATGATTCGACACAACGCTAACACGATGAATTAAATGAAAGAAACTTTGCGATTGAACACGAAGAATATTTCTATTCGGAATTTGTGTTCGCAAACGAGTGTCAGGCAAAAAGTTTGAAGCACACCATTATAAGTTAGCAACAATTCAAAAGTCATTTATCATTTATTCATTAAATGAATATTTAAAAAAATATATAAATATACATTAAAAACTATATGGTGTGTCTACTTTTTGAAATTTCTAATTATTCAGTCACGCTATTTAAGATAAGACCATGTCTTTTTAATAATTAAATTCTACAATTCGTAACCGCTTCGTTTATTCACATAATTTGTATTTTTTTTGCGTTTATACAAGATGAATAACTCTATTGAAAATTGTGTTTTAAATCTTACGCACTCTGTAACTATTATTCTTATTTACTTTTCTAAGCATTAAATAATTCATAATCGTACATTTTTAATGAATTCTTATAGCACTAAAATAAAGTGGAATATGTAATTACCTTTTTTCCTGAAACATAAAAGAAATTCGTTTCAAACACAAATTGTTATAAGTGACCTTTTTTAAAGTCTATAGAGAAATGATATTCAACTTATTTATTTGAGTAAATCAAACATTAACTTATTTGAAATGTTTTTCGTAAAAGTTTAGAAAATACTTTAATTAAAAATTTTCGATTACTTTTGTTCCCCATTTAAAATAAAAATGTAAGTGGTTCAAACAGTGAAATTAGAATCTAATATTACACTTTGAAAAGAAATTAATTTCTAAGCGAAGAGTTGAGTAATTAGTTTTTATGTGATTGCGAAAATAAAGATTTATGGTGGTGAATTTGCTAATAAATATTTCGCATGCATATTTAAAAAAATGTATTTCTTTTTTGAATCGAAATACAAATATTTACCGATTAAAGTACTTTTAATTGTTCTTATAATTTAACTTTAATAGCCATAATTCAATTAGATGCCATGTGCTGACTGTGATATTTATACATGGCTATTTCCATGACTATTTCTATGATTATGTGTAGTGTAAGTTACATGCTACGACTTTTTGTTACCAGTATTTTAGTACGGGAAAATGTGACTTATTTCATGGTAGATATCCCATTAATTGAATAAGACCAAACAGACTTTTTGAAAATAACGGTGGCCAACAAACATAGCAGTTATCAACTATGTTACTTACACTACAAAAACCCATGGAACTAGCCATGTAACAGTGTCACAAGCTATAATCATAGATGCCAGGTTTTACGCTTTTTCCTACCAATATTTTTAATATATTTTTATTATTTAATCATCGAAAACATAGGAATTTTTCTGACGGGTAGAAACAAAGTGAAATTTTTCTGATGAAAAAACGTGGTTAGAAAAAAGCGTTAAAGTTGGCAGCTATATTATAATCTTTTTTCCACATTCTTAAAGTGAGGCTCGCAATCTTGATAGATATCAGGTCATCAAGTACGAAACTTGTGACTACAAAAGGGCCAGATTACCAACGGGGAAAACTTCCACCTGTAAAAAATAATAAAAAAAATTATGTTATTCAAGACAGTAATTTTTCATGGATATGGAGTTAATACAAGATGAATGTTTCTATTAAAATTTTCTAGTTGAAGATTGCTCCGTTGATGAAAAATCGTGATCAGAAAAAAGCGTTAAAGTTGACATCTATATTATAATCCTTTTACCGCATTATAAAGCAGAGGCTCGTAATCTTGATAGATATCAGGTCATCAAGTACAAAACTTGTGACTACATAAGGGTCAGATTACCAATGGGAAAACTTCCACCTGTATAAAATAATAAAAAAAACTATGTTATTCAAGACAGTAATTTTTCATTTTTCATGTTTATACAAGATGAACATTTCTATTAAAATTTACTAGTGGAAGATTGCCCCGTTGGTAATCTGGCCCTTTTGTAATCACAAGTTTCATACATGATGACCTAATATATTCAGAATAAATTTTAAATATAATGTAAAAAACGTAAATTATTGTTTATTATTTTAAGAATCAAATCAATGTATATAACAAAGAGTTTTGTTTTTTCTTTTGATTTCGTGGATTTACAACTAAAAGTGTGCAAACTCCAACTTAATTTGACTTTGGAAACTAATGTTATGATTTATTGTAGCAGTTTTCAGAAAAGTTTGTTACTTACAGAACAGAGATTTTTTGATTTGTTGTAACTCTTACAGATATAAGCATGCCCACCAACAATCCGTTGTCAATAACACATCGTATGCACGGTACGTAAAAATCATGGAACTATTAAGAAAAAGGAACTGACATATCCTTGAAACAGTGAAGTTTCCGCTGTAAATGCATCCGAAGGGATTCATTATACGGGGAAAACATCCACTAGTAATCCGAAGTAAAAAAAATCTCTTTATGTAAACGCCTGATCGATGAAAAATTTCAGTCAAAAATATTGGCAAAACAGATATTTATTTTTACTGGTGGAAGTTTACTTAGGCAGTAGCAGTTCCGCCATACTGTGACAACCAAGATAACCGCCTGTCAGTGTCAATGAAAAGATTTCAATACCCGGGCAAACTGACACCAGTAAAAGAAATAGAAATTTATTGCTATTTTTCTGAAAGAAATTTCCCATCAATTAGGGACTTGAATAAGACGAAATTTTCTATTCAAGTTTAGTGGTGGAACTTTTCACCGGCGTTAATCAGAAAGCGTCAATCCTCTTTAAAAAAAAAAAAAAAAAAAAAAAAAAAAAAAAAAAAAAAAAACGTCATCTTGTGAGAAAATAATCAGTTACTTCACTACCAACTGCTAGACAATACACTATATGTTTGCTGTTCTTTATTCATAACTCTATTGTAAAAAAACACGTTTTTTGGGCTAGGGGTAGAAATTATTTCTGGTATCGGAAGTTTTGAAAGCAAAAAAGGTTGTGTAATCAAATATGCCAGTTTCCGTTTGATTATAAACGGGTTTGAATTTACAGTGGTATTTATAAACGCGAATTTCTCGCTATTTTTTGAAAAATGGTCAACATACAATGTGTTAAAAATAGAAACTGCCACAAAAAAGAAAATTTATTTAATTAATACATTAAACGAGGGCCGGTTTTTGAAAATGAGCACGGAATTTACATTTACAAATGTCACTAAAAATTAATACCTGCTCACAACCAATCTGAGGCACGCATACTTGGATTTTACCTTCTTCGAGGTTCGGAGCATATAAGACAAACTTTATTGTTCTTGCCAGTATATCTTATCATCTTCAAGGGACATTTTTATATGCAATGGTATTATATCCTGAAGATTATTGATAAAAGATACTGGTAAGCACATTAAAGTTTGTCCTGTGTGCTCCGAGCCCTACTTCTTTTTTTCTTTACATAATTTCCGGTACCAATAATGGATTTATGAATAAAGAGGAGGAGACATATAGTGTACTGTCTACCAGTTGCGAATGAAGTAACTGAGGAGGTTGTCACAAGGTAGTGGATGCTTTTTTTAGAAATAGTATCTTCAGTTTCTGATTACCGCCGGGGCAAACGTCCCACCAATAAAATTGAATAGAAATTTTCGTCTTATTTAAGCGTCTTATTCAAGAAATTTTTTTTCTCACAAATACCGACTAAATTGTATTTGTTCTTACTGGTGTCAGTTTGTTTCCCTGCCTGTCACAATATGGTGAAAACTCAGGGCGTGACTACCTCTAATGTAAACATATACCAGTAAAAATGAAAATCTGTTTCTACCATTATTTATGGCTGAAAATTTGCAGAAACAAGGCGTTTAAATAAGCACATAATCTCTATATAAATTTACTGGTTGTGGTTTCCACAGGCTTATACAACCCCTGATATAGCGGTTACAGCTGAAGTTTCACTATTTTAGGGATATGTCAGCTAATGTCTATTAATAGTTCCATTGTACCAATATAATGATAATTTCACTTCCCAATCAGCAAGAACGCATTTTAAAGTCCCCTGCGTTCAATGTGTTAAATGTGGTTTGCTGGTCTGTGGTGGTTGCTATTTGAAATACACGTGGTTTCATTCAAAAAGAAAAGTTTCTGGTCCAAATATGTTTATTTGATCAGGCGTCTCCCATTAAAAACGAAAGAGTTGACAAGTAGGCGCAAATAGCACAACCACGATTACAGTTTGGCTTTTTTGATTGAGAAATTTCGAAAGAGGAATTTATGGAATCACGAAATGTCTGTCATTAAGTCCTTCGTGTCGAGCGTTACGTACTAGGGACGTGCAGCATTTACAGAATTCCTGAATATATCTACCAGTAATTTTGAACAGAATTTTTTTTTTATTAAACAGAACTTTTGCAGTATAACCTTTTCCGGCACAGAAAATTTCTAGTAGTAAAAGGATGAAATGATTGACTGACGCCAGAATTTACAAAAGAACTTCTTAGAAAATAAAAACTAGACCTTCTAAACATTCATTGTACCGTAGTTTCCGGCGTATAATCCGCGGATCAAACATTTACTTTGCGACACAAAAATATTTTTAAATAGTATGTAGCTTGTCAGATCGAGGTAAATATTTGTCTTAAATCACTAAATAAAATTTCTGGGTCCAAACTGAATTGTTAAAACTGCGGATTATACACCGGGAATTACGGTAAAAGCAAAACTTTACTAAATATTCTTGGCGCCGTTTGGAATTAAAATTTGTTGGCCCCGCCGTGGAAGAAGTGCGTTTGGAGTGGGTAATTTGGAGATATTTTCTGCTTCGGATTCCAGTGGCAAAATATTAAAAATTCTGTAAACAGCTGATGGGATTTAATAAAAAATTACTATCGAATTTCTGAATTTAAAAAAGGCCAAATTGGTAAGTCTCAGCTTAGCTTACTCATTGAGCTGAAAATTTCCCATGATCAGTGTTGCTTGTTGGACGTTATTTTCTTATTCAGATTGCTACTATTTTTTACATAGTAATATTCACCTCATTTAATATGTCATTATATAAGGTGGGTGTAACTATTTTATAAAAGTGGCAGCAATTAATCATTTTGAATAAACACTGCAACTAGCAAAACTGACCAAGATCAACATGTAACGAAAATTACTCCAAAACAACCATTACACAGTTCTACGGTTCAAGTTGCTTTTTACGGAATCTTAATATTTGCATTTCATCAAAGAAAATATCTGTAAACAATTACTGAAATTCACTAATTAGAAATATTGGTATTGAAAAAATATAAAAAAAGTGCTATTCAGTGTAATTCTGCATCTCAGTCACTACGAATGCTGCTGTCGTCTACTTTGACTTTTCTGCACGACATTGAGTCCACTTCTTACGTTAAAGTATCAAACCTCAGCTTTATTGGCAATAAGCATGGTTCAGACGGGTACTTACTTTCTAATACCAGTTTTTCATAGAGAAATTATCACCTTACTATAATTACTGAATCTTGCGTTCAAAAACTACAAGGTAGGGGATCTTCAACTTTTTTTCTGAAAGTCATTTGCCACCGACATATTCCGAAACAAAATCTTCGCATTATTTATACTCAAACTTTCAGTCATTAAATAGGATATTTCTTTAATTGTAAAAGGGTCGCAGATTGGTAGTTAGTACAATCAGGCCCTAAGGATAGCATTACGCTCGCACGATTAATATATTTTAATTCCACGAATTTAAACATATTTTTTATGTTAATTTTGTAGCTTAATATTTGTTAGTAAATAAGGAAAAGCATTTTCTTCCAAATAAGTGGTACTCATATGTATAAACCGTGCGAGTCCGGCGTATCTTTTCCATCCCTGCAATTGAGTTTTGAATGAAAAGGAAGAGACATATACTGTAGAGTCTACCGTTTTCGAGTGAAGTAACTTAGGAGGTTGTGACAACATGGTGGCTTAATTTTTACATCTTGTCAACAGTTTCTGATTAATGCCGGAGCAAAACCTCTAGAAGTAAATATTGAATATAAAATTTCGCTTCATTTTTTAGGTTTATTCATGCGGAATTTCTCTCACAAACATGGTAAAAATTTATATTCGTTTTTACTGGTGGCAGTTAGTCCGGTTATTGTGGTCTTTTTCAGTGACACTGACAGGAGGTTGCTTATGCTGTTACAATATGGCGGATACACAGAGCCTGGCTGAGCCACCAGTAAAAATGAATATTTGTTTTTGGGAATAATTACGACTGCAATTTTGTTTAAATACGGCGTTTAAATAAGGTGAAAATTGCTATTGAAATTTTTTGGCGGGAGTTTGCTTAGTCTATAATGTGCCACAGCGAAACTAGTTATAGTTGATGCTTTACTATTTTGAGGATATGTCAATTCATCTTTATTCATAGTTCTATGATCCCTGTATGCAGATTTATTTTGACCGTTGTGTGAACGCAAAACTATATTCTAATGTGTTAAATAAAGCTTAATATTTTCTCGAAATTAATGGTATTCAAAAGCGAATACCATTATGAAACCTTCTTTCAAATAAATTTTATAATTTTCGAGTAAATTCTCAAATACACAGTTACCAGCCTTACGTGTTTTTTAAAGTCGAAACGGAAATTTCTATGATCAAAATATGTTTATTTGACCTGAAGATAATTGGAAGTTTTATGTAGACAATATAAAAAACAAAATTTTTCATTATTAGAATTTTCAATTTTAACATTTGCAGTTAGTTAGATAAAATATTTACACGCAACGACGAAAATTATCTTTATTATATTTCTAAAGTTTTTATCAATGTATTATACAACTACAAAAGAAAAATAAAGCCTTAATTAAAAATTAATAATACTTTAATTATTTCCGATATCTTTTGTTATCTTATATAATGAGATTTATTTTTGTATGAGCGAAAGTTGATATCTATTGTTTATGTTTTATAAAATACGAAAAAATCACAAACCATAAATTAAAATACCTAAAACAAAGAACATTCTTAAAATTAAAACAATTTATTAAATTTACATACTAATGAATTAAATAGGTTCATATGAAACAGTTCTTTTATGTGTGTACACAAAGGCACGTTAAAAAAATCATTGCATATAATTAGATGGTTTCATAAAACATAATTAAATAGAGTTGCTTATGATATAAAATAGAAATGATTAAAGAGGGGAGACATCGTGGAATCAGGGACATCCAGTTTGGCCTCCATTTTTATACAGAAATTTCGAATTCGTGCCAGCAATTAAAAACAGCATTTTTTGCTTTATTTAATGACAGAGATTTTGTGATTACTTAAACTAAAGATTGTTCTTTCAAAATTTCCGGTGTGAACTTGAAATTTCGAAATAAAAATGGAGGCCAAAGTGGCAACCCAGCATGGAATTATGAAGAAAGAGGAATTTACATCATGACATCAAAATGATGAAGCTTCAACTGTAACCAGTTTTTCAGTGGCTCATTACTGAGGGTTAAAAATGTACCTGTCAAAGTGAATATGAGTATTATCCTTATTTAACCCTTTATTTCCCAAGATAGAATGCATTCCATAAATTGCTTAATTCAGAGAATCGGAATTAATCCCTTAATTCTCGCTCCCGTCATATTCACGGGCTATGTCTTTTACTCAAATTGTTTGATTCCCACCAGATTTATAAAATAGTGAAATTGGCTATATTTTACTATCGTTTTACCTGTCATTAAATAATGGAGTTATGAATAAAAAGGAGGAGACATATAGTGTATTGTCTACCAGTTTCGACTGAAGTAACTGAGGAGGTTGTCACAATATGGCGGCTGCTTTTTTAAAATCGGTTCTTCAGTTTCTGACTACCGGTAGGTCAAACATCCCACCAGTAAAATTGAATAGAAGATTTCATCTTAAAGAAGCGTCTTAATAGTGGATTTTTTTTTCAAAAATGTCGTAAAAATTTCTATTTGTTTTTACCGGTGTCAGTATGCCTTATAAAACTGTCAGTTTGTTTCCATGGTTGTCACAATATGGCGGAAACTCAGGGCCTAACTACCACCAAAGAAAACTCCTACTAGTAAAAATGAAAATCTGTTTCTATCACTATTTATGACTGAAATTTTGTACAAATATGGCGTTTAAATAAGTTGAAAATATCTATATAAACCTACTGGTGGGAGTTTCCACCGTCGATAAACAAACCCTATGATAGCGGTTACAGTTGAAGCTTCACTATTTTAAGGCTATGTCAGTTCCTCTTTATTAATAGTTCCATGCATTAAATAAGGTGAATATTTCTTTTTCATAAAAGTGGTGCCAATAAGCAATTTGAATTTTTAAACCGTAATTTAATTCGAGCGTTAAGGGGTTAATACCAGAAAATCTAAATAGTAAATTTTGGTTTATTTAATAACGAAATGCCTGTTCTTAAATGAAGTGAAAATAGTCCAAAAGAGGAAATTTTTTAACCCTTTGCACTCGAGGGCTCCGCTGCGGAGACATAATCTTTCTTTGCAAAATTTGTTTTTGGCACCAGTAATAAAGGAAAATAAAATGTACCTTATTTAATCAGAGCATTTTTGAAATTGTGTACTTGAACGAAACTTCTTTTATGAAAGTGGTGCCGATCGAATAAAATTTGTGTAAGAGACGCCGAGCACAAAGGGTTAAAAGAGCGAAAAAATGAAGCAGAAAGCACCTCATTTGCCACGTTTGATGTAAATTTTCCGAATTTTTTGAAGTATTTCTACTAGGGTTAGCTCTTCAAGCGTTTTCCTGTTTGTTAAGCTTGACAATTGAGACATTTTTTCGTAAAAAAATCTATTTTTAAGTACTTTCAGCGTTTTTCATTCTTTGTCCGAAATTAGAAGCTTTCAATCCGATTTAAAAATCATCCGCCATCTTTTGAAGACCTCCTCAGTTACTTCACTAGGAACTGGTAGACTCTACATTATATGTCTCATCCTCTTTATTCATAAATCCATTGATGACATATCGTATAGCATCGAATAATAGTTAGTGAAGAAACTTAGGATGTATTCACAAAGTGGGGTCTGTTTTTTATTTACAACACGGCCGGATTACCGCCATGAAAATTTCCATCTCTAAATTTGAATACAGAATTTTTCTTGTTTAAACGCCTTAAATGCACATATATTCTGTCGTACATGAGGAAAAGTTGTGTATTCTTTTTTACTGGTAGTTGCCACGGTGTACCTTCCATTGACATTGACCGGAGGAATGCTTATGTTGTTTCAATATCGTCGTACCACCTCACGCTATCCAATATGAGAACAGTGTTGCCAGTCGGCAACTTTTTTAAAATTCAGATTTCTTGATTGGCACAACTTTTCTGAAATGGTAAAATTCCACTGGTTTTTGACTTATTTAATATGTCATTAAATAAGGCGAATTTTAATATTTTAAAAAAGTGGTGTCAATCAAGAAATCCGAATTTTAAGAAAGTAGCCCACTGGCAACACTGTATCCACATTGGATAGTTTGACATGGTACCGATGATATGGCGGAAGTGCAGGGTCTGTATAATGCCGGCACATATTTCTACCAGTAAAAGCAAATTAGTTATTTTTGCTTTAAGGGAGATTTGGTTTTAGAAGGCCGAAAAAATGGTGCTTATTAGCATTTATTTTCTTAAATAGGAACAAAGATTTTAGATCCGGTGTTTTTGCATGTTATTTATTATCCTTTTAAAAACATTTCAAATGTTTTTACTAAAAAAATGTTTATGTGGGTCGAGATGTGTCGGTGGATACCCTAGCGTGCGCGCTGTCCAAGTCAGATCGCGCGGGATCCGACAGATTGCCAGAGTCGTCTGCAATCAATTTTCTTTAAGGATTATGAAATTAGATAACATTGTCTAGAGCTTCCAGGTCTTTGCAGTAAAAAAATAAATAGAAAATCAACGAAATGGCAGCAATTTTAAATAAAGGTCTATTTCTGATCCCTTCTTTTCACTTTTGCGTTCTTCTAAAAATGTCTTTTTTTAAATATATAAATGGCTGAAAGTGGTCCAAGCTCCAACAAATAAGTTAACCTTATCAGTACTGGTGTCGCCTGTAGGAGACGCTAAATAACACCCTTTAAATTAATTTAAAACTTTCCACGATTGATTAAACTACTTCTAGACCTTCTTAACAAATGCGTGCATATCATAAGTTTCTATATATATAGAATGGTACACCTATGGAGACGTTTTATAGTAATTTGAAACTGGATTTTGTGGTTCCTCGAAACATTAAAGAAGAAGTTCTTCGAGAATGATAAAATTCAATTTTAAAAGAACTTAGCAAGATCGCTTTAATAGTTTTTGCGTTCTTATTCCGTCCAGTATGAAAAAAGGCATTTTGTGTAAAATGCGTAACGGTATAACCCTACGGACGCGTTGCGCTAAAACGCTAAAAAATTACAAAAGGACATCGAATTCGGCCAAATGGTTTTACAGGGAAAATCTAGGGAATAGAAAAAATGTTTTAAAAAATCAATATCTTCAACCGAAAAAAAGCACGCCTTATAACACATTTCCGACGGCCGAGTTTTATCAAATCTAAATTTTAAAACAGTAGAACCTACTCACAGTTAAGAAAGACTTTTTTAAATTGGTGTTCTTGATAGATTTCCAAAAATTATGAATCGGTATGTTGCTTTCAATGTACGAATTTAATAGAGAATGTCTTACAATCTTAAACAATATGGACAACAAGATATAAATGCATTTTATGTAAGGTAGAAGCCATGCCCATCGCTGCCACAGGTGACTATTTTTAAGTTCTACCTCACACCACTTTCTCAAAACAAAAATTATTGACATAGTGTATGAGAACATTTGCAAGAGAAATATACTATATATATATTTTTTTAAATAGTGGTGCGATTAGGATAGAAAATTAGTCGCATGCAGCAGCCATGCATGTCCTTAGTCAGAGATATTTTTTGAATGAAAACGAGAATTCTCGTTTCTCGCCGTGAATGTGTTAATTTTGACAGAAATTCTACATGAAAAACTCTTTTAAATAAGGACAAAATTTCTATTAAAATTTACTGATAGAGATTTACCCTGGAGATAATTAGCCGTTGCGTAACTGGTTATATGTTAAGCTTCACCATTTTGAGGATGTCTCAATTATTCTTTATTGCTAGTTCAATGGCAGTTGAAGAAATGATTGACAGAGACATTACAAAAGTTGAAGCAGGTAAACGGTGAAAGTCACAGCTGCCATCTGTTACTCTTTTGTGTTTTCATTAAAATTTACTAGAAATATTTATTTTCTTTAATCGCATTTTTCAGATTAAATCATGACGAATTTTACAATTCAATTTCAGCAGAAGTCGGCAACAGATTTGCCAGCTATGCGAATGCGTTTTCAGTGAATACCGTATTGAAAGAGCGCATAAGAGAGCGTAATGAAGACTATATATTTTACCCCTCCTAACCCAGGATTTAATTTTTGTAAGCATTCTTAGCCCCTACGGGATGAGCGTCACGTATACCTAATGTGCTCAAAATCCTTGATTATTGTCACCAGTAATTTCTTAAGATACATTTTATCTTATTTAATCAGGGCAATTTCCCGATTCAAGGCGAAAATTTCTGTTTTGAAAAACCGGTGATAAAAGATAAAAAATTCTGTAAAAGACGCTCATCACGAAGGTGCATATTTTAGATAATATGAACTAGAAATTTAATTGTGTTTGGCACCTTAACACCCAGACCGTTTTTTTTTTTTTTTTTAATTATGGACGTATATATCAGCGTGTAGTGTAATATTGTATTTTCATAAGTGTTGCCATATCTTGCTGATTTTTTATTTAAGCATTCCGAATTCTCACCGATAAGTTTTAATAATTTTTGCTTTACAAAGTCGTAGGTACTCGACAAATAAAATAAAAGGGAAATGCTATTCAAAGTTTGCTGTTGTGAAGCTGTGTAAAATATTTCTAAAAAAAAATCCGCCAGATGCAGGAACGGTGATTTTTATATTCCACACGGACGTAGTCGTCAACGATAAAATCAGGACATACCTGTAAGTCCTGGATGTCAAGGGGTTAATGTACCCTTTTCTTAGAATGTATCTATTTGATTTTTCTTATTAAGTTCAAATTGTTATTTTTTCTTGCTCATAACATTAATAACTACAAAACAAATGAATGGGATAAAAAAGACCTCAATGTTAGTAGGATGGTTACTACTTCCAGAAATATTTTCAACGCCTGTATTCAAGCTGTCAAAAGTGCATAGCTGCAAAATTGAAGTACTTTAAATCAGGGCTTGCTAAGTATTTTATATTAATGTATAATCACATAGATTATGGCTATCATTATTTGCTTTAACCCTTTCAGGGGCAAGGTACTTGTTTTCATAAAATGTTGAAATAATCTATTGACACCAGTATTTACAAGAAAATTTATTTGTAAACAAGTAAACGTATATTTTCGAGTACTTAATAAAAGTGAAATCTTTATTAAAAAATTCGGGTGCCAATGTGGCAATTAGGGATTAAAATTATGTGATGCCGTGGTCGCATCACCGCTCTTCAAACGGTTAAAGGGATTTATGGATGAGTATGAATGGAATATTCTTAAAACAAGTTTAGTACGTGTGCTGCAAATTCCAGACTAGGAAACTCTTTGGTACCAGTATTTGCTTATAGATAATTTCTTCTTAAATAAGGTGAAATTTCGCGCATTTGAAGCAGGTTTATTTTCTTAAGAAATACTGATTTATCTTGGAAAATAATGGAACCTATACGCACCCTGTAAAACTTCTTCAAATCTTTAATACAGCAAATTTTTATTATTTTATTTTTATTTAGTTTGAAAAACAAATCTGAAAATCATTTCTGCCGTATTCTTTCCGTAAAAGGTGGTTTTTTTTTTGTTCCAGGTTGAAAACGTTTCAAACCAAACTATTACTTTGAAATAAATTAAAATAAGCTCTATCAAGAGACAGGGAGTTATATAAATAAAGACATATTAAAAAAAAATTCGCTTCAAAACGTTTCAAACCAGAAAATGTATTATTTTAAATATTTGAGGCAGACTCCACGGAAATTTCAACTAATTTTAATTGCAGGATGTTGTTTTATGCAATTTTTTCGAAAAGTCCTCTACTCTGTGAAGACGCAAGAGTATTGACGTGTTAGAATCGTGGAGCCGTTAATAAAATTACGGTGACATATTGCTAACGCGTTCACCGCCGCAAAAAGTAAGAATTTTCAAATGTCTTCTAGAAAGTCGTTTGCCACCACAAATTCTAAAAGGTAAATTTCGCTTTACTAATGCGGCAAAATTTCTGGTAATAAATAAGACAATTTTTTTTAAAAATAAGGGTGAGAAAGTAGTAAATTAAAGCAACGAATATTAAAGCTACAGCGTGGCAGTCAACGTGTTAAAATAATGAAGATTCAACAGTAAACGTTTTCACAAGGACTATTTCCCTCCGCTGGAAACTTTCACCAATAAATTCATACAGAATTTTTTTCTGTATTTAAAAGCTTTACGATTTCAAAATTTCAGTCATAAATAATGTCAGAAAGAGATTTTCATTTTTACTGATGGAAGATTAATTTTGCGGTAGTCAGGCCTTGCGTTTCCAACCATATTGTGACAACCGGTCAACCAAACTGACAAATTTACCATGCAAATTGACACTGTAAAACAGATAGAAGTTTTACCACATTTGTGAGAAAATATTTCACTGAATATCACGCTTAACGCTTTCAAGGGCGGTGGTTAGAGGGTCTAGCCACCTAATTTTAATTCCAAAACTGGCAAATAGCACCAAGAATATTTTAATAAAATTTTGTTTTTGCAATGAAAGTGCAAAACAGTGTTGTTTTATTTTCTAAGAAATTAATTTGAATATTCTAGTGTCAGTCAATAGACGCTTTCAGTGTGACGTCATTCATGACGTTTTCCTCGGAAACTGACTCCAAACAAACTGTTGCTATGCTTCATTTCTTATTAAATATAAATCGTATAAAATATTATCACTGCCTATATAGTATAAAAAGGCTTATCTGTGAGATATAGCTATAAAATACGGCTATAAAATACAAACAAATTAGAAAATACAGCATAGCAACCGTTAGTTTGGAGTCAGTTTCGAAGCAAAATGTCATGACTGACGTCACGACTGAAAACGTCTAATATTTCATCATTTTAGGAACAGAATTCTTCTGCCTCTGAAGAGGTTAAATAAGACAAAATTTTCTATTCAATTCAATTCTGGTGGAAAGTTTGCGCCGGCGGTATTCGGAAATTGTATATTCAAATAAAAATATGCAGTCGCCATCTTGTGACAACCTCTTCAGTTACTTCACTAGCAACTGGTACACAGCAGAATATATGCCTTCATCTCTTTATTCATAACTCCATTATTACCATCCATAATTACAGTGTTTTTAGGAGTACGCCTAAACCGAATTTAGATTGTTTGATTGTTAGATTAGTTTACATTGTTTGATAGTAACCAACTTTTTAAACTAAAAATATTCGCCTTTTTTTAATTTGCAACTAAATAAGAAGAATATTACTGTTTCTGTTTTCCTTTAAAAATTGGTTAGCCCTTTTAAATACCACTATTTAAGAAAACTTCTTCGCCTTATATAATCGCCGATCTCTTCCCAAAGTGAACTGTGATTGTGGTCACTTATCTCTCTGACGTTGATCCGCTGCTCTCCTGCTTTTGCTTCTCATCTTTTCGCCTTGACTTGGTAAATGTTGTAACTGTACAATATATCTGCATAATAGACTATTTCAAACAAATTTTTGTGCAGTTCGAATGCAAACCGGGATTTTGATTTCATACTCACAGTGTATTTAAAGGTAACACAATGAAGTTAATCCTTAACCCCTTAATCATCGCTCCCGTGGATATTCACGGTCAGCGTCTTTAATACAGTCGAATTGACTCCGACCAAATGAGTAAATGTCAATGGGAGTCAGAAAAATTTTCATAAAATAAATTAAATTTAAACATAGCAGAAATAAATTAAATAAATCGTTTAAATAATTTTAAATAAAAATTCTGGTGTGGAATATTTTTATGAAGCTTGGGTAAAATTTAAAGGCGTTCTAGTGTTAACTTTCATTAACCCCTTAATCGTCGCGTAATTTTGGGAAAATCCCATCAAAAATTGTCGATTTTTTTACTGCCCAATTTTATTATTCATAAAATTCTGAGTTCAGTAGTAAAAAAAAACAGGGTATTTTCTTAATATTTAACCCTTTTAAGGGTGGTTTGAAGTGTGTGAAATCCCTTAATTTTAATACCCCAAACTCTAGAGATCCCAGAAATTTAATACGAAAAATTTTCTTTAGTAAATTTGCAAAATTTGGCTCTTTCTTATTTCGAAATAAATCTGTTTATAAATTCCTGTGTCAATCTTTTATTTCCACATTTAAGCAATGAAGAGGCTTGTTTCTGAAAGTGTTCAAGATGCATAAAATTGTTAAAACTTACAATTTTCTTTTTCTTTTATTTGATTGTATTTTACACACATGACGTGCAGAGAAGCTTCGATGCAATGCTGCCACATGTGGTTTCTTTTTAAGTAAAGGTAAAGACGTATATAAATCAAATATTTTTTTATATTACAACAAGGACGATAATTTCATTCAAATTTAATTTGAAAATCAGCATTCAATATATTTTTCAAAATTTAGTAAATTTTCAATGAAAAGAAATCTTTGGAACATGACATGCATAGTCCTACATCACAGTCCTTGCATTCACATTTGGTTTATTTTATAATTTTGTTTCCATATTTATTCTTATGGGAAGAACAAATTTTTCATTCTGTGTTAGGTTTTGTCCGTAGGGGTCATAACATCCACAAAATGGTGTTCACATAAACGACTTGGTGTTGATAATTGTTTTTTACAAATCATTCAGATGCGCACAAATAGTCGAAGTTTTGTACAGTTTTGGATTAGGTGGATTTTGAGGATCGTGAGCTTCATTATTCAAAAAAAAAATATTTTTTTTTATTAATTCGCTGTACCTATTTTAAGTCATAATATCGCGAAAAAATGGGGTTATAACAAATAAAGTGTAGTCCAAAATATATTTTCTTTAACTTTTGCATTTAACTATTTTTTTGACAATTTTTTCGACAGTAGTAAGAGCGCGAAACAACCAGGTGTTCAAGGCTCTCTTAAAACATTCACGACTGGATACGAGAATTCTCGTTTTCATTCAAAATACATCATTAACTAAGGGCGTGGCTTCAACCTTACAAAAAATGCATTTATATCATGTTGTCCATATTTTTTTAGATTGTAAGACATTTTATATTAAAATAGTTCATTGAAAGATACTTACCGATGCATAAACTTGGGAAACCTCTCTAGAAGACTACCGTATTTTTCGGCGTATAATCCGCGAATCAAACAATTCTGTTTGGACCCAGAAATTTTATTTAGTAATTGAAGTCAAATATTTAACGCGATGTACTAAGTTACATTTTATTTTAAGAAATTTCTGGGTCGAAAAATGATTGTTTGATCCGCGGATTATACGCCGGAAATTACGGTAATTTACTGAGGACTTTCATAACAGGGAGGAGCTTTAACTGTTTTAAAATTCAGATTTGATAAAAATTTCCCGTCGGCAATGTGTTAATTAAGGGGTTTTGGAAATCCTTTTATTATATACTGTGCATAATGAAAGACTGATGGTTATATATAAAAATGAACGTAAATTTGTCCTGCAAAGTGAAGGTAAAATGGGGTGATATAAAAAAAAACGTTTAAAACTGATTAAATGAAGATGTAAAAATGCTATTTACACAGCGCGAAAAAAATTAATGAAATATAAATGCAAAAGTTGATAGGAACTTTTTTCTATTTGAATATTACTTACAATAATTTGAAAAAGTAGAAAAGACTAGAAAGTACGGCAGCAGCAGTCTTAACGGTTTCAGGATCAGTGGTACGTTTATGCAACCACCTTATTTTAATTCCCAAACTCCACAGTGGCACCAGAATTTTGCTAAAATCTTTTGAAATTAATATGTATATGAAATATAGCATTTTTCATATTTCCAAATAAAGTTGTTCATACATTCCGGTGCCAGACATTTATTTCAACTTTTTAGTACTGAAAGTACTTTGCCTCTGCAAGGTTTAAAAGATCTTAATGATAAGTTATGTACTCATGCGGCCGCAAAAGAAAATAGCATGGATCGAAAAAGCTTATGAAGGTATGTAGACAAATTTCAACATAATGAATAGAGTGAGATGAAGCCAAACTATATGACAACTAAAGTTGTCAGGCCAAATGTCACAAAATGTAGGACAAAAAGGAGACAAAAAAAGAAGCGGGACAGTGGCTACTAAATCCGGACGTTATAATGCATGAAACCCTATGGAAACGGAAACTGTCTCTAGTGGTATACTGTCTTAAATGTTAAGATTTCATTTCCTTGTTATACAATTATACCTGCTCAGGCAAAATCCTATTTAAAACAAAATTTTTCTCCTCTGACATGCGATTACACTTAAACAGGTTTGTTGAAGTATCACATTTTCAAATATATATTTTTTTATAATAATTGAAGCATGTAGCATAAAATTCTTTTTCTTTTTTTTTGTTTTTATTTCTCTTCACAAATATTTCAATATAAAACGAAGTCTGTCAATTCTCCCATATAATGGGTCAAGCCTCCCGTATGTGGGGAGCCTTGACCCATTATTTTCTCACGATTAAAACCAATCATTTTTCAAATTTCTTATATATTACACATATGTAGCAATTTTATTTTTATAACATTTTGTATAACGAATAAAATGATATATAAAACTTTATTCTACGTTCAATATTTAAAAAATCATTTTGTAAAAAGTGGGTCAACCATCCTTAGTCTCCCCTAATCTCAGTTTGTTTATTTTAGTAACATAACTTATGTGTGTCATTTCTTCTAAAATTAATTTATTTTAGTATATTTGTGTTACTTTTAGGTGCATTTGAATTACAAGGAAAAACTTGTCAATATTATTATGAATTTTTCTAATGCGTATATTATGTCAAAATTACTTTATAATTAATCTTTACGGAAAAGTAATAAGTGACAAGGCCATCGTAAATATTCATAACGCAAATTCTTATAATTAATTATATTTAATTGATGTATTTAGCGCGAGCTTTATTTTATTTTTTTGTATCTTAACTCGCATTGCCCTCTTACTAGAATTTATTTATTGTGTACGATCACAATAATTTGTTATTTAATGTAAATTAAAATGCACCAACATGACTTTTTAGTGGTGTTTGGCATTGTTGGACAGTATTTATAAAAAAAATACCAATTATAAAGAGTGTCAATATCTGTCCAGCAACATACTACCGACGATATCTTAATACCAAAACCTTCCTCGTTACTTAAACTACTCAACACCGAAATTTATAAAACGGTAACTTAGATGTATTCAGATATGAAACAAATAAAACCCGTATTTCAACTCGTACAGTTTTAAAATTAAGCATTCCGATCTTAAAACCAAAAAATGTCTGTTTAGTGCTTCAATCTTTTAAGCGCTTAAGCATTTAAACCTTAACCCTCTCGCTGCGTAATTGTTTTGTCAAAATAGCTTCAAAAATTGTGTATTTAAGAATTTTTTATTCTTTTGTCACTGATTTTTCAAAACAAATTTTTTTGTCTAATTTAATCGGAAAAATGCTCCGATTAAATACGGCAAAATTTACACTAAAAAAAATAACTGGTGGGAATAATAAAGGAGGGTTAATTAGATTGTAAAATGCTTGCCCGAGAAAGTCTCGCGTTCCGCAACGAGAGGGTTAACCGACCAATGCCAATATATTGGCATTGGTAGTCTTAACAAAATTTATTCGCTTTGCACAACTTTTTTTTTTTTTAGAAAAACTTTTACTTGTACTTTGACAATATATGCAAGAGAAATTTTCTAAAAAAGAAATACTTTTAAAATATAGTGGTGCGAATAGAATATAAAAATAGAATAATGTATTTGACCACTTAACTATTAACCCGAACTCTGTTCGGGCGAGAAAAGTTAGCTTGCTTCGTTGCTAAAAGCTTTTCCATAGCACTAAATTTTACCTGAAAATTTCGGTTGATTAAATGGCAGATTTTTCTCAATTATTTAAGGTAAATATTTTTGTACTTAAAAAGTTATGTTGACTCACTCTTTTTAGTTAATGGTGTCAAAAAAATGTAACAGTTAAGTGGTTAAGGGTTAAAATAATTTCGGGAGTGAAAAATTCAGAGAAGATACCAAACTACATTAGGTAAAATCAAGCGAATTCAAGCCCTTGAGGCAGTGTTGCCATATTGGGGACTTTTTTTAATTCAGATTATTTGTCTGTCACCACTTAAAGAAAAAAAGTATACTTCACCTTATTTTTCAGAATTTTTAATCTATTTTTAAATAGGACGAATATTTCTATTTCAAAAAAGCGGTGACAATCAGCAATCTGGGGACAAAAAAGTCCCCAATCTGGCAACACTACCTTGAAGGTCACTGGCGCAACGAAATTTGTTTATTGATAACTGCCCGTGAATGTATCGGGCTCAACGATTAAGAGCCTTTTTGGGTCAAACGAAAAGATGCGTTCGCTAATGCTAATCCTATGGAAGAAATTTATAAATATATCTCGGTCGCATTTCAATATTTTTAAATGATTTCTTTTTTTTTTTTTTTTTTTTTTTTTTTTTTTTGTATAGGATAACTAAGATCGATCTGTATGCAGGCCGTTTTTTACTTTATAGATTTTGATTGCAGATTTTTTTTTTTATATAAATATACTTTTACTTTTGAAACCGGTTTCTAAAATGAAAGTGTCCTCATTAAAAATACCTGTAAAGAAATTCGAAAATATAAACAGCTGTCTTTGTACAGATCTATCTCATCTATTCAATGCATTTAAAAATGTTTAAATTCAAACGAGATATCTTTATAAATGTCTTCCATAGGATTAGCATTAGCGAACGGGTCTTTTCGTTTGACTGAAGTAGGCTCTTAAGGGTTTAAATCGCATAGTAAGTATAATACTGGAAATGCTGTTTAACACTTGAACGACCTCAAATTTTACTCAAGTTTTATAAAAATGTTTTACACCAGAATTTTTATATAAATGCATTTAACTTAATTATTAAACAATTTTCGCGTGGCTTATATCCAGTGTTGCCAGTTCACTGCTTTTATTTTATTCTGATTTTTTTGATCGGCACCAGCTTTTCGAAATATTAAAAAATGTTTTATTTAATGACAGATTTAAAAAAAAAGCGAAAACAATGCCAATTATACTATTTCAAACAAGTGGTGCCCAGTGTTGCCAGTGGGCTACTTTTTTTAAATTAATATTTCTTGATTGCCACCACTTTTTTTGAAATGGTAAAATTACCTTTGTTTACGCCTTAATTAATATGTCCTTAAATAAGGCGAATTTTACCATATCAAAAAAGTGGTGCGTCTGGCAACACTGGTGGTGCCCATCAAGCAAACTGAATAAAAAAAAAGCGCACTCTCAACACTGCTTATATTTAAACTTATTTTGCAAAAAGTTATTGTTCGAATCGACATTTGGCTGGAGTCAAATTGACTCCTGCTGCACGCTTTATTGTTAATAGACGAAAAATAGCCATCATCAATGAGTTATTAATGATGTTTTAATGTTTAAAGATATACAAAAAAAATTTAACCCTTTCAGGAGCAAAGCATTTTCAATGCTAAAGTGTTGAAGCAAATAATTAGCACCGGAATTGACCAACAAATTTATTCGTAAATTTGAAAAAGGCAAAATTCACATACTTATTAAATGGAAAATATTTTGCCAAAATTCTGGTTCCATTGTGGCGTTTGAGAATTAAAACTAAGTGGTTTCATAAACATAACACCGCCCCTGAAACGGTTAATTTATAAAAGAGCCCTTAAAGAAGCTGAAATAGAAACACCAATGCAATAAATTAACATGCTTCGAAAGCATATTCTGCTTATTTTTCGTAACAGTTTTAAACATATTTCACCTTCTTTCAACCTTAATTCCTTTTTTTGTCTAGGAAATTTAATTTATTATTCTTGAGAAGAAAGAAAAAAAGCCAACGTTTACACATCTTATCACAAATGATGAACTTTCTTTCTACTTCCGAGTAATTAATGTAAAAAAAAAAAAAAAAAAAGTTTTATCGATCCAAAACAATAAAAAGAATCGGACAAATCTTGTCTTATGCAACAAGTAAATGCACTTAAAATGTATTTTTTTTTCAGGAAAACTTAGCGTTTTTTTAAAATGCTTATAATTGGAAAAAGTAACAGAAAAAAATTACATAACGAAATACACAGAAATCAATACTGTTTCTAAATTCAGCCTACATGTTTACTTCATGGAACTATAAATAACAGATATCCAAAGCTAAAAAATATACAACCACAGTGTACGTACAAAAACACTCAATGAATTTTAAATTGAAATACAAATGTAGCAATAAATAGTTCTTCTCAGAATAGGTAATCTTTTGCTTCGAAAAAAGTAAATTTAAATAGTAATCTTGTGCATGAAAAAGGCGAAATTTTCTATTTAAATTTATTATTGGAATTAGCCTTGGCGGTAATCAGAAACTGTTGATCCGATGTAACAAAAAAACATTCGCCATCTTGTGGCTACATCCCCAGATACTTCACTCGCAACTAGTAGGCACTACACTAATACAGGGTGATTCTAAATTCATGGTACAAAATTTAAGGGTTGGTACAGGACTCTGTAACTATAATTTATTGTATAGGAATGTATGGGCGTATATGACGCTTTGACGTACAAACACCAGGAGGCAAATTCGGCCCTTTTCTTATTTCAAAATTTCTCATTCATACCAGAAAATTCCTTTAATATTCTTTTGTTTATTTAACACAGACATTTCAGGATTAAACAAAGAAAAAGTGTACTTCTTTGAAAATTTTCGGTATGGAGTCGAAATCTTTGAGTAAAAAAAATCCGCAAATCTGTCAATTACAGGAAATACATGAAAGAAATAGAAATGACGTTTTTCTTTTAATTCAAAATTTTCGATTTCATACAGGATATTTTCAAAGAAGAATTTTTTATTTATGTGATTATGAAATGTCTGTCTTAAATAAAGAAAAGAATAGTACGGGAATTTTATGGTATGATAGAGAAATTTTTAAATAAAACAGGGTCAAATTGGCCATTTTGTGTTTGTACCTAAACGCGGTACTTGCGCCCATACATTCCTATATAATACATGATTGTTACAGTTTCCTGTACCTACCCTTAAAGTTTGTATCTTGAATTTAGAATCACACTTTATGTGTCCTCGTCTTTATTCATAACTCTATTTTTCTAGATTCATCGGGTGCATTTTTAACACAAATTTGTATTAGAAAGTTTCGCCTTATTTAATCGTAGAAAATTATTACAATTTTTCCTAATTTAATGTTAAACAGAAATATTCCGGCATGGAATAATGGGGCCAGACTCTTTGGAAAGTCAACGGCTTTTTCATATTTCTAAATAAATTTCAATGTAATTTCTAGTGTTATTCTATCATTTCAGCATCTTACGCATAGAAGTACTTTACCCCTAAAAATGTTAAGCCATTTTCGATTTTCAAATATTTAATTTTAAAAAAGTTGTATTAAAAATATGAAAGGTTTTATTCGCCTCTAGACGGCAGCATCTTTTGCGTTCATTTAAAAAGTCTAAGGACCCTACTTTGCATTAGTGCACAAGATTGTTCAAGTAGAAGATTTTAACCTCCTTAAAAATGTACGGCAACATATACTTACAAATTTTGCGTTAACCCTTTGATATTGTCCAACACAGGTGTCTATATTTATATTAAATCGAATTGCAATTTACAAAACAAAATGTTTGTGGTAGATTTCTCTTGCAAATACAGTGTTGCCAGTGGGCTACTTTTTTTAAATTCAGATTTCTTGATTGGCACCACTTTTTTGAAACGGTAAAATCCCCCTTGTTTCAGGCCTTAATGAATATGTCATTATATGAGTCGCATTTTACCATTTCAAAAAAGTGATGCCGATCAAGAATCTGATATTTAGAAAAGTAGCACATCTGGAAACACTGTGCAAATATACTGTAAATGTATGACTGATATTTTATTTCAAAATGAGGTATAAATAAAAATTACTCCACTGGTACATACATTGTCAGTACTATTTCAAACTGTACAATATGAAAACAGTGTTGCTAGTTGGCTACGTTTTGAATATTCAGCTTTCTTGATTGGCATCACTTTTCTGAAATGGTAAAATTCATCTTGTTTTCGCCTTAATTAATATGTCATTAAATAAGGTTAAATAAGGTGAGTTTTACTATTTCAAAAGAGTGCTGGCAATCAAAAAATCCGAATTAAAAAAAAAAGTAGCCCACTGGCAACACTGTTTTCATATTGGATACTTTGACATGGTACCGACGATGATTCACTCAGATAATCTTATTTGTAATAACATCTGGTCTGCCATATAGACAGCAGTGTTGCAAATGGGCTACTTTTTTTAATCAGATTTCTTGATTGACACCACTTTTTCGAAATGGTAAAATTGCCCTTGTTTAATGATATATTAATTAAGGCGAAAACAAAGAGAGATTTACAACTTCAGAAAAGTAGTGCCAATCAAGAAAGCCGAATTTTAAAAATGTAGCCCACTGGCAAAACTGTTTCCATATTGGATAGTTTGACATGGTAACGACGATATGTCCCAAACTGCATTAAGTATTTATTCAGAATTTCGATGCATCAACGGTTTCCACAAATAAAAGTCTAGCACATTTGGATGCATTTTTTGAAAGCAGCCTTTATTCAGGTTCAATAATCAAATTATAATTTATAGAAGTGTTCATTTAATTCAGCCGTGCACTCTACTTTTTCTGATATGGTGCTCTCACATCGTATTTTAATAAATATACGAAGTTTCTTGTTTTAATTACAATTAATTTAAGAACCCCATAAAAATTAAAATTTCTTTTTAAGAATCTTCGAAATTGCTGAAGATAAATGATTGGGAATGATACAAAGGCGGGAAACTATGTTTTTGCTTCTTTTCTTTTAAAAACAATTTTGGTGGTAATTGATTAAAAATATATACAAAGGTTGGAAACTATGTATTTGCGCATGCCCGAATGTAAAATCATTCTTCCCACTCATCACTAATCTTAGTGGGTATCAGTGATTCAATTAACCTTTGAACTCTGGTGTGTGATTTATTTCCACTTAATTTTAATCTCCAAATGCCACATTGGCATCGAAATATTCGACTAAATATACTTGAAAATGAATTAGTGCATTTTCCGTGTATATAATAAACCGAATTTTTTGTTTGCAAGATACTGTTGCATTGTGACATTTGGGTATTTCGAAGAAATTCACCCAAAAAAGCTCAAAGGGTTAATATGAGGGAGAAGAAGATTTTATTTAGTTGATAAACTAAACAGTCCCATTGCGGCGAATTTTTTTTTTTATTTGTTTGAAAAAAATAGGACCAAAAGTATGATGCAACCTGTAACTCCGAAACCTGTTTTTCGGTGGACCAACCCTTGTTTGTTAGCCAGTTGGGCGTTATTTTAAACTATTATTCCCGATGGTTTTACTCCTACCACTTTATTTAGTTACTAATATTTGCCTTAAGTAATGACATGCTTCATAATGGGACAATAATTTTGGTTATTTCAAAGGATAGTTTCAGTAATAAAGAAAACTGAATAATAATAAAAAAATTCCGACTGGGAGTACCTATACTGTGCGGCCAATATCTATGGAAAATCCAGTATTCTTAATACATCCAACGGACAGTCAGTCAAAACAAATAAACAAATAAACAGATAAAACTCCATGAATTTTATTCTCTAAATTGCTACAACAAAATATGGAAATAGCCATTCGCATTGAAATTGTATCTTTTTTCAATTTATGTTAGAAACAATAGCTTATAGGGACGTCTTAACAGTGACATATTATTTAGTTATAATACTTGACTTTTTCTGTAAATGGTAACTTTAGATACTAAACAGAAAAGTTTAGGAGAGAGGAAGTTTTAAAATTAGGAACAACAACAACAAAAAAATCATTTGTAGTCGTTTCAAAACAGATTGCAATTTTTATAGTTTTCTAAACGCAACTAAAAAAACTGCTTCTAGGTACGGGCTGTAATTTTGGATTTACACGCTTGAAGATTTTAAAAATCGATTTCTGTAAAAATATACAGGGTAATTCTAAATTGTATTTATAAAATAAAAACAGTGATAGTACCCTCCAGATGAGAAATAATTATCATTGAACATTAGGTTGCAAACTATTTATGAAGTCACAAATACAGAATGTTTCACCGTAACTGAAGTCGGCTTGTCCGTAGTAATTTTGCAAAAAATAAAAATATTCAGAAAATTTGCAAAGATATGTACCTGATTTTGTATGAAATGCGATGATACCACAAAAAGTTCTGGAACAACAGGGGGTCACGCAATCTATGATTCGGTATGAAACTGATAATCACAGTCCAAAATGAAGAGCGTGGAATGCATACTGCTGGCGGGTATAGTGGAAACTTTTAACACGTTTTTCGGTATTATCATATTTACAAGAAAGTTGAGCATGTCTTTCTTAAAATTATTACCGTCAACCAAAGTTGGATTATTTTAGTATTTTTTGATTGTATTTTTGATTAAATGGGTGCTTTGCGACCCTATGTTCCATGGTAATTATTTCTCGTCTGGATGGGTACTATCACTCTCTTATTTTATATAAAAAAAAATAGAATCATCCTGTATATAGAGATTGCAATTATAACTTTTTCGAATTTTTTGAAAATATGAATATTTTCAAGATGCATTTGAAAAAAAATTAAAAACTATGATTTCTACCCTATAAAATTTTTAACATAAACCAATTCCGAAAAGTGTCAGATATGAGAATCCAAAATTACAGCTCATTCATCTAAGTAAATTTTCAGTTATGCTTTTTAAAATACTCACGTTGCAATTTGTTTTCTAATGATTTAAATGAATTAACCCTCCAGTCGCGGGCGACTTTTTCAGTGGGTTATATTTTTTAAATTGAGATTGATTGATTCCCACCACTTTTTGAAGTAGAAGTAGTCACTTTATCTAATTAAAGATTAAATAACGCAAAAACAAGGCGAATTATACGCTTTTAAAACAGTGGTTGGAATCAAGCAATCTGCATTTTTAAAAGTAGCCCACTGGAATGCGAAAATAGAGTTTCCCGCGGCTGGAGTGTTAAACATTAGGAGTTCCAAATTTTAAACCTACATACTTCCTGAATTACTTTTCCGAGTGATTTCTCATTTGGTATTCTTAAGCAAATTGTGCCGAAAATGTCAAATATGATATAAAAATTACCCTTTCATATCCAAAATTTCTCAGTTTAGTACAATTTCACTATGAAGACAAAGTCCTAAGCTTTTATTTTTATGTTTAACATAAATTGAAAAAAAAAGTATGACTTTCATTCGAAAGGTTATCTCTTTTTTGTGACAATTTGGATACTAAAAAAGAATGGAAAGTTCACCTCTAATTTAGGAGGGGGGGGGGGAGGGCGCTGTCTGATCTTCAGGTATTTGATCTATGATTTCATTGATATAGAAAGAAAAGTTTCAGATGAATTATGCTCTTTGAAACCTGTAAATGCACATGGATCTGGAATTTTCTCTGGTTACCTAAGACAATGGTACTCACCGCCAGCTTTATTCTAATTGATATGTTCACATAGCTGCCAAATTTTACGCTTTTATGTTACCGCTAAAATATAAAAGTAAATTTTTCCTTATTTAATAGGTGAAATCTGCGATTTAATGAGATAAAATTCTTTTTAAATTTTAGTGGTAAGAAAAAAGCATAAAATTTGGCATCTATGTGTTCAGCTTTATTTGCTACAGAATTCATGTCCTTAATCCTCTCGCTGCGCAATCCGAGAGTTTCTCGGGCAACGTAAAAGTAGCAAAATTTGAGCAACTCAAGATTTCATCGGGGATGCATTTTTCGTCTAATTAACTCTCCTTGACCCACCAGTTATTTTTTTATTCTAAATTTTGCCTTACCTAATCGGAGAAATTTCCCGATTGATTCAGAGGAAAATTTGTGTTTTGAAAAACCGGTGGCAAAAGAAAAAGAATTCTTAAAAGATGCTCGTCGCGAAAGAGTTAAATACGCAATTTTTGAAGATATTTTGATAAAATAATTACACGGCGAGAGGGTTCAAATCTTCACTGTTTTGCCCGAATTGAGTTTGGGCAAGAACGCTTTGCTTGCTTCGTTACTAAAAGCTTTTTGATACCACTATTTTGTAAATGTAAATGTTTCTTAATTAATTGCTAGATATTTTTGATTGTGTAAGAAAATTACTTTAATACAGAAAAAGTTGTGTTTAGTCTCTATTTTTAATTTATGCGTAAAAAAATGAAACATTTAAGGGATTAATAATTCGAATATTACCTTTCAAAAAATTATTCTAAAAATACCTTTCGAAAACAGTAGTAAGTACCACCGCTATAAGAAAATCTCACTCATTTTTAAAGACATTCTCTTTTAATTCTCAAATTGTCCTTTGTGCTATGTTCTTGGCAAAGTTTTTACGAACAATATGAAGCTTCTCTACTAAACTTTCTCATTCATTCCAGAAGACACTGAGTTCTAATTCATAGTACAGTATATTTTCGAAATTTTTGCAGATTATTTTTCATTAGACCTTAGAATTTGCATTCGCATTTCTTTAATACACAAAAGGGAATTATTCAATTCAGGAAAATAAATAGCTGCCATTTCTTCAAGAGGTAAATAAACAAAAATACCACATAAAATTCTCGATCAGGTGCATTAAAATGAAATTATCTCTTAAACCAATATAGAAGTCAAAATTTCTATTTTGCGATAAAAGATTGAGACCGGATTCATTTTACTAATGTCAAAAAATCGCTGAAATTTCCATGGAAATTTTTAAAAATCAGGACTCCAAAATCATCCAATTTTAGAATATTTGTATTTTCTATGAGAAAATTCCACGGTATGTTTCTACAATATTTGCAACAGAATTTACTTTTGGCCTACGTTTCTACAAAATTTGCATGAAAAATCTGAAAAGAAAATATTTCTTAACAAATGCTGGTACTCAAATACACGACTATTCGGGTGACCCAAAAATTTCAATAATCGCAGAGAACAAAATTTATTATTTTGGGGGAAATGTTTGAAACCGGATTCCTTTTATGAATAACACAATAAAAGAAAAAAAAAGCAACGAAATGTGAAAAACGCTAAAAATTGTATAAAAGATTTTATAAGCATTTCAGAAACAACTATATTAACTCCGAAAAAAAAAAACTTTATTGAACTAAGGACAGAACTTAGTGTAATGGGCGTTTTTAGTGTAAAAAGTTTGATACAGGATTTTGTTTACGAATGTCAAAAAATCGTTGTAAAGAAGAAAAAAACATAAAAATCACATAAATATTTGCTCAAAATCCAAAAACAGTTTTAAGAATTCCATATAAAATTCATTCAAAAGAGCACAAAATTTATTGGGCTGAAATATTGAAACCGGATTCTTGCAACTAATGTGGGAAAATTGCTGAGTAACGCAAAAAAAGCTAAACATAGCATAAAAAATTAAAATAAAAAAAAAAAACTGATAAAAAGTTTCAAAAACTGCGAGCTGCATATTTTCATAAATACAGACACTTTACAGCAAATCTTGTAAGTCTGCGAACAGTGTTTCTTGAGAACGCAGCAATCAGACACACATACATACAGGCAAACACACGCACATATACCTTTATTGTTATAGATTGTCATTAGTATAGCAATACAAAGCTATTTTTCTACATTATAGATGTTTTTTTTTTCTTTTAAGATGCGTACACTCTTTAGTCTTTCCAAGGAGTACGGAAAAAATATTTTATAGTAGACACTTACAGTTTAATAAGTGAATCACAAAATTTGTAAACAGAAAACTTAATTAAAGGATACTATTTTGTTGCGCTTAAACAAGGTGAAAACTTCAGTTGAAATAATGTGATACAATGAACGCATCCTGAGTTTTCGAAAAAAAAAATAATAATGACTTTTGATTTAATATACATAAGAACAACTCGGTGATCTAGAATACAAAAAGGTCCTTAGTCAAATCAGGAGAACAAATAGCTGTCCTTTCTTCAAGAGCAAAATAAACAAAAGATCCACATAAAATTCTCGACCAGGTGCACTAAAATGACTTTTCCAAACAGCCATGAAATTGCAAACAGTGATGTTACTGTTAGGATAAAGTAAAATATATCAAAAGTAGAGAGCGACAGAACAAACATGCAAAATAAGTACTCTTTCTATATTTGTTCACTTAACACGTGATTGACGGCTCATGAATCACTTATATTCTCTGGTGTATTTTAAAGACACTGAATTTTTCAAATAATTCTTTTCTTTAAAAAGGAGATTTATTTTGCATGATTAAATTTTTTGGTTTTATTTTTATTTTTACATATCCCCTTGAAGGGTATCGGTAAATTTTTATACCACTTATTTTTATTTCTCAAATTTGACACTGGCACCAGAACTGAAATAAAATTTTCATTTTATCATGTACCGGAAAAAAGCTTTCACTTATTCTCAAATAAATTCGTTTTAAAATTCTGGTGATTAATCAATCTTTCAAGATTTCTTCAAAATTCTTTGTGCCTGGCAGGGTTAAACTTTTGCCATCGCACTACGTAAATAGGCAAGTTTTATAAACATTAATCATTTACTGTAATTCCCGGTGTATAAGCCACGCCGAAAACAAATCTGTTTGAAACCAGAAATTTTATTTTTAAAATAATGTCAAATATATACAAACATAAAAAGGTTACATAAAAAAAAAATAAAGTTTCTGATCCGAAGGCGATTTATTACAGCCGCGGATTATACACCGGGAATTACCGTAATTATCATGTTGCGTACACTGGAATAGCTGCCAACTCTTCCGCTTTTTTGTACCACAAAAATTTAATAGTAAATTTTACTTTCTGATGTCGTTGTAAACTATCGATTAAATAAGGCAAAAATTTCTATTAAATTTTTGTGGTACAAAAAAGCGTAAGATGTAGGCAGCTATGAACTAGTAAGGTGTGTCTATGTTTTTTTTTAAATTTCAAAGCAGTGTGGCCTCACTGTTGTATATAAGAAATTTTCTACTTAATATATTGCTTGCACAGTTTATAATAACGTAATTTAATCTGAAAAATTTTAATGTTTTTCAGCGAATATATAAGGAAAAGTAATATGTTTAAAAATTGTGTTAAAAATGAACGGACCTGCTTTAATTTTTTTCCTATTTATACGATCCAAAATGTGCGTTAAAACTTTGTTATGAAAAAACAAACTACATAGACGACAATTTTAATGCATTACTCAATTAAAACATTTATATTTTAACCCTCTCGCTGCGTAATTGTTTTATCAAAATAGTTTCAAAAATTGCATATTTAACTCCTTCGCGACGAGCGACTTTTAAGAATTTTTATTTTTTTGACACCGGTTTTTCAAAACAAAAATTTTCGTCTGATTCAATCGGGAAATATCTCCGATTAGATAAGGCACAATTTAGAATAAAGAAATAGCTGGTGGGAATGATCAAGGAGAGTTCTTTAGACGGAAAAATGCATCCCCGATGAAATCTCGGGTTGCGCAAATTTTGCTACTTTAACGTTGCCTGAGAAACTCTCGTGTTGCGCAGCGAGAGGGTTAAAGCAGAAATTTTACTCAATAAATGTTGCCAATAAGTAGCAGCAGCAGAACAGGACAAATTTTATTAAATAAATTTTCTGGTTCAAAAGATGTTTATTACACTCGAAAACCCTAACATTTAGAAATAATGGGACCAAGTTATATTCATTAACAAAATATAACAGTTGACGACCTCGTTTGCCTGATTAACCCTTTGCGGTCGAGTGGCAAATAGCCGCCCAAGCTTTATATATATGAATATATTTTTATATTCTATTCGCACAACTATATTTTAAAAGTACATCTTTTAATAAATTTCTCTTGCACATGGCATCAAGTGCAAGTAAAAATGTCTGTTTAAAAAAAGTGGTGCGAACCGAATAAATTCGTGTAAAAGATGCATGTGACTGGGAAAAATGCATGTGACAGGGCTTCCACCGCAAAGAGTTAACCTATTTGCCTCATTAACGGACATTTCAGAAGATTCCGAATTCAAAGCAGAAATTCTGAATAGTGATTTTTTTTATATATATATAATGAAAAACGTTTAATGATTACTTAAAATAAAAATTCTGCTTTTGAAATTTCTGGTATATAATCGAAATATCCGAATAAAAAAATCCTAAAGACGCATAATATACGCTAATGATGCAATTGGTATAAGAGAATGATGAAAAGCAAAAAGCGACAGATTTTTATTTCGACATCTAGAAACCGGAATCATATATTCCTCAGCAATATATATCTATACGCCATATATTTTCAGATGATTACGGATCAGATTTAATGATCTAAAATCAATATAAATATTATTCTTGTCTTTCATTTTATTTAAGAAACAAACATAACATGCAAATATCTAATAAGGGTATTTAACATATTGGCAAATGTTTCAATGATTGACATCTTTGCCTTAAGTTTTCATTTGTACAGAAGAAAATAATATATATCAAAATATCACTTTGTGAAACAAACGATAGTCAAAAATTCTCACTCATGCATTTCATAATATACAAAATATAATAATATTTTTTTCTCTTTTAGAGAGCTCAACTTTTATTCAATGGAAGCTGCTTTTCTTATTTATAAATATTAACGTTTCATCATGAATAAATGCGATGGATATTTTCGGATAGCGAATGATTTAGAAAAATAATCTTTATGATGTAAATAGAAAAATACAGCTTATAAATATTTCAGGTAGAAATGTAAGATTTCCGTTAAATAATAAATTATTTATAAGCACAGTAAATATATATTTAAGCCATTTTTCTGCCTTTTATCTTTTAGCAGAAAGTAGGGGCTTACAAACTGGCCCGAGGGCAATAGAGGTGCTACTGTTTAATAACAGAAAAAAATTGCTTTATTTAATAATTGCTTTATTTAATGACAGAAAATTTGCAATTAAATGAATCAAGGATTGTTTTTCGGAATGTGGAATTATAAAATAATTTTAGATAAAAAGATTTAAAACCCCTAGCCTAAAGTAATCTAGTTCTTGTTAAGATACTATTTACAAATAATCAAGTTTTTTATTTACAATATTGTATATAATTTTAAGAAATTAAAAACATTCCATTTGTTTATTATTATTAAATTGAAATTACACTGAAAGATGTACGCTTTAACGCTTTTCTTTCTTTCTAACCGATGACCAGGCCCCTACCTGCCGGGAAGCCCCAGCTGAACGGGTTTGATTCCTGTTCTCGGGGCGGGTGACCACCTAATCGCCGCGTAGCGGTAATAAACCTAACGAGCACCTAGAGCGTATCGGCAGTGCCTTTTGCTTAGTTGTGAACGGTGTTGCTTAACATTTATATCCTGTTGTTTGGAATCTGCACCTTGCTACTTATGTTGATCTCGTAATTTGGAATCTTCTTCAGGTAACGAGACCTTCATATGGCAAGGCACCTCCAGATATATAATTCACAACGCTTTAACCCTTTATCCACTGAAGGTATTTATAAGTACCACTCACTTTAAACTTTCACCCCATAGTGAATATTACTAATATTCTGATGGTACTTTGCAAAAACACACTTTTAACTCAACTTTATCCGGATACATGGCAGTAGTTCTAGGTTTGTTATTTTAGCGAGGAAGGAGGCTATCTTTGACACAGTCTAAGTATTTTGTGCCGACATTTTCTGCAGATTGCCACGCTCGTCTTTTTATTAAAGCAAACACAGTAAAGGATAAAAGTTAAGTGTTGGATTATTTTATGTGTTCATCATAATCTTAGAATACAGTCAGACTAACTATTTTAGGTGAAGAGTGTATGTATTTGATTTAACAATTGAATTACCCGGTGGTACTTATAAGTACCGTCAGTACACTGGGTGTTGGAGAAAAACTTCTTGTTTACTTTTTGTCTATGTAGTTATCCATCGTTTTCATCTGCTTTAAAATATTTTTACTAAAATGTAGTATAGTAATGATTTCCCCGGTATTTCTTTTTTGTTTCATTGTTATTTTTTATAGGAAATCGAAAAAGTTGTGGCACCGGCTCGTTTTTGCTATGCTAGAAGTTGCATATGTAAATTCATATATTGCATATGTGGAGATGAGAGAGAACATGTTGTCCCTGGAATATAGATATCGCATAACTAAAGGACTGCTAATAAGATCGAAATCTAAAAAAAAAAAAAAAAAAAAAGAAAAGAAAATGAGTTTTTTTTAACCCTTTCAGCCTTAAAACATTTTCAATTCTAAATTGTTGAAATAAATGATTGGCACCGAAATTTGCCGAAAGATTTATTTATAAATAAGAAAAAGCCTATATTTCACGTACTTATTAAATCGAAAATGTTTTCTGGTGCCAATTAAAATACTTTGTGGGTTTTCTGTTACGATATTTTAGTCATAGTGTACTGACGTTACTTTAAAGTACCACATTAGTTAATTACCTCTAATTAAATTTCTCATGGGTGAGTATTTTTTTATGTTCATCCTTTAATTTTCATTGTAGTAACTGAGAAAAAAATTACATGAAAAAAATTGCAGTAGATCATAATGCAATAGATAAAGGGTTAATTTCTAGCTATACAGTTATAATAAACCAGAGCTGGCAACGTCTTACGCTTTTTTGTAACAAAAAAATTAATAGTAAATTTTAACTTTTTTAATCGCCATAATCTGCCGTTTAAATAAGGCAAAAATATTTATTAATTTTTTCCGGTACAAAAAAGGGGAAGAGTTGGGAGCTATGTAAAGCAGATGCAGGTTGAGGCACAGAAATATTCTATTTTTGGAAATAAAATAAAAAGTACAGTCATTCAGGGTACCTTTGAACCATATATTTTTCCCAAAATAAACCAAAATATTTTTCCCAATATTACACGATAATTGGCAAAATATAATCATTCCATTATTGGGGAAATATTTCATGCCGAATTTTCCAATATAGACAGAAATAAACTCATGATACCTGTAGCCAAATTTTGCCAATATAAAAAGTATAGTCATTCAGGGTAACTTTGAACCATGGGGTGTAACTTTGCACCACCTCCTAATTTTCAATAGTTTTTACTCCAAAAGACTAAATAAACTCCAGAACTGTGCTCTGTTGGCAAGGTTCTAAACTGGGATTTCTACTCTTTATTTTAGAAAATAAATTAGCAACATTATGCGCAATTAATTGCATCATCTAACTATTTTTGTGAAGTACTTTTTTCAAGTAAATTTTTAATGCTGTTTTTATGTTATTGTAATCAAATTAAATTTTCATAGTAAGTAACAATATACTCATTTATCAGACATATTATTATCTAAATGTTGTAAATGTGTTAATATTTTTTGATTATTTATTTATTAATAGTTAATAAAATTTAAAATAAGAAGGCACTGCCATTTCACCACAATTTCAGGGTAACTTTGAGCCGGCTCAAAGTTATATGAATGTTTATAATTTACGGATTATAAGTGCTACTGTCAAAAATTTCCCATATTTGCACGTATATTTTTTTATAAATTCCGAAAGTGCGCATTAGATATAACATGTAAATATTTTCACAAATACGTGTAAAATACATAAAATTCAAAGGCGTTATTCCTGGCGGAGCTACTCAAATTTGTCATTTTATATGTTCGACGTTTTTTATTCTTGTTTGAATAATACAAGTACTAGTATGTATTACTGTAACTATGGATATATTATTAAGTTAAAACATTGGAAATTGTTTTCAACTGCATTTTTATGTTTTGTATGAACAATAAACAGTTTTTTTTATTTCAATATATTCATGGATCTCTTCTTCCATTTTTCTTATGCATAATATTTGTTGTAATATCATAAATTTTACAAATCTTGTGATGTTGGGAAATGTAAATTCGGAGCCTTTACATATCTGAAAACATTTTTTGTGTCCTAACTATAATACTTTTTTTTATAATGAATTATTTTACATAATATTTATCATATGGTGCAAAGTTACCCTAAATGGCTCTGTAACTTTGAACCGGGATCAAAAATCATTTTTTATTGCTTTTATAATTATTATTCCTTAATTTTTGATAGTCATACAGTAATTTATGATCATTTCTTCTCTTTTATGCCCCTAGTTGCAACAATATTCTTAAAATAAGAGTGTGGCATGTGAAAGTAGAGAAAATGCGGATCAAAGTTACCCTGGATGACTGTACTACTACTAGAGATAATTTTGCTAACAAAGACAGTTTTAACCCTTTATCGTGCCCATTAAATTTTGGTTTAAAAGTCCAAATTGCTTTTTGCCCCCACATTTTTGAAAATGAAATATTCACCTTATTTAATGACAGGTAAAATGATACCAAAATAAACCCGATAACACTATTTTATAAAACTGGTGGTAATCAGACAATCTGAAAAAAAAACATAGAAATCATGAATAAAAAACATGACGGGAGCAAGAAAAATTCAAAGTTTTAAATCTTGTTGCTTTGATCCTGAAACGACAATTAAATGCCACTTTGTCAAATAGAATTTGAATAGGTGCAGTTAAATGAGTAAATGGTCGATTGGAACCAGACAGTTCTTCATGAAATAAATTAACCCTTAAATGCGCGATTTTTTATTTTGTTTCGAAAAAATTATGTATGATTATCTGAAAGGTTTATTAAACAGGAAAAATAATGAAAAAAAATCAGGGATACATTTTTCGTATAATACTTCAAACTTTTCTGATGTCGCACATCTGCAATACAAGTAAAAACTACTGTCGAGTGGCTGTTTTACACTAAAATATTGCAAATTAGTAAATATTTAAATAAGGATGTCTCCAAATACCTTATTTTATATAATGATTTATTTTATAAAACTTAACCTTTAACCCTTTAATTTTCATGATAGAATACGTTCTATAAAATTTATTCTATCTAGAAATTACGTAGTTCACAGAATCTGTCTTTACACCAGAAATTTTCAGTGGTTAATTTCGCTTTATTTAAATACGAATTTTCTGTTTTTAATTAACGCAAATATTGCTATTTTATAGCCATATTATATTATATAAGCCATAAACGATGGAATTATTTTTTCCTTCGAAATGGAAATATCATTTCTCACCTCTTTTTGAGAATTCTATTCTTTCTCTTATTTTGTCAATTGATTTATAAATAAAGAGGAGGAGACGTATACTGTAGAGACTACTAGTTGCGAGTGAAGTATCTGAAGAGGTTGTCACAAGATAGCGGTTGATTTTTTACATCGGATCAACAGTTTCTGAATAACGCGAAAAAAAAAATTCTTCCATAGCTGCCAACTTGTAGGGATTTTTGCTACCAAAAAAATTTAACAGAAACTTCTGCCTTACTTAATTATCAACATTCACTGCAATTCGGCGATTGAATTCGGCAAAATTTTCTATTAAATTTTAGTGGTAGCAAAAATCCGTACAAGTTGGCAACTATGAACTTCCACCAATAAATTTTGAAAAGGAAATTTCACCTTATTTTTGCAGCTTATTCATTCACAATTTTTCTCATAAATATGCCAAAAATTTCTATTATTACTTATTAGTGCACGTTGGCCTGGATAGTTGAACACTAGAACAACCACAGCAGTCATTTTTACCCCTACCAAATGAAAATATTTCAATTCGAACCCGAAATTTCTTTCTAAAATGAGTTAAATATGCATAATCAAGATATAAGATAAATAAATTAAATAGTTTCAAATAAAATTATGGTAAAAAATATTTTTGTAACACTTGAGTAAAATTTGCGGTCGTTCTAATATTATCTCCTTCTCTGAGACTGACAGGAGGTTGTCACAATATGGCGGAAATGCAGAGCCCGACTACAGCCGAAGTAAACTGCCACCAGTAAAATTAAATATCTGTTCTGTTATAATTATGACTGAAATTCTGCAATAACAAAGCGATTAACCCCTTAACCTACAATGACGGGCATAGCCCGCGTACGATGATCGAGCCAAATGTAAATTCTTCTTACCACTAAAATTTCACAGTAAATATAGTTTAATTTAATCTTCGAAATTCCATGATTAAACAAGGCGAAAATCTCTATTAAATTTTAGTGGTAGCTATGGGTTTGCCAAACCGTGGAGCTGTTAAAAGTAAAACATAGGTTAAGGGGTTAAATAAAGAGAAAATTTGTATTTAAATTTCCTGAAAGAAGTTTACCCTGGTGGAAAAAGCCACTGCCAGGGATGAGATTTCCGACTATTTGTATATCAGTAAAATCTTAGGGAAAATATTGTACTCTTAAATCACAACAATGTTCCGATTAAATAAAATAACATTTTCTCTAAGTCTATACCAGTGTGCAAGAAGTCGAAAATATCATCCCTGCTCTGTGAAACCGGTTACAGTTGAAGCTTCGCCATTTTGAGCATGTGTCGATTTCTCTTTATTCATAGTTCCATGATTTTTATCGAGGAGTTCCTGTCACGAATAAAAGCGAATAATTTTCTTCAGAATTACTGGTGTGCAAACAAAAACGTATTGACAGCAATGCTGTTTCAATGCTGCAACGCTAAGCTTTAACCCCTTAATTCTCGCTCCCGTCATATTCACTGGCAGTGTCTTTTACTCAAATTATTTGATTCCCACAAGTTTTATAAAATAGTGAAATTGGCTATATTTTAGTATCGTTTTTCCTGTCATTAAATAAGGTGAATATTTCTTTTTCATAAAACTGGTGCCAATAGGCAATTTGAATTTTTAAACCGTAATTTAATTCGAGCGTTAAGGGGTTGATGAGTTAAATATATACCACACAGCAATAAGTAAAAAGAATAAGTATAATAGTTTTAAATGAAAATTCTGGTTTAAAGTAATTCTATAACTTGAATATGATTTTCGAGAGTTTTAGTGTTTACCCATAGTTGCCAACCTCCCGATTTTTTTAATACCAATATTTTTAAGCAGAAATACTTGTTTTATAAAATCGCATAATTTCTGCAATTAAATAAAGTGAATGCTTTTGTAAGAATTTTCTGGTATTCAAAAAATCGGTAGGTTGGAAATTATGGTTTATCCTTTGACCTCCACCCCTGAATAGTGGACCTACACTGTGTCAAAAAAGTAGAAGGACTTCCAATTTTTTAAATTTACTTAATTGTGATATATATTTACGGTCTGATTTTCGTAAAGGTATCATTTTATACTCGTCCTTTTCTTGTGAAATAAAAAATAAATTTCTATCACCATTAATTTATAGAAAAATGAACTTAGCTAAATATCACAGTGTAAAAAGAGTTGAAGGACAGCTCTGGAAAATTGAATTTATTGGGTCCTATTCCTGTAGATAAGGTAAATAAGATGTGCTGTTTTTGTTTAAGTAAAATATTCATTAGTTTTAGATTGATTTTTTTTCAACAATACCTAAGGGATCACTTTTAAATATTTAAAAAAAAAAAAAAAAAGATCAAAACATAGTATTTAGAAAAGAGGGTAAAAGCATCAGAGAGATTTTTAAATTGCTTAATGTTAGTTAAACTGCAATATCAAACTATCTTAGATATTCAGACCATCACGGTACGAAAATAAAGACAGGAAGACCTAAATCACAAACGCCTCGAGATGAAAGAACATTTATCTGAGAGTTGAAAAAGAAAGATTATACAATTTCTATGGTCCGAATATAAGCACAGCTGACACATGTGTTATATCAAACTGTACAAAACTATACAAAAGTCCAAAGTCTTCATTTTCAAGAAGAGACAGCATCATCCAAAGTGGACAAAAATGCATGTGGCTAACCGCTTATCTTGGGCGAGAGACCACATGTCTTAAACCACAGAATAGATTTCTGACATTTTCTCAGATGAGAGAAAATTCAATTTAGATTAAGAAAACGTCTTACTAATACTTTAATTTTCCTATATAATACTTACGTGTGCTTCTACTTTTTTTTACAGAGTTTCATGCAAGGAACATAAACTATGTTATAAAAAACAAATTCTCTTCGTGATTTTTTTTTATTGCTATGCTTTTATATTAATTTAGTTCTAAAATGTTACTCAAATAAAAAATTTTGCGCTAACTTAATCAGTTCTGATTTTCTTAGAAAAAAGTCAAGTGTCCTTCTACTTTTTCTACGCAGTGTACATGCTGACTAAAAAATGACGGTTATCGTATTTGGATATTTTTCAGGGTTTGTATGTTCTCATGCAGTTTAATATTAATAATTTCTAAAAGTTTTTTCCACCTTATTTCTGTGAGATTAAATAAGACAAAGAAAACTTTTAGAAATCTACCATAGTGAATATTTTTCGCAAATAATAAATAATAGTCGTAAATAAATTATTTTTAAAAAGCTCTGTAAATAATACTAGTCATACAATTCTGCTATATCTTACAATTTTTATACGAAATATTTATTTCCTACGGACAATAATTGTGCAACAGTAATGAGAAAAACATTCCATTAATTATTCTTCTACTGACAGTTTAATGAAAGTTTTCACCTCTCTCTGGTACGATGAAAGCGAGGTGTGAATTTATCACACTTCACACTTTACATTGTATTTTGCATTTTATTTTCAGCAAACATATTTGTTCAAGCTCTCTTATATCCATTTATTTTAATACGAAAGCTGTCGATAAAACTGTCACAGTTTTTTTCATTCAAATAAATATTATATTTTCAATATCATCAGTTATGCGGTTTTGAAAAGTTTTTCGCGAATGCATAAATGCATCAAAGTCTGAATGTATTATTTTTATAGTCTGATCAATGTTTCTTGAATATATAAATATAAATTTATTCACCGTATCGTTCTTATTTAAAAACTCTTGAATATTTGTGCGAGTGCGAGAAATTATGCTGCAAAATCCGCAATGAATAAAATAATTTTTTAACTTTTCGGGTCTAGCAAACCAATAAAAAGACACTTCTTTATATATACTATTATTTTGTTTTCAGAATAGTTTATTTATTAACTAGATACAGTAATAGAATTTTATAATTGTAATGGCTTTACATTTACTACGATCCCGTTATCATATCTGGCAACATTTACGCTTTTTACTTACCACTAAAATTTAACAAAAAATTTTGAGTTATTGAATCACACAGTTCGCCAGCTAAATATGGAAAATCTTATTAAATTTTAGTGGTAATAAAAATACATATATGTTGGCAGCTATACCTGATTTTTTAACATTTAGTCAAACAATATGGAACTATTGAACCTTTGAGGGGCAAGTCTTCTATTAGGAAAATACTGAAATGAATAAATGACAACGCAATTTACAAAAAAAAAAAAAAAAAAAAAAAAAAAAAATTTGAAACTAAGTAAAATCTTTTATCCACGTACTTAATAAAACGAAAATTTTCAAATCAAAACTCTGGTGTCAATGACCCATTCAGGGAACATAATTAGGCGGTCCAAATATGAACCATCGCCCTTGAAAGGGTTAAGAAAGAGGAGCTGACATATCCTTATAACTGTGAAGCTTCAACTGAAACCGCTTTCGCGGGTGTTAATTACCGCCGCAGAAAACTTCCATCACAAGATATAAGTAGAAAATGTCTCTGCACTTCGACGCCTTGCTAAATGAAAATTTTAGTCCAAAATAATGGCAAAGACTGGTATTCATTTTTACTGGTGGAAGTTTACTTTGGCGGCTAGTAGTTCCGCCATATTATGACAGCTAAGACAAGCTTCTGTCAGTGTCTGTGAAAAGATTATAACACCTGGGCAAACTCACACCAGTAAAAAGAAATAGAATTTTTTTACAATAGTTTTGAGAAAAAGTCCCCCACGATTAAGTAAGGGGCTTAAATAAGTTGGAATTTTCTGATCAAGTTTACTGGTGGAAGTTTTCGCCGCCGGTAATTAGAAACTGTTGATCGGATTGAAAAGCAGCCGCCATCTTGGCCCTGAAATTGTTAAGAGCAAACATTTTAGATTAAGGTTAGTTGGGGGTAACTGGACCCACGAGGTAACTGAGCCATAAACTCTTTTATAAAAAACTGTTGGTGTTTTTTAGGTTTTAGCTTTTGTGAACAATACTTCTTAATCTCTACTTCCTAAAACAACGTGTGTTAACTCAATCATAATTCTCACTTTTCTGTGATAGGTTGTCAAAAATTTACATTTCTTTTTTTAAAAAACAACGTCAATATGGTTGAACTTCCTCGCTCTTTTTATTAAAATACTGTAAGTACTTTTATTAAATAATCTTATTTTTTAAAGATTAGACATATAACTGCATTAATATTATTAGGTATCTATACATATATACTTCATGTTTGAAATTTAAGTCCGTTGTCCCAGTTACCCCATAAATTTTCCAAGAATGGGGAAAATGAGACATGTATCCGGGGTAACTGGTCCATGCTGGATCCAGTTACCCCAATAGTTATAAATAAATTTTTTGAGTTTCTCTTACTACGAGAAATAAATTTCTCCATTGTCTTTTGCTCATAATAAAGAAAATGATGAAATACCTTATTAAAATTTAAAAAAATCATATTGGGTAGTATCAAACCAGATTTCTTGACCCCTAGAGAGGCAGTGATGCCGTTATGGCATCATATAATTTTAATCCCTAATTGCCACATTGGCACCGGAATTTTATAATGAAAATTTCACCTTTATTAAGTACGCGAAAATGTGCTTCTACTTATTTACAAATAGATTCTCTTGTAAAAACCGGTGTCAATAAATTATTTCAACATTTTTTACGAATGCAAGTACCTTGCCCCTGAAAGCGAGATAGCCAAAACATGAAATTGTACGATACACAGGGGTCGCATTCTATAGGGAAACTTTTATTGTTCTTACGACTATTTTGAAAATAATATCATCATCGCACCTTTTTTTTTTTAATATGGTAAATAAAATTATAAACTCACTAAATGTTCTGGTAGGAGCAATAAAATTTTCCCTATATAATGCGGCTCCTAGATACAGATAAAGTACTTAAGTACAGACGTGGAAAAAAAAAGTAAACACCCACTACTAACTCCTCAACAAATTATTGTAGACAAAAGTTACTGGTACCGAACTATTGGAAATAAAGACTACTTTTAAATGACGTATATAAAATGTGCTTAGGGGGCCATCTACATATTAAAACGAATCTAAACTTTATTTTTTTCAATGGGAATACACAATTTTAACGTGATATTTCAAATCTTTGGTTCAAAGTATGCCTGGACCCCAAATTTAAATTCATTTGAATGATAAGTTTTTGAATTACAAGCATTCAAAATTTAGTGCTTCTAATGTTAAATTACATTTTCATATTTTCTTTGTAACTTCTGAAATTATGATCCTAATGTTCTAATTTTTTGTGTAGCAATAATACTAATACACCCAAACATAAATACGTTGAATTTGCAATTTTTATAATTTTCTGATATGAATTAGGAATTATGAAATTAATATTAAAAAAAATTATGAATTGCAACCTACAATTTTTTTGATAGATTCAGATTTATTAAGTCCTGTTTTATGGAAATCCAAAATTTCACATTTTTCTTCCAAGTAGTTTTCAAATTATGCTTAAAAAACGGCAAAATGATGATTTCAGGGGCCGTCTATGATAGAAGTGATTAGATATTTTGAAATTTTTTATGCTATCCTGTAATCTAACAGGCTTAATTGACTGCTTAAGGGGCCTTGATCAAGAAGGGAGCTCTCTCGGTTAACAGTCGAGTACCGAACTTCAATTTGGATACAGCCCTTAAAATACCCTCGTTTTAAAATAATTAATTTCTCGGAAACTTATGGTACGATTCGCATAAAAATTTGTTTTTAGACTAATTTAAGGGTGTAGAGTTCACTTATGCTGTCAGAATTGTGTACTGCTATTCACAAAAAAACAAAGTTATGGTTTGTTTAATATGTAGATGGCCCCATAAGCAAATTTTATATACATCATTTAAAAGTAGACTTTATTTCCAATCGTTCGGCACCAGTAACTTTCTTCTACGATAATTTGTTGAGGAGTTAGTAGGGGAGTGTTTACTTTTTTTTCCACGACTGTACTTACGTAGCCGTTTGTTCATAGGCCCCACCAGTTGCCGAGAGGTTCTGCTCTCAAAGCTGGTAGACGGGAGGTGCTGGGTTTGAACCCAATCGCGCCCGTCGTCCTAATCGTTCGGAGTTTTCGTGGTTTTCTTCGAACCTTGGATTTCCAAGCGTTAATACGGGTTAGGTTCCCTTACAATGACCCCCACGAAGGGTACTCCTCCCCTTAGGGCTTATACCTCTCGTGTTGATAATTGGCCGTCATAAACACAACCAACAAACCGTTTGTTCTTAGATTTACCTTGCTATTTTTTTCCTTAAAATACCCATGTGACTTTTATACTTATTACCTGAACTAAAGTACACAAGCACTTACTTAATTTTTATGTTTTTGGTATAAATAAATCTAATACTTTCACTTTTGGTGCTTTTTTGGACACATTGACAGCAAAGATTTCCCTTACAACGCTCTTTAGTTGATATATAATTTACATGATCTGGCTGGTTTAAATTTTTGTAAGTTGTTTACACTTTTTCAAACATGACCTGATATCCTATATGAAAATAAATAAACGCATGTGGAACGCAGACCCTCCTGGTCCACTTACCCCATTTTTATGGGGCAACTGGACCCATGAGGAAAGAAAGGCGAAATTTGCATAGTTTTATATTTTAAAATATTAAAATGTAACTTTGAGCATTTCTGTCTGCTAGAGGGAACCTAACTGAACACATTTACAGAAGTTCAGACTTTAATTTAAATGAACATTAGATTTTTGAATCTGAATTGTCAAAATCTCTAGAGTCACATTGTAAAATTATGGCCCAGTTGCTCCAACTAACCTTAAGTGAGATTAATTTTTCATTTCAAAAATTGTAGTAGAAAAAAGAATAAAAGTTAGCATATAATAATACATTTTTTAAAATAGGTATTACCATTTAAAAAATCGATGTTGGTGAAATGTTTAATGTATAGACGATGCTTATTTCGTAAGCAGTATTCATATTTTGAAAGAAGACAATATTCTAAGTGTAATGACACCATTGCTGTGAATTTATCTTAACCCCTTAATTCTCGCTCCCGTGATATTCAAGGGCTGTGTCTTTTACTCGGATTATTTGATTCCCATCAGTTTTATAAAATAGTGTAATTGGCTTTATTATGGTATCATTTTACCTGTCGTTAAATAAGGGGTATATTTCTTTTTCATAAAAGCAATAAGAAATAAGCAATTTGAATTTTAAACTGTAATTTAACCCTCTCGTTGCGAAACCCGAGATTTCCTCGGGCAACATAAAAGTAGCAGAATATGCGCAACCTAATATTTCCTCGGGGATGCATGTTTTCCGTCTAAATATCCCTATTTGATTATTCTCACCAGTTATTTTTTTATTGTAAATTTTGCCTTATTTAATCGGAGCATTTTCCCCATTAAATTAGACAAAAAAATTTTTTTATGAAAAACCTGTGTCAAAAGAACAAAAATTCTTAAAAAACGCTCGTCGTGAAGGGTTAAATACTCAATTTTTGAAGTTATTTTGATAAAACAACTACGCAGCGAGAGGGTTAATGCGACCGTTAAGGAGTTAAGAAATGGTGGGGGTTTTTTGTTGTTGTTTTTTTTTTATACCAAATGTACGCTTTCCGATCTTTCTGCGCGATGACATTATTTTCCAATGCATTGTGCACACTTATCACATACTCGGTCGTATATCAGCTCGGTCGTAACTAATGTTTCTCGAAGCATCAAAATAAAATTTATTTTTTATTTCTTAACAGAAATTGCAAGTTTTAACAAATTTGTTTTATTGAAAACATTTTCCTACCATTTGTAATTATTTCAGGTACTTCATTATTTCAGAAATACTAAATGCTATTAACAGCTCTGGAAGCCTACAAATCAAACACATGTATTTAAAAAAAAACTTTACTGTTAACGCCAGTTTGTTCTTATGCATAGCTGCAAGCTACTATTCTTTTTTTAACGTCACTATTTTCAATAAAAAATGTACCCCTTACTTATTGACACCGATTCTGTGATTGGAATTGTTGTCCAGAAAAATCGGGGACAAAAACGCATAGATATTAAAGTCTATGAATTATGCTAGCAGCATACACTTTATTTTATTTATTTTGTGTAATTTATAGTTGATTTTGTAATAAAACGTCTTTTCAACTGTGTAATTCCGCGTATAACTCCCACTATTTCGGTGTGATATCAAGTTCGGAAGCTTTTACGTTTCATGTGAAAATCGTAGTTGAAGGAAATTAAATAAAGGATTTTCTTTACGTACATTAAAAAGCCAAAATTTTATTCAAGCTTTTAAAAGTAATTTTGAAAGCTGATAGTTAAAGTCACGTGATATAAACAAGACAATATTGCCTTCTCGGACGATTGATGTGTTTCGTTTCGAAATTATTTTGCTCGTAAATTCTGGTGGCAGCACGCCATTTCAAAATTTTTGAAACAGTTAAGGATATTTTAATGTTTTTTTTTAAATAAACTTTATTCAATTGTATCTGTGAAGTACTTTATTCTGAAATTAATCAGAAAAATCTAAAATATTTGTTTAAGATATTTGTCGTCTTTGAATCAATATAATTGAATAACAGTACTGTGTCAGCTGATGCATATAAAATTTTCGCATGCATTAAATAATATTAAGCGATTTAATCTTAAATAAATTTTTGTAAGAATTTCTTGTGACTCATTTTTGCTTATTATATAAATCCACATATGCACACTTTTATATAGGATTTTTATTACAACTATTTCAGAATAGCAATTGACCCCTTATTTAATATACGACTAAATACAAATCATGTGTCAAATTTTCACACTTTGATTTTAAAGACGTTTCAAAAATCCAGGTGATAGTATAAAATACACAATCATAACATTGTTTTTCATCATTCAGTTCCAGCCGAATAGATCTCGATGTGTCCATTGCAACAAATTTGTGTTCCTCGTAATTAACATAAATAGGCAATATTTATCGAAATTAAACGCAGTTGGAATTTTTTTAATATTTTGATCCTTTATTTTCGTCTCTTTTGAATGTTAAATTACACTTTTTTTCTATGACAATAAGAAGTTAAAAAAATAAGTATTTTAGTTTGTTTATATCATACATAAACATTACATACGTAAACTTTAAACTCAATTTTCTCAAAATGCTGCTTTTTTAACTTCAATGTACATTTTCAAAGGAACTACTACATATTATTGTTTGCAATCTTGGCAAAATATTTTACACTTATCCCTAATCAATCTCAAGTGAAAATTAGTTACAAACATTTGCACAAAATTTTTATAAAAAAGGTTTTCTTTCGAAAAATACAAGTTTCTTGTTATTTAAATGTGGTTTTTTATTACAGATTACAAAAAATATATATCTAAAGAATATCTTTTTATAAAGTTGATTTCCCTTTATTAGGAATTATTCATATTATGTATATAAAACAATTCAAGTTAATATCTTTGGCAGTTTCTGAGAAAAGGTACATTAATTTAACATGTTAAATCTACGGACTTCCAACTGCCCTTAACAGGCACAAAAATCAGTGGCACTCACTACGCGCAGGAACGCAAGCACTGCGCTACAAATGGCTGATTGCTACCACTAAATTTTTATAGTATTACTCTCCTTAATCAATGACAAAATTTCTGAGATTTAATAAGCCGAAGAATACTATTAAAATTTAGTGGTGAAAATCAGGCATTTGCATAGCGGCCAACTTGTACTGATTTTATTTGCGACTAATATTTAATAGAAAAATTTTTAAACTTAATTAAACTTGAAAATTGCTTGAATTTCGGTGATTCAATTAGCTAAAATTTACTATAAAATTTTGATGGCAAGAAAAATCCGTACAAGTTGAGAGCAATGCATTTGTAGCTCAACGCTTGCATCCCTGCTACGAGACCCACGGTGGTTCAAATTTAACCATTATTTTCAAACAGAAATATTCATGTTATTTAAATGCAGAATTCCAGTCATTATATGAGGAGAATATTTCTTTTCTGAAGTAGTGTGTAGTTTGGTGCATGGGAATTTCAGATTTGTTTCTGTGTTTATTATTTTACGCACCAATTACAATAATAGCATTTTCAGAATTGAGAATGTAACCCTTAATTGCATAGTGGTGCATATCTAAATCACTTTTTATTTAATTCTTAGCAAATAGTATATTTATATAGAAATATTAATCCTCTAAAAAATACAAAAATATAAAGTTAAAATCTATCCTAAAATTTCTGGAGTCTAATCTTTAATATAAGAGTAAAAAAAACATAATTCTAAAAAAATAATGATTTATACATTTAAGGGTTAAGTTTCACAAAATAAAAGATTATATAAAATAAGGTAATTAGATTCATACTTATTAAAATGTTTACTAATTTGCAATATTTTAGCTTTTACTTGTATCCCAGATGTGAACATAAGAAAAGGATGACGTATTAAACGAAAAATGTATCTCTGATTTTTTTTCATTATTTTCCCGGTGTCGTAAAGATTTCAGAGAATCATATATATTTTTTTCGAAACAAAATAAAAAATCATGCGTTTAACACTAGAACGGCGGGAAATTTTACTCAAGTTTTATAAAAATATTTCACATCAGAATTTTTACTTAAAACTATTTAACTTATTTATTTAAGTTATTTTTGCGCAGCGTATATTAATTTTAAATTATAAAAAGTTTTCTGGTTCGAATCGACATGTATTCGTTTGGCAGGGGTCAAAATGACCCCTTGCCGCCGTTCTAGTGTTAAGGCAGGGATGGCCAACCTGCGGCATGCGTGCCACAGAGATACCAGTATTAATGTACAGAAAAAAATGCATTGTTTAATGAGAGAAGGTCTGCAATTTAAAAAGGACAAAATTACAACTCTTAGGAAACGGTGTCAAGTGAATTTTAGACAAAAAGGTTGGCCACCCCTGGTTTAAGGGTTAAATAAATATCATGTCCCAAAACTTCACAAATTGATTTAAACCATGTTCGAGTATTTTAAGTCAGTGTTGCCAATGGGCAGTATTTTTAACCCTGAAATCCATAGTGATGCATATCAGAATCACATGTTATTTAAATCTTGCCAACCACTATACTTGTATAGAAATATTAATCCTGCAAAAATTACGGTAATATACTACTAATAATGTTAAAAATCTGTCTTAAAATTTCTGGTTTCTAATCTTTAATATAAGAATGAAAAACACAATTCTAAAAGAATTCATGCATTTAACCCGTTAATTCTCGCTCCCGTGATATTCATGGGCTGCGTCTTTTATTCAGATTGCTTGATTCCCACCAGTTTTATAAAATAATGTAATTGGCTTTATTAAGGTATCATTTTTCCTGTCATTGAATAAGGTGAATATTTCATTTTCAAAAAAGTGGTGCCAATAAGCAATCTGAATTTTTAAACCGTAATTTAATGCGGTCGTTAAGGGGTTAAGGGTTAAGTTTTACAAAATAAAAAAATATATGAAATAAGGTGTTTAGATTTATACTTTTTAAAATATTTATTAATTTGCGATATTTTGGTTACGACAGTAGTTTTTACAATGGAGTTATGAATAAAGAGAGGAGACATATAATGTACTGTCTACCAGTTGCGAGTGAAGTAACTAAGGAGGTTGTCAGAAGATAGTGGCTGATTTTTTTACACCGGATCAACAGTTTCTGATTACCGCCTGAGAAAACTTCCACCAGTAAATTTTGAATTGAATTTTTTTCCTTTATTTAGCGGATTTTTCACGAAATATATCTTTCATAAATAGGGTTAATTTTTCTATTTCTTCTTAGTGGTGGCAGTTTGTCCAGATGTTTAATCTTTTTCACTGACACTGAGAGGAGGTTGTCTACATTGCCAAAATTTGGCGGAAACGCAGGGCTTGTCTACCGCCGAAGTAAAAATCCATCAGTAAAAATTAATATATGTTTCTTCCATTATTTATGACTGAAATGTTGCATTAATATGACGTTTAAATAATGACAAAATTTCTATTTAAATTTACTGGTGGAAGTTTGCCCTAGCGGAAATTAACCCCAGTGAAAGCGGTTACAGTTTCAGAGGTTTCACTATTTTAACCCCTTAATTCTCGCTCCCGTCATATTCACGGTCTATGACTTTTATTCACAATATTCAAATTTGTTTGATTCCCACCAATTTTATAGAATAGTATAATTCGCTTTATTATAGTACCATTTTATCATTTATAATAGTACCATAAACGAAAGCTTTTATTCACGCATTTAACACTTGGACGGCCGGAAATTTTACTCAAATTTCATAAAAAAATATTTCACTCCAGAATTTTTATTTAAAATTATTTAACTGGTTTATTGAACGTAATTCCGCGTCGCTTAAATTTAATTTATTTTATGAAAAAATTCTGGCTGCAATGGACATTTAATCATATGGTCGGAGTCGAATCGGATGTTTCCGGTCGTTCTAGTTCTAGTGTTAATAAATAGAAGATGTTAATTGCAGTATTCTGGTGCCAATGTGGCATTTAGGGGATTAAAATTAGGTGGTCCAAAAATAAACCCTTGAAGTGGTTAAAACTACACTACTAACTACTTTATGAATAAAATGATTTCCTACCACCATTTTCGAAAACTGATGTTGGCCTTATTTCGACAAAGTTCTGCAAGTAAAGAAATTAAATTTCTTATTAACACTAGAACCGGCGCGGCGTTAGGGGTTATTTTGACCCCTGCTAAAATTTATAATAGGCGATTCGAACCAGATTTTTTTTCATACTATGTGTTATATGTATGAAGCGCAAAACTAGGATTAATTAAATAAGTTAAATAGTTTTAAATAAAATTTGTTTTGTGAAACACTTTTTTTTATAAAAGTTGAGTGAAATAGCTGACGCTTCTAGTGTTAAAAAACTACACATCAGAGAATGCCACTGATACAAACCACTCCATATCAGTGTAGCCAGATGGGCTAATTTTTTAAAATCAGATTCTTGATTGGCAGCACTTTTTTGAAATGGTAAAATGTGCCTTATTTAATGGCATATTAATTAACACAAAAACAAAGTGAATTTTAGCGTTTCAGAAAAGTGGTGCCAATCACAAATTCTGAATTAAAAAAAAGTAGCCCACTGGCAACACTGCTCCATATTAGAAGAACAGATTGCAATATGTCCAGTCTTTGCCATCGAAATACTCAAGGCCTGAGGACACGAGTTGTGACGTCATCACTCATCGACCGACTTCTCACTAGTGTTGGAATTCACACAGGAAAATTTTGAATAGTAATTTTCTCTTATTTTATTTGTGTAATATCTATTATCTTCTAAAACAATAGTAACTATTTAAACTTACTGGTGAGAATTTGGAATCCCTAATAAAAAATCAGCCAGACTCGGAAAAACCATGGCTTCCGCATCTGGCTTAATTTTTATTTAGGGATTCCGAATTCTCACCAGTAAGTTTAAATGGTTAGTATTGTTTTATATGATCATAGATATTCCACAAATAAAGTAAAATAAAATTGCTATTCAAAATTTTCCTTTTCGAATTCAAACATTAGTGAGAAATCGGTCGATTAGTGATGACGTCACAACTCGTGTCCTCTGGCCTTGGATATTTTGATGGCAACGGTCCATTTTGACAGATTTTTGTTTCTCAAATTTATCATAAATTGGCACTATTTATAATCAATATACTTTGCTTACTGATTGGGGTATTTAAATTTCAGTGGATTTTTTAGGTAGATTTCGTATGAAATACTACCTATTGGGATCGTTCCTATGTTGGAATTTCTGAAAAATTTTTGCAGATCTACACCGATCATGACCCCTAGAACTCAAAACCACCCTCTGTAAAAAACTTTATATCTATCTATCTATCTATATATATATATAATATAATAGTTATTATTAACGATTTTTATATTATTTTTACTATATATTTATATTAATTATTATTGAATTTATTTTGATTTATAGCATATGGTTATATGCTATATATTATCAATGTTATAGAATTATTTAAATTCTTAGTGTAGTTTAAATGAGTAAGATAATAGAATATTTTGAATGTTTTTTTTTAATTTTATTAACAATAGTTTTTAAAAAAATATATAGTGGGGTTTATATTAGGTTTATAATTATCTCTATATAAGGATTTGTTTGGTTTTGCTGTTAATAATTTTTTTTACATTCAAAGGCTATCAATTGTTCATCTTGTGACATTTGAATAATAAAAATACTACTAGATGGCAGCACCAAAATTTGTCTTTTGACGATAAGTTATAAAGTTTGTCTTTTGCAGCTCCTTTTCAGTTATAATTTCCTTCACCAGGCGGATTTTTTAGCTAAATTTTGACGATATTGTTAAATAGTAATTAATTAATTTAATTGTGCATTTTAGTTATTTTAAATAATGTAATTACTTTCTATTTATTTTATTTTATTTTATATTAATTCCATTTATCATGGTATTTCAAAATGTATTAACTGCATCCTTTGGTATCAATTACTGTGATTTCTTAACTGTTTTATTCACCTTAATCTTTACGATATTTTGGTAGCCATGTGCGTGTGGATATATTGAAAAATACTGAAATATTAATCGGTACGTTGTGTATTATTTCTATTTTATATCCTATAAATATTTAAACAGGTTTTATTGATTTCTCCATTACATATTATTTGATTCTGTTCTGTTTTCATTTTTAATCTATTCACTTGATTATAATGGTTGTTCGGGCACAGAGAAAAATAATTTTTAGCTTTAGCTTATTTTTCTCACAGAAAACACCATATTGCTTATATCATTGAATTCTGTGCCCTTGAAAACGTAATTCTATATATAAGCTTTTCCATTATTTGTCGGTGTCCACTTTCTTAATTTTTCTTCCATAATAATTCTTATAATAAATTATTTGGAACTTTTTTTATACTTACAGCTTTAATTCATAATATTTACGGTTTTTGATGGTGGTAGGTTAAGTTTAATTAATGGTTATATATATATGTATCACTTTCTTCTGGACACGATAACTTTCGTAATTCTGCACCAATCTCTTCCAAACTGATACATAAAATCAAAGGGCATAAAATCTCGGTCAAGTTCGTTAATGGGCAAAATCGGAGCGAGGGGACGGAAATAGGGAGGGGTTTTGTGAAAACCGAAAACCCCCCCATAACTTCTTAATTTTTGTACATATCAAATCATTTTAAAGTTTTTATTACTTCTAAAAATAGGGCAAAAATTTTATGCATCACTGATTTTTGATAAAGTTAAAAATGGGCTCAAGGGGCGCAAAAATAGGGTTTTTGGGAGAAAAATATTCATAACTTCGTCAATTCTCAATATATCAATTCCAATTAATTTTATTATAAATCTCCTTAATATTATAATAATAATATATAAAATAATATAAAAATAATATAAAAATAATATCCTTAATAATCCTCCTTAATATCTATAACTTTTATATTCACAAGTTTTTGATAGGACCAATTCGTACCGCAAAAAAAATAAAAAATAAAAAATAAAAACGAAAACAAATAGGGGGTTTGAAGAAGTAAAAAATCCATAACTCCGTCAATTCAAAAGATATAAAATCCCCATGAATTTATCATATATCTTCTTAATATTGTCTACAGCATCTATATAGACACGTTTTGGATAGGACCAATTCTTACAGCAAAAACAAATTAAAAATACATAGCGGTTGAAGAAAAAAATCATCTAAGTAAGGGTGTATTCAAATCCAAACTGCGTATTTTCTGACTCATTTTACAATTCATTTTTGCTCTCAAAGGCTTCCAATTGGTACGTTTTCTTACTCAGAATCTATATAATGTACCGTAATGTTTGATTTTTTGATAGAGGCAGAATATATTTTAAAAAATGCTGTTGAAGTGGGCATTTTGAACCGAATTTCCCGAAGCGGATTGTGTTGGAGAAATCATTGCATTAAGGATGCACTCAAATCCAAACTGCTTATTTTCTGAATCATTTTTAAATTCATTTTTGCTCTCAAACGCATTTAATTGGTAGATTCGCTTATTCAGAAACTATATAATGTACCGCCATGATCGATTTTTTGATAGAGGCATAATATATTTCAAAAAATGATGTCGAAGTGGGCATTTTGAACGGAATTTCCCGAAGCAATTGTGTTATAACTTTCTTCTGGACACGATAACTTCCGCAATTCTGCACAAATCTCTTTCAAACTGATACATAAAGGGACATAAAATCTCGGTCAAGTTCGTTAATGGGCAAAAGCGGACAAATGGGATGGAAATAGGGAGGGGTTTTGTGAAAACCGAAAAAACACCATAACTTCTTAATTTTTGTACATATCAAATCAGTTTAAAGTTTTTATTACCTCTAAAAATAGCGCCAAAAATTCATGCATCACAGATTTCTGATAAAATTTAAAATAGGCTCAAGAGGCGCCAAAAATAGTGCTTTTGGGAGAGAAAACTTCCTTACTTCGTCAATTCTCAAGATATCAAATCCAATAATTTTATTATACATCTCCTTAATATTATCTACAACTTTTATATTCACAAGTTTTTGATATGACCAATTAGTACCGCAAAAAAAATTAAAAACGAAAACAAAAAGGGGGTTTGAAGAAGTAAAAAATCCATAACTCCGTCAATTCAAAAGATATAAAATCCCCATGAATTTATCATATATCTTCTTAATATTGTCTACAACATCTATATAGACAAGTTTTGGATAGGACCAATTCTTACAGCAAAAACAAATTAAAAATACATAGCGGTTGAAGAAAAAAAATCATCTTATTATGGGTGCATTCAAATCCAAACTGTCTGTTTTCTTACTCATTTTTAAATTCATTTTTGCTCTCAAACACATCCAATTGCTAGATTCTCTTATTCAGAAACTATATAATGTACAGTAATGATCGACCTTTTGATAGGGGCAGAATATATTTCAAAAAATGATGTCAAAGTGGGCATTTTGAACAGAATTTCCCGAAGCGATTGTGTTAGAAACGAAAAAAAATTGATCTACTGAGAAAATAATTGTTTGCTAATCAAGTTTTAAATAATTGAAAGAAAAATAAAAACACAGGTCGCTTGTAAATCTTTTCAAAAATCACGTCATCATGTTTCATATTTTTTTTTAATTAAAAATAAATCATAAATGTGCCAGAAAATTCCGAGTTGTTGAGTATGAATTTTTTTTTTTTTTTTTTTTATATATATATATATATCGCCTTAACATGATTCTGATAAAACCAGCTATTTTATAAAAAGGAAATACAAACTCGTCAAAAGCAGACAGATAAAACTGTTAAAGTGGATTTATATTTAATAATGATTTAGTTTTTGTTGGTGAAATTAGTATACTTAACTTCGAAATCTACCTCTGCCTGTAGGCCGGGCCGGCAAGGATTTTTTTTAATTCTATTTGTAATATTTTTTGAAAAGCAATCTCTTATATCTATAGATTGTGAAAAGATCGAATATAAAAATCGTCGCCAGCCCTGTTTCGCAAACGACGGGGTAACAAACACATTAAATACAGGATGGCAATTCCAGCTTTGTTTTAGTGTTTATTATTTTTCAGTGCAAATTACAATAAAGGAAACTTTCACGAGATATATTCATCAGCTAAGTGCTTAAACACGATTTCTAACAAAATTTCTAATTCGCCAATTAGTAGATTATTTTAACTGAAAATTATTTTCATCTTTTAGAAAAATGATTCATTTAACACTAGAACGGCGGCAAGGGGTCATTTTGACCCCTGCCAAACGAATACATGTCGATTCGAACCAGAAAACTTTTTATAATTTAAAATTAATATACGCTGCGCAAAAATAACTTAAATAAATAAGTTAAATAGTTTTAAGTAAAAATTCTGATGTGAAATATTTTTATAAAACTTGAGTAAAATTTCCCGCCGTTCTAGTGTTAATCTTTGAAATGACTTCCCCATACGCGGCAGTATTATGCCAGTAAGTACTCCAAAAGCCAGATTTAAATTACTTAAGAATTTTAGATAAAATGTATCTACTTTAAGATACTGTGTATCGGGTTTACACATTTATACCAGGGAATATTTAATTTTATGGTGTGGTTTTAAAAAAGGAACTGTGAGTGTAAAATGTTGGCAAAGAATATATATTTATAATTGCTAAATGTATTTCAAATAATGTATGCTTAATTAATTTTTAAATACTTATAGTTTATTCGCTTTTAAGCAAAACTAAGCATGCATGTTTAAATTTTAATAACTATATATAATTTATTTTATACAAATTGTGTCATAAAATTAATGGCAGTGTTTAAACACTTCAGGATGGGTATAACTTACACTTTCATTTATAGCATGCGAATGTTCTTTTTATGTACGACCAGAATCTTTTAGACGTAATCTTTGCCTCCGTTAACCCCTTGAAAGTTACCAGTATATTATATATACCACTTAATTTTAATTCCCAATTCCAAATTTAGTGCCAGAATTTAGGATCTAAATTTTTCTTTGTATTATGTACGCGAAGACAAGCTTTTACTTACTTTCATATAAATTTGTTCCCAAATCTATGTGTCATTCAATCATTTTAACATTTGAGCAACAGAAGTACTTTTCCCCTGAAAGGGTTAATCGTACAGTTCTTGGATTAAATAAGGAGAAATTTACTATACAGAACTTCTGGTATTAAAAATAAAAATTTCAGTAGATGAAGCTCTTTCTCAAGGGGTTAAAATGTTATAAAAAGAAAAAGCGACAGCCTGATAGTTACCTATTTCTAGGTATTTTGTTTACAAATAATTTGAATGGAAATCTTGCCATTATTTAATCGCAAAAACTTTCAATTAGCTTTGGCAAAGACTACAGTTAGAAAAGTACTGTTGGCCAAACATCGTTGCAGTTGTCAGCTATGAAGCTATTAAAATTATTTCTGCAGAATATTAATATATGAAGTCGGAAAATTCATTAGCTAGCTTCGTAATTTTAGTACCTAATGTTATCGATTGACCATTTCTGTCTCAATATGTAGTGATGCTCAAACTAACCCTTTAATGCATGATTTTTTTTTGGGGGGGGGATCGGAAATTTTTTTATTTTAGACTAGTATTTTTAATTATCCTCCGGAAAAAAAGCGATTAAAAACTATTTATATTTCTATTGGACATAATTTCATAATGTCACTCCTGAGTTATATCACAAAAGTTGCTCAAAAAATGATAATTTTAAATTATACTCTTATTTTAAAGTGTTTACACTGCACAATAACATCTATTCCACTACATAATAATTTTAAAAATGCTTTTAATAGTTTTCAGAATTAATAATTACTACTTCATAAAGATAGTCGAACACTTTGCAGGCAATATCATCAAAATATATCATAACGCCCCGTCATAGCAAATCAGAACAAAAAAAACAGACTTCACGACCTTAAATGCATGTTATCACCATGGAACTATTAATAAAAAGGAACTAACATATCCTTAAAACAGTGAAGTTTCAACTGTAACCGTTTTCGCAAGAGCTGATTAATTTTATCATTGAAAATTCTTTGTCCCTGAATGGGATAAAAACCTATTTTTGTTTAAGTTTGGATCTTGTTATAAGTCCTTTAGTTATGGGACGTCAATATTCCAGGGACAACATGTTCCCTCGCATCTCCACATATGCAATATATGAATTTACATATGCCATTTATAGCATAGAATAAAAGAGCCGGTGTCACAACTTTTTCGATTTCCTATAAAAAATAATAATGAAACAGAAAAGAAATACTAGAGTAATTATTCATACACTGCATTTTAGTATTTACAATTTAAATCAGATGAAAACGACTGATAACTACCCAGACGAAAAGTAAACAAGAAGTTTTTCTCCAACACCCTGTGTACTGACGGCACTTATAAGTACCACCGTGTAATTCAACTGTTAAATCAAATACATACACCGTTCACCTAAAATAGCTAGTAAAATTGTATTCTAAGATCAGAATGAACACGCAAAAAAATCAAACACTTATCTTATATTCTTTACTGTGTTTACAAAAATAAAAAGACGAGCGTGACAATCTGTACAAAATGTCGGCACAAAACACATCGACTGTTTCAAAGATAGCCTCTTTCCTTGCTAATATAACAAACCTAGAACTTCTGCTGCCGTGTATCCGGATAAAGTGGAGATAAAAGAGTGTTTTTGCAAATTACCATTAGAATATTTGTAATATTCACTATGGTATGACAGTTTAAATTGAGTGGTACTTATAAGTACCGTCAGTAGATAAAGGGTTCAAAAAGTCAAACATTCGATAAAATGTTAGTGTTAACATTAAAGCGTAAAGCTTTAGATCTGTGATTATGTTTATCGAACATGACTTTCCATAAATCTTATTTATTTGCAATCTCTTTCTGTGTATGGTTTTTAATAAGACATTATAACATTGCTCTACAATTCTGCTTGATGGGAATATTACATTTTGAGGTATGTTTGTAATGTCATCCAAAATATACAGATCTATGTTTTGCTGAAATTGTGTTAATTTCTTTATAAACTAAAACTGGATTTTAATCCTGTCAGGGGCAAAGTACATCTATTCGAAAATGTTGAAATGATGGAATAACATCCGAATTTACCATCAAATTGATTTGAAAATAATTAACAACTTTTATTTAAGTATTTAATAAAAGGAAAATTTCATCCCGAAATTCTGCTGTCAATATGACCAATCAGGATTAAAACTTTAACCATCGTTCTTCAAAGGGTTAAGAAAGTATGTCATATACGTACAATAAATATATAAATCATATTATTAAATTCGTTTTATTGCACATCGTATGTTTTTTTATTTTTTAAAAAAAAACCTGAATGGTTAGCGGCCATGCATTTGCATGCATGCATATTTTAACTTTTGCGCATTTATGTCCTGTAAGCGTCCCTTGGGACTATCAGGATTATCGAATGGAAAAATTTCACTTATTCAACACCAACAACTTTTCAATTAAAGGAAAGGGAAAATGTTTTTGTAAAAGCTCGTGAAAAACGGTTTTTGAGGCATAAAATTTTCGATAATCGTGCCCGAGTGAATGATCACAGATTGCAACACAAGACTGATGACATAGATTTTTAGAGTAATTACATAAAGGGAAAGTTTTATACGTTTAATAAAAAAATACATACGTTGTTTTTTAAGTTTAATCAGTTTATATTTTTATTTTTGTTCATCTGTTTAACCCTTATGTCAATGACCGAAATTTCTCCTTGTATCGAATGACCAGGGTACCCGGGTACCTGCTGCGATTTTAATATACGCGCGCCATAGAAAACACCAACGCATTTTTAGGAATATTAAATAATTCAGGTTTCCACAGTTCAAACTAAGATCACACATTAGAAATGTGTAATACAAACTCAAAACTATTATATCGAGCAAGTATGAGTGTGAATCGATTCTTTAATATTCTTAGATTTATTCGGTTTCACAACCAGAACACACGAGTGGAATGCCTTCAAAAAGATAAAACTGCAGCAATTCGAGATTTTTTATAGACAATGCTAAATCATAACCCATTGAAAAAAGAATACAAACAGACGGAAAACTTAACAGTTGACCAGCAGATATTTCCATATCGAGCAAAAACAAGATTCACCTAATATATTCCGTCTAAGCCAGCTAAATAAGGAATCAAAAAATATGTATGTGATGCAAAAAATTATTATCTTCTGAACGGCCAACTATACACCGGAAAAAACAGGTATAGTCCCTGAAATAAACGAAGGTGAAATAGATGAGGATGACTTGGCCACTCCATTAAAGAATTCTGGACGATACATCACCATGGACACCTTTTTAGCTCACAGGCTATCAGAGCCTGGGAGCTAATGTGCCCGTCGGTTTTGTACGTATGTATGCACGCAACGCGAAAACTCTTGATAAGAACATCCGATTTGCTTCAATTTTTTTTCTAGGTACATTCTAATAAGGCGCTTCACTAATTAGTTTTGGGGGATCATTAGTTAAGTATAAAGGGGGGAAAGAGGGGCTAGACCCTCCCATTAATTTAGAGAAATGGGTTTTTCATGCAGAGTTATTCGATTTGCTCCAAATTTGGTATAACGGTTTATTATGTTAAGGAGCTTTCTTGATTAAGTTTGGAGATTTGTTGGTTAAGTATAAAAGGGGGCGGGGATTGTCACCCCCTTTAATTTAGATAAGTGGGTTTTTCATGCAGAATTATTCGATTTGTTTCAAATTTTATATACCGGTTTATTCCGATATAGCGCTTTCTTCATTAGATTTGGAGGTTCATTGGTTAAGTATAAAGGGGGGGGGGACTAATCCTCCTTCATTTATTTTTGAGGGGCATTATTCTTTGAAATAAGAATATACCCAACAAACACATGGCTTCCGGCCGCATGGCAACTGCTACGAACAGTTTAGTAAATTAACGTTCCATACTGGAGCGTAAATAGTTTCTGCCTTTATTATTTTCCGCGTCGTGTCGGTTTCATTAGCATAATAAAATAAATGATAATTGTTGTCCGACTTTTCTGAAATTTTAATGGATCGTAAATATTACTAAAACCAAGCCCTTTATAAAATTTCATAAAAAAAATATGCATATTTTAGAGGATAAACATTTAACCGAAATGTAAATCATCTTTATGAGGCGGAAAGTGACCTGCATTTGGCTGTGTATTTGAAAGGGTTAAAATTCAAATTTTTAAAAACCAATTACACCATCGTTTTGAAGAAGGATTCAGCTTTAGAATCATATATTTGACTTGTCAGTACGTTTAAAATTGCATCCTGGGGAGGTGTTGTAATAAGGGAGAAAAACGTTTTTCAGAAAAACGATCCTTTTTTAACCTTTTTTTTCAAGGGGTTAATTGCGATATATTTTTTAATTGATCGCAGCATTTGAGACGTAAGAGTACAATCTTTCAGAACATGTCTTCAGTTTTAAGCTTTACTAAGCAGTTTGGACGATGCTAGTTAATAAATAATGACAAAATGTCCCCGAAATATTTTTTTTTTCAGTTCTTCATTTGCGTATCAGCGCCTTCTGCGCATGCGTCAGAGATTTTCCCTTACGAAATGGATTTTTAATCAAAGTGAGTGACGGCTGATAATTAATAACTCAGCTGTTAATTAGAATTTTGAAATTCTGAGAGCCAGGTATATCAGGAGAAACTTTGGGCTATTCTCAGAATTTTTTTTAACCTCATACGTGCAGTAGATTTTCATAGCCATCGCACACAGACAGACAGACAGACAGACACACAGAGCGATAAGTTCTTTTATTAGTATAGATTAAATGGAGGGGCTTTATCTCTCTTCAGCATATGTGTATAAATTTTATATCCGTAAATGGTATTGAACTTTTCTCACTAGTATTTATTTTTTCTCTTTCTTTGACCAAGCATTTATTATCCTGGAAGCTCACAATAGTTAGCACTTTGAAAAGAAACAAACCTTATATTCCCCAAGAAATGTAAATCGCGCCAGGTTTTATCCACAGAATTTAGATTTTATGATGACGTGAATATTTGTTTGTATATTCCAGTAAACGAAGAAAGCTGTCATTCTAACTTCTACAATGCATTATGATAAAACCATCACAGAACCGAAAGGGAAACCTGAAATGATTCAGATTTATAATGAAACGAAATCTGGAGTAGTTATTATGGATAAATTATTGGGGCAATATACAACAAATATACCTACGAGCAGATGGCCATTCGCATTATTTTTCAATATTGTGGGTATAGCAGCACTTTCTGCTTGCAGTATACATACTGCAAATAATGATATGATTAGCCATAAAACAAACAATCGTCGCATGTTTTTGCAAGAATTAGATGAGATCTTTAGCATTCCAAAGATTCAAGATCGATCACAAAATGTACAAGCTAAGAGACCGTTTTTGACCAAATCGTTAATTGGATGTATACTGAGAAAATCTTGGCCCATATTTGAAGCTTAAACAAGTACAGAACCCAGCCCAAAGAGCGAGATTAAACAGTAAGGATAAAAGTACTTGGTGTTTGTCAGATGTGCTTGTTAGAGACTCAAACACGGCTTAGAATAACCAGAAATTCATGTAAACAATGTGGAAAGCCACTTTGTAGATTTGTACAAGTTTTTTTATTGTAAGGCTTGTCCCAACATGTAAAATTTTGGGTACGAGAAACCCTTTTTACCTTAAAAAATGTGTCTAACTCATATTTTCAAATAAATTTCATATTGTATTGATCTAAACCTAACTAATCTGTCCATTTATGGTTATTTTCCACAAAAAATTCGCATGGGTGACCGAGGTACCCTGGTCATTGATGAATAGCATAAAAAAGTTTAATGCCAGAAATAATAATAAAATAATTCGAAATTTTTAAGCGATTATACTAATGGAAAGCGAATGCTACAAATAATGGGATATAAATTCCTTTTAGTTTATTTTCATATTAACACCCTGAAATCGAAATCAACAGTGAAAAAAGGTACCCGAGTACCCGGTAATTGACATAAGGGTTAAACGCGAAAATGGTGCTTTGTGTTTTGTAATTATAAGGTTATGTTAACACTAGAACGCCCGGAAATTTTACCCAAGTTTCATAAATATATTTGACACCAGAATTTTTATTTAAAATTATTTGACTGATTTTTTTAACGTAAATTTGCGTGGTTTAAATTTAACTTATTTTATGAAAGAATTCCTGGTTCCAGTTGACATTTAATCATATGGTCGGAGTTGGATCGACTCCTTTCGGTCGTTCTAGAGTTAACCACTTAAAGGTCGCATAAAATTATGGTTTAAAAATTCAAATTTCTTATTGGCACCACTTTTTACTTTCTTCTATCTTTACGAGAAGAAAGTATTGGATCCATGAAAATTTTTCAATTTCTGGTTTTCGACAGAATTACACGTTTTAGGGGTCAGGGAACCCCCAAAACCTGTTTTTACAAAATGTCTGTCTGTGGTTCTGTGAGTCTGTCTGTGTGTGGCACAAATTTTGTGGGCGCTCTATCTCAAGAACAAATGAACGGAATTTAATAAAAATTAATATTCAGTTAGTCACTGATATAAATTGGTGCTGAGTGTTTTTTGGCGTAAATCGCTCAACAGGTGGCGCTGCTATGCTGCATTTTTGCGATTTCCGCAATAGCTCTATCTCAATAACTAAAGCTTGGATTTTCAACAAACTTCAGATTCATGTATACCTTGATATGAGTTACTGCTGTTTATGTTTTCGTGCAAATCGCTCAACAGGTGGCGCTGCTATGCTGCATTTTTCAGAATTTCCACTATAGCTCTATCTCAATAACTAAAGCACGAATTTTCATCAAACTTCAGATTCATGTATGCCTTGATATCAATTAGTGCTGTTTATGTTTTTATGCAATTCTCTCAATAGGTGGTGCTGCTATTGTACATTTTTCGCAATTTCCGCTATAGCTCTATCCCAAGAACTAATGCACGAATTTTCATCAAACTTAAAATTCAGATATAATTTGATATGAATTGGTGCTAAATTGACGTAATTTCATGTATTATTTAAATGATTTAATTGACGTGATTTATATAGAAGAATGTTTTGTGATGGCCACAACATATTAGTTTGAAAGAGAAGTATTCACATTATTTAATGACAGGTAAAATGATACCATAATAAAGCCAATTACATTATTTTATAAAACTGGTTTGAATCAAACAATCTGAATAAAGGACGCAGAACGTGAATCTCACGTGAGCGAGAATTAAGGAGTTAAGCCAATGGAGGTATGAATAAAGAATGGAGTTATGAATAAAGAGGAGGAGACATATAGTATACTGTCTACCAGTTGCGAGTGAAGTAACTGAGGAGGTTGTCACAAGATGGCGGCTGCTTATTTTAAATCGGATCTGCAGTCTCTGAATAGCGCAGGGCAATATTTCCCACCACTAAAATTGAATAGAGAATTTTGTCTTATTATTGCGTCTTATTCGTGGAAATATTTTCTCACAAATATGGTAAAAACTTCTAATTGTTTTTACAGGTGCCAGTTTCCTGTTAAAACAGTCAGTATGTCTCGCAGGTTGTCACAATATGGCGGAAACTCAGGGCCTGACTACCGCAAAATTAAACTTCCACCAGTAAAAATGAAAATCTGTTTCTGCTATTATTTATGACTGAAAATTTGCAGTAATAAGGCCCTTAAATACGGAGAAAATTTGTTTATAAATTTACTGGTGGCAGTTTCCGCCGGAGGAAGTCAGAACTTGCGGTTACATTTGAAGCTTCACTATTTTAACCCTTAAATGCGCGATTTTTTATTTTATTTCGAAAAAAATATATATGATTCTCTGAAAGGTTTACTGCACAAGAAAAATAATGAAAAAAAATCAGATATATATTTTTCATATAATACGTCAGTCTTTTCTTCTGTTGCACATCTCTAATACAAGTAACACTAGTGTGGTGTAGCTGTTTAACGCTGAAATAATGCAAATTAGTAAATACTTTAATAAGTACGTCTCCAAATACCTTATGTAATTATTTATTTTATAAAACTTAAACTTTAACCCTTTAAACCCCATAATAGAATACATTGTAGAAATTACGTAGTTCAGAGAATCGGACTGTACAACAGAAAGTTTCAATGGTTAATTTCGCTTTATTTAAATACGGACTATATGTTTTTTTAATTAAAGCAAATATTGCTATTTTAATTTTCTGGTGTGAATTAGGTATATGCGAATAAAAAAATGTATTAAAGTCAAAACAGTGTTGTTTCCATATATGCATAGCTGCCAACTTGTAAGGATATTTCTACCACTAAAATTTAACAGTAAATTTTGCCTAATTGAATAGCCGAATGGCAGTCATTCTTGATAATTAAATAAAGAAGACGTTTTTATTAAATTTTAGCGGTAGCAAAAATCCGTACAAGTTGGCAGCTATGCATATATGCAAAGCTGCGCACTAAAGGGTTAAGGATATGTCAGTTCCTTTTTATTAATAGTTCTATTGAATAAAGACGAGGAAACATATAATGTGCCGGACAACAGTTGCGATTGAATAGTTGAAGATGTTGTCACAAGATGGCATGTGTTATTTGTTTACATCGCAGAAAACTTCTATGGAAGTTTACCGGTATAAGTAATGACGGCGGTCATTTTCCCCATGCAGAACTGGTTGCAGTTAAAGGGTATGCAATTTTGAGGATATATTAGTTTCTCTTCATTAATAGTCGTAGTTCTAAGGTTAAATTGCATAGAAAAATACAGAGTGAAAATCGCGTATAGCTTCAAAGTACATAAAAAAATTGCATTTTCTTATGCAGCGCGGCCATCTAATTATTGTTTCAAGCGTGTTAGTTGCAGCTTCTGGCAATATGTGGTGCGAATTGCAGTTAAAATATTTGGTTATTAAGTATAAAACGTCAGATTTTAAAGCGAGTTTTTATTTACAAATTCAGAATTCTCAACAGAAAGTTTTAATAGTTAGTTTTATTTTATAAGATGACATAAATTCCACAACTAAAATAAAACAAAATTACTATTCAATATTTCCTTGTGTGCGTCCAGACCGGGGTTGCCAGTATGGCCTCCATTTTTATTCAGATATTTCGAGTTCATACTAGAAATTTAGATTAGCTTTTTTTTGCTTTATTTAATCGTAGATGCTCCATGATTACCTAAAGTAAAAATTCTTTTTGCAAAAATTCCGGGATGAATTCAAAATTTTGGAATAAAAATGGAGGTCAAACTGGTAACGCTGGTCCAGACTTTCTAAATAATAATTAAAACAACCGCTTTGATATCGGACGTTTCATATTTAATTATCCAATATGTACCTGGATTTTCGTCTACGTCGTCCTAATGTATTGCGCATAACAACATAAATCTTTTTAATTGTGTTTTCTCAAAATTTATCTTTCAAATGTTAGTTCAAATTGCATCTTAAATGTCTAAAAACACAGTGGATTTCTATTATTCCTAACGTCCTTCAAAGGGATTAACACTAGTACCGCCGTCAAAAACATATACCTATAACCGCCAAAGCGGTCATTTTGGCCGATGTGGATTACCATGCTCAAATATTGCATATTTGTCATGTTTTATTCTTAGGATCGTTTATTACTATCATTAACATCATTGTCCATATAATAATATGTATTTCATTATTTTTCTTATATATTTTTATATTTTATTTAGTTATAATTATATTATATTGATATATATATGTGTGTGTGTGTGCTTCTTTTTCCATTTTTTACACTAGGTGGTACTGAATGATGGATATTGTCGATATTGTAAAATAATAGTTTTGGTGTTTTTCACTTTAGTTAAGAAAATAAAAAAAAATTAAAAGTGTTTATAGGTATATTGGATACTAATAATGTAATTATTTTCTATTTATATTATATTAATTGAATTTATCACGGTATTTCAAAATGGATTAACTGAATCCATTAGGTTTTAATATCTGTGTTAACTTAACTGTTAAAATAACCTTAAACTTATCGTGCTTTTATATACCATGTGCAGGAGTATATTTGGATAAAAACTGGGATTTTATTCGGTATGTTGTGTAATATTGCTATTTTTCCATGCTATAAATTAAATATTTAAAGGTTTCATTGCTTTTTCATGGCATTTAATAATTCTGTTTTCATATTGAAACAATTATCTTGGTAATATTGATTGTTTGAGTACAGGAGAAAAAAAAAATTTCAGCTTTTAGCTTTTTTTTTCTCAGAAAAAACGACTGATTTGCTTATATCATTGAATTCTGTACTCTTGATAACGTAATTCAATATATAAGCTTTTCAATTTTCTTTATCGGTATCAATATTCTTCCCTTTTTTTTTCTTCCATATTAATTCTTGTAAAATAGTACAAGGCACTTTATTTTATACATAGCAGCTTGCATATTATATGTTTTTAGTATCCATATGGGGGAAACTATATTATTGTTATTTCATTCATACTATCGCGATTTTGATGGTGGTCGGTAATGTTTAATTAATGGTTATATACAGGGTGTTCCGTTAAAGGGGTCCAATATTAATAGGGGTAATAGAGGAGATCACATGGAGCATAAATCAGTATATAAAGCCTGGTCGGATCTCAATAGTTTTCAAGTTACAGCAAATAGAATGAAAATTCGGAAAATTGTAAAAGAACCCTCATTGCTAAACTATCGATAATGCTACATAAAAACTAAGCACATATTTAGAAAGAGCAGAAAAAAACCTACAAAATGACATCAATTGTATTAAAATAGCAATATTTATTGACGAGTTACAAACCCTGAAACAGTGAAAAAAGTACGAAATCCAATATACATCAAAATAGTTAATCGTTAATTCCAAAAAGACAACTCTAGCTACAACAAGGAAAATGTAGTAAAATTTGGTCCATTCCGAAAACTTTCGAAAAAGCTTACAATGAACCATATCGGTTTAATTGTGTGAGAGAAATTAATCAGTTTCTTAGTTACAACTCCGCTTTCTTTGACACTAGCAAAGGTTAAACTCCGCCCATCACGATTGGAAACACCGCCTTTTTAATTACTCTCAACTATACATTTTCGATCATGCTTCTTCTGAGATGCAAGATTTTTATTTATTCAAGAGTTGAATGAACCAAAATAACTTTACAATAATAGTCTACATTTTAAAGTGGTCTTTTATTGATATAAAGCTTAAGTTAAATTCTTTAAAATTAAACTGGTGGTGAAAATTCGGAAATAATTAAAAATATTGCGATTTGTAACTATGCAAGAAGTTTCAGTACATGTTTTACATGGACAATTATTGTATGTATATGTGCATCATAATTTATGATAGGAAATAATAATAACAAATAGCATAATAATTTTATTAATTATAAATTTAAAAAAGACACTAAATTTTAAATTAATTCATACAAACTTTGTAATTTACAATTTGAGTACACCACAGTCTCTGATTTACAAAATACTGTGCCAAAAAGTGTTGAAAATAAAAGAAAAATGACAAATAAAGAATTACATTCCACGTACTTTATGACATATGTGAAGCATAATCTTCTGGTCTGCGCTGCACAGTTCAAGGTTGGAAGGCAGACGAACGGACATTATTATAATAGGTGTTCGAAGTTGCGCCCATTAACAGAATCGCACAGCCGACAGCGACGTCGTAAAGATTGGCGAACACGCCGAAAAACTCCGATGGAGTTGGGAATGTCTCCTGCAGCGACAACGATTCGCGCTAGTAAATCCTCCGGTGTATCCACAGGCGTTTCATACACCAGCGATTTAAGGTGTCCCCAAACAAAAAAGTCTAACGGATTGAGGTCTGGAGAGCGTGCAGGCCAAGCAACAGGTCCACTGCGTCCAATCCATTTCCCAGGATATGTTGAATTGAGGTGATTGCGAACACCTATGAAAAAATGTGCCGGTGCGCCATCGTGCATAAACCACATATTGTGGCGCAATGTTGCTGGCACATTTTGCAGTAACTGCGGTAAGATATCCCGTAGGAAAACCAAGTACGTACTGCCATTGAGTACATCTGGGAGTAAATATGGTCCTATGAGATAATCGCCGAGGACACCTGCCCATATGTTCACACTGAACTTTTGTTGTGCGTTCGACGGGAAAACAGTGTGCGGATTTGTATATGACCATGTGTGCATATTGTGCGTGTTTACCACGCCCTCTCTCGTAAATGTTGCTTCATCAGTAAATAAAATATTTTCCAGAAATTGTGGATCATTTTCTGTTACATTAAGCAACCAGCGTACGAATTCTGTCCGCTGAGCACAATCTGTTACTGATAACAGTTGTACCCGCTGCACATGAAAGGGGTGCATGTTTTCTGCACGCAGAACACGCCACACACTTTGGTGAGAAACACCGACTTCAGACGCAGCAGCTCGTGTACTCGTGGAGGGGTTATCTTTAAAAATATTCAGTACATCTTCTTCCAATGCAGGTATTCGTACATGTCGAGGTTTCCCTGCATCAATGCTTGCTGTATTAAACGATCCAGTCTCCCGTAATCGTCTATCGATTTTTATGAAGAGTTTCGAACTTGGGCAACGTCTCCTTGGAAATTGCTCACGGTACATGCGCTGTGCTAGACATGCATTTCCATGAGCTTGCCCGTACATCAGATGCATGTCCGCATATTCTTCGTTAGAGTATTCCGGCATAATTATTATACATCAACTTACTACAATCCCACTTACAACAGCCTCCCTTTAACATAACGCCCACTGATGACTGCTGTTTTATTACACTTTTCTTCCTATACACATAGAAAATTTGCATAAAAAGTGCTTCTTCTTCATCATCCTGAAAGTTCATGGAGGAAACGCAGCAGTCACGGAGTTTGCTTTAAGACAAGGCGAGAGCTGCACAATATGTCATTCACTTGACCAGACTGAATAATGAAAGGGTATTGATAGAGGTTGATCAGAAATGTATAATTGAAAGATATTAAAACGGGGTGTTTACAATCGTCATGGGCGGAGTTTCGCCCTTTCCGAGCATGCAACAGTACAGAGTTGTAACTAGGGAACTGCTTGATTTCTCCCATACAATTAAACTGATATGGTTTATTGTCAGCTTCTTCGAAAGCTTTCGGAATGGACCAAATTTTATAACATTTTCCTTGATGTAGGTAGAGTTTCATTTTTGGAATTAACGATTAACTATTTTGCTAAATATTTGATTTTGTATTTTTTCACTGTTTCAGAGCTTGTAACTCGCCATTAATTCTCAATATTCTAAAACAACTTATGTCATTTCGTAGGATTTTTTCTGCTCTTTCTAAATATGTGTTTCGTTTTTATGTAGCATTATCGATAGTTTAGCAATGAGGGTTCTTTTACAAATTTCCGATTTTTCATTCTATTTGCTGTAACTTGAAAATTATTGAGATCCGGCCAGGCATTATATACTGATTTATGCTCCGTGTGATCTCCTCTATTACCCCTATTAATATTGGACCCCTTTAACGGAACACCCTGTATATATAACTTATATTTTTTATTTTAAGAATATTTTTATTGTAAAAAATATTTTTCATGATAAATCGAAATTGCTAAAAACAAGAATAAACTTAGTAAAAACAAAAATTTATATTCATCCCTGAGCATTACAATATTCAGGGTGGCCAATGGTCAGGCAAACACACAGTCAAAAAAAAAGAGGTAACTACCAGTATTTTCTTTTAGAAAATACTGCGAATAATATAACGGGACTGTAGAAAGCATATTTCTCTTTAACAAAATATTGGTATATCAAACCTTTTTTTACTGTGTTTTTCAAAATTGATGCCCGCTAGATTGTGAAAATTATAAAACAGTTGTAGAGGTCATCGTCTAGAACTAGCTTTTGTAGAATACTTCCGTGCCATTTGGTCGAGCACGTTGATGCCAAACTTTGTAGGATTGTAGAACTTTACAGTTTCTGGTAAGTGTTTAATACCAATTTCAAATGTAACTAATGGATGTCGGGAACTTAGAATTAAAACATATTTATTTTTCTTCACTTGATAAACACAATGTAATATCGTCTTTGGCAAGAATTTGGTTACTGTACAAAGGCTTTTTTCAGATTTTATGGCCTGTGGAATTTTGTTTCTTGTCCGCAATTGACTGTGCCAACAATGCTTGTTTTTGGTGACTTCAGCTTTTCTGCAAGGGGCAGTGAAGTAAAGAAATTATCTGTGGCAATGTTGTAACCTTTGTTGAAGTATGGTTGTATGAAGTATGGATTGTTGCGACATCTACTAGATAAAATGTGCATTAAAATTGAGGGCGGTCATTATGACCGTTTCGGCGGTTCTAGGTATACTACTGCAATACTTCATAAATTTTGATTGACTGGAAAATTTATCACTGGCATGTCATATCTTTACGAATTATAGGAAAAGTCACGGAAACTGAACGTTATACTCTAAATAGAAACAAACTGGCACGCAATGAAAGTTTCGAAACGGTCAAAATGTCTACCTTGGCAGTTCTAGTGTTAAACACCTTTGTGTTTCAATCCTTTCAGCAGTAAAATGATCCTTTTGCTAAAGTGTCAAAATGAGTGTCTAGCACCAGAATTTATGGAAAAATATGTTTGACGGCAAGTAAAATCTTTTATTCGCTTTCTTTGTAAAAAAAAAAAATTATATTATTGCGAGATTCTGTTGCAATTATGGCATTAGGGGATTAATGTAAGTGGTATAAATATCAGAACATCTTTCTTAAAATAGTTAAACTTTCATAAGATTTCACCATCATATTGAATTATATTATATTCAATTACGTTAAAGTAAATTTTAATAAAAACCTAATTGAAGTAATTTTAATTAGCTATCAAACGTTAAATAAATGGGTTTAAGTTATTTTCTTTGACATAGACATTTAAGTAATTTGATACTTTGTATGTTTTAAAATGTCTGGTGTACTTTTAATTAATAATACATCATCTCTAATTAAATAGTAATAACTTTATAAAATGATATTATGTTGAAAGGGATTTTTGAGATGATTTTACATTTTATATGAAAGACAATATCTAAAGAAATCAGGCTAAAAAAATGTATTTTAACGATTTTTATTTTTTGTGGCATTTAGGGAGCGGGAATAAAAGATAATGGGGTTTAAATATTAGATTTTTTTTCTTTTTTGTATTTTTTGAAAAAAAAAGTAAAGCAAAAAAGAACAGATTTTTTTTTTTTTTTAAGAAAGTTTGAAATAACTGAAAGTTTGTTAATTTAAAGTCGGGGGCGGGGTTAGATGCGAAGAGAAAGATTTTAGTGCAAGGTTAGTACGCATTAAGGGAATCAGGGGATTTTAATTGTTTTTGTACTAGAAATTTCATGAAGTGCTAGTCCCCATACCTAAAGATAGATTTTTTTTTCATTAAATAAGGCAATTACTACATTAAAAAAGTTCCTTCATGCAGGAGTGCGGAGTCGATGGGAAAATAGACGAACAAGGGGAATTTTAACAGATCCAACTCCGACTCCAACTCTTTCGCTCAAAATTGGGCCTGACCCCGACTGCGACTGTTTCGCTCAAAAATGGGTCCGACTCCGACTCGCAGCCCTGCTTACAAGTCCTTGAAGCGTACAAATCCTGTGGTGCAAGGGAGTCATTTAAAAGATTATATATTTATTGTCACTGCAGAGTAACGAATGGGGTAAACAACTTTAAAAATAAAAGAGTTTTAATGTCTTTGAAGCATTGTGCGCCGGGTAACACTGGCTTTAATTGATAAGCGGCAACTGCGTGATGGGGTTGGGCGTACATGATTTATTACTAATTGTTCAATAAAATGGCAATCACAGCAAAGAATGCTAAAAAAAAAACAGAATTTGAAATAGCTTACGCTTTCTGAGCTGGGGCAAAGCAGAGGTGCGGAAAACTTTCTGGGTGATGAGAGATTTAGATAAATAATAATTAAAAAAAAAATAGACAGATAGAAATTTAATACTAGAATGACGGTGACGGGCCATTTTGGCTCAGAACAAATGAATATATTTCGTTTCGAACCAGAAATTCCTTTATAAAATAAATTTAAAAGATACAAAGGAAAAAAAGGGTTAATTAAATAACATAAACCGTTTTAAATTAGAATTCTGATAGTAAATATTTTGATAAAACTTGAGTAAAAATTGCCGTCTTTCTAATGTTAAACATAAATGCTCCGAAACGTGGAAGATTCTTCATCCTGGTTATAAGATTCTATGATTTGAAAGTTCTTTTTGTTTTCTAAATAGGATAAAAGCACCAATGGTCGGCCACTTAAGCGCTTTCTTTTAGTATATAGCTCAAAGCGGAATTTTAAAAAGCAATACAACATTTTAAGCAACGAGACATGTTAATGTATACTTTTATTTTACTGTTTCAGAAATTGGTTTTAAAAAACTGATTATAGTTTTTATTTATAAAAAAATTAAACTTAAAAGTAGGACAGTCGCTAGTAGTCGGTCACTCAATTCTAGTGTTCGGCCATCACTGGACCAGTTGTCGGCCACTTAAATGCTTTGTTATTGTAAATAGCTTAAAGTATAATTTTCATAAACAGAACAGCATTTTAACTATAAAATGTGTTAATTTATACTTTTTTATAATGTTTCAGTAATAATTTAAAATATTATAATAGTTCTTACCACTTTTTAAAATAGTTTAAAAGTATTTGTTAATTTGGATTGTCCCCAGTCTGTCCGAGCTCTTACACTCGTAAATATACTCGAATCTCCCTCAATTTTTTGTATGATATTGACTTTAATAATAGCACGATTGTTATTGAAAATAAAGTGTGTAGAATTTATAGTTCATCTACAAGGAGTGTCAAAAGTATTCCGATAAATTACTCTCAATGCTAAAAAATTGCTTCACGTTTATTTTAATGATGTTAGACATTTCAAAAGTAATGAAATTGATATGCATTTATGAAGTACACTAAACTATGCATTCTGGACAATACGGGGTCCAAAGAACTTATTATTCATTTAAAGGGCCACGCAAAAGTATTCCTTTACATAATTGTGTCAAGGGAAAAAACGTTTGCAGCGTATTTTAGTTCTGTTACACTATTTCAACTATACTGAACTGATATACAGTACTGAGGCTTACTACAATATGCTTCTTGTATAATATGATATGCATAGCATTTATCGTTCATTTACAGGGATACACAAAAAAATCGGATACATTACTGCATCTTTCTAATAGCGATAATGACTGGAAGTGTGATTTCTTTTATGACATGAGTTTTTCAGTTTAATTAAATCATTGCTTAGTGTGTAATCTTTATAACTGATATAGATGATATACAAGGCTATACAAAAAAGTTTGTGAGCTTTGCAGAGTATCGGCGTGAATGGATTAAATGACGCTTTTAATTGAGTTAAACTCTTTCAAACTTAACTATATTTAGTATACTAAGACTTGTTTGTATAATATAAATAAAATCATATACAGGGCCACGCAAAGAACTGAATACATGACCTCCCAGGGATAATAATATGCGGAAGGGTTATTTCAGTAGTTTTAGCCTGAATTAAATTTTAGCTTAATATGTGCGCTTATAAAAATCTGTTGGTAATATACAGGACTGTTCTAAATAATTCAAGTATGTTTCCGTATAGTGGTAGAAATTGCTGAAGGGGAATCTGTTATGCATTTTCTTCCAATACTAAGTTTTATCATACTATGTATAGAATAATATGCAAATTTTTAGATTAAATACAGGACTGCACAAAAGAATTTGATTACTTTTCCGGTTAAGGACCGTAATCTGGTTTTCAAAACATTATGTCTTTCCTAAAATATTTACTTTTTTACAGTATTAAGCATCTAAACTTCGTTAAAGAATTCTGCAAGTCATATGAAGTGCTTTTGTAATCTATGCTTGATGCATGATTTTTCATTCTTGTTTCTTATGGAAAATAAAGTCAAAAGTACGAAATTATCTAATAGTCGGCCTATCAAATTTTGTGTTTAGCCATCGTAGACTAGGCGGCGGGCAGAGAAAAATTTATTACGTCATCTTGTTTCAAAATGAAATTATGATGTAGGACAAGATTATTAAAAGAACATAAATGACTGATCTGTCGATGCATATCTTGGTATGATATTAGCAGCAGGGAGCACCAAATCGTCATTTTAGCATTACTATCATGTCATCGAATTTCGGGATGAAATTTTAATATGTTGTATATCTCGACTATTATAATGCAAATATTTCAGTTAATCTTGAGATTTGGTGGTTAGATATGAGCAGAACGCGGTGTCAATTCTTCATTTTGGCGGTACTATCCCGTCATCGAGTTTCAAAATGTAATTTTAATAAGTTGCATATCTTAAATAATACATTACAAATATTACATTCTGCCTCGTGATACCTTTGAACGATATGAGCAGAATGAGGCGACAATTCCTATTTTGGCGGTACTATCTGGTCATCGATTTTCGAAATGAAATTTTAATGTCTCTTTCGATTAATACGAGTTAAGTATTTCAGTCTGTTCGTGGTATCTGAGTATTATACAAGCATAACGGGTCGTCAACTCATTATTTTGACGACACTATTTCGTTTTAAATTCTGAGCATGAAATGTTAATGATTAATGTTACATATTAGTATGATACAAATGATTCAGTCTGTTTCGTGATATCTCGATAAGATATGAGCAAAACTATTCTTCTTTTTAGTTGTACTATCGCATCATCGAATTTCGGAATGAAATTTTAATTATTTGCATATTTAGATTAGTACAGTAAAAATATTACAATCTGCTTCGTCTTGGTACGATATCTGTGTACGATACGATCAGAATAGTACGTCAATTCGTCATTCTGGCGGTACTAACAAATCGAGTTTCGATGGGAAATTTTAACATGTCATAGACATCGATTACTGTATCGATTATTGATATTCTGTGTAATGTATATTTTAAAGTGCCATTTCCTTTGAAAATGAACAATGTTAGCTTCATTATTTAAAATTTAAGTTCTAGGCAGAAGATGGGATTTTAAATCCCAATAGATAGCCTCTAGTTAATATTATTGCTGACTATTGAGTTAATCAACCAGATAATAAGTTTCATTTTATATTATTGAAAAGCTATTAAAATCCATGCCTTTGTGGTTATTGAAATACGGCAAATGATATTTGTGTGCTTACTAATATTAAGGAGAGATTATAAATGAGTGGCTTTGTGAGGTTATTAAAATTAGGAAGAAGTTATATTTTCGCAGAAAGTTTAAATTTTATTTATTAAAACGCAATTTGTTGAAATTTCATTAACCCGTCAGATAATTATGAGAAACATTTCACCCCTTTAAATTTAGACTGTCACATAACCTACATTGTGAGAGTATTAATGTCTTAAAAGTAAAACCCATGTAAAATTTCAAGTTTCTAGAAATAGCCCTCGCAATTCCCAAATAAATCATCGTTTTATGTATGCTTTCCGCAAATTTCACACTTTAAAATTTCCATATTCAAACAACCTGTTCTGTCAGAGTAAGCAACAGTTATGTCGAGTTTTAATCCAATATTTAAAATACTTTTATTTCTATTCCTAAAATATATAGCGTTTTTAAATTAATTTATCTTTTTCAATTTCAAATTTATCATAATTGACATGCGCAAACATTTACACTTTATAAATAACTGTCATTTAATATTTCAAGTCTTTATGCTTAACATTTTGATATTAATCATAATTTTCAACATTTTAGAATGTTTTCTACTCATTTCCGCCTTTTATATTTAGCCTTTTTTTAAGAAACCGTTTTAAATTTGTACTTATCTCTTTAAAAAACGCCATGTCAAGTTTCAAATATCTAACACCCTCAGTATTGCAGAGGTGCCAAGCTCGCACTAATCTTCCGTAATGCGGGGATTAATTTAACCCAGTTTAACGAAGTTTCGAACCAGAAAAATTATTTGATGAATCTTTATTTATTTAATTCCAGTTTCCTACGTGGAACTTATTTAATTTCATCTGTGAAAAAAAAATCCGGTACGAAATGTATTAAACGAGGGTTAAATTAACCCACATATTACGGAGGATTAGTCGCAACTTGGCACCTATGGTATTGCATAAAAAGGGATATTTTAGAACGTGTTTTGCTTCAGCAAAAATTATCATAATCATTTTTTCACTGTTACTTTTAAAATTGATTCGGGAGTCGCAGACATTTCCTTCTACAAAAGAAGCAAACAAACGTTTCTTCTTTATAACATTAGTATATCAGAAGGTTTCATGTTGGTTGATTTTCCCCAAAAAATATATCTGTGAATGTAACCTTGTAAATACAAGGTTAAAATCAGAGTTTACATATTTTCCATCGGCTTCATGACAAATTTTAAAGCAAAATGAGCCTTTGTCTGAAATGTTATTGCGAATTGAAGTAAACTATACGAATACCATTGTACTATTAGGTATTTAAATTTGTCAGACAAAATTTTCGCTGTTAAGAATCACTGAACAATCATTGAGTTGGACATTTGCAATAGGATAAGTAAATAACGGTAGAACGATATAATGCAATATACTAAAACATCTTTAAAACATTATCTAATTAACAATGAAAATTACATCAAAATGGTCTAGTATTTTTTTTTAATGCTAATACTTCATAATCGAGTTCACGTGATTAAAGAACATTCCCCCGTGATTATATAACTAAGCAACACAGGATGATATACAATAACTAAAATCTTTCCTGAAAAATTATCTAACTAACGATGCAAGTTCCATCAAAATCTATTCAGCAAAACTAAAGTTACAAGCGGCCGGGACGAAATTCCTATATGCATTTTATATCAGGTGTCCTGGGGTATAAACGCCAGGGAAGGTAATAACTCCAAGTACTAATATTATGAGTAGTTATGAAGGAATGGCACTACGGCTTCTGTGCTGAAAGGTTCTGAGTCATCTGAATTACAAACAACTGCTAAAAGTTAATTTGTTACATTTGTAGACCTTATCGCTGGAATAAGCTCGTAAGCGTCAACTCCCGATCTAATATTTGCTAGGTAAGTTCTGTGATGTAAAAACTATATATTTGTTAGGAAATACTTTGTTCATTACATAAATTTGTAGTGTATTTCATATACTTTCAAAATGCTGTGGGAGACTTTGGATGTATTCGCGATGTAGCTTGTAGTTTAAAATATACTTTAAAAAGTATATAAAATTACCCCGGTAGATTCTTTTCCGTGGCAGAACTACATTTTTTATTTGATTTTTTTTTATACACGAGAGGACCATTATTGTCATCGTTTAAAACTAAAAAAGTTAAATAGAAATTTGTACGTCCTAAATGCTGCTAATTTTTTCATGTCAAAAGAATAAAATATCATATGATTATTACTGCATCCTGATATCGCAATTAAGGGTAAGTAAAAGCAATTTGTCAATGTCTAAAGCTGTAGAGTTTGTATCTTTAGAATTGGACAATTTACATGCCATTATTCCATCTTATTTTGTAGTTTTGTTTGCATGGCGTTATTAGCCACTAGGTGGGTAATACCGCCAAAAATGGTCCAGAAATCACGCCACTACATTTTATGAATCTATATATACTAAAATAGTCTTTCTTGTATACATAAACTATAAGTTGCTGTATCAAATCCTATATTTGTTTGGGAAAATAATCTAAAACTTAGCCGTAAAAATTGGCAAAACCTTAATGTAGCGTTATTACACCAGGACACCTTATATACAGTGTACATAAAATAAAATGCAGGTAAAAGGCTATATAAATCTCAAATTGCGAAAATCAAATTACGAAAAAAAATCAAATTATTAAAAATAGACTCAAAAAAGTGAAATGGGCTTTTAGCCAGTAGTCAACCTTGGTGGCCGATTACGGAACATGTAAGTAAATATAATAATTAGTACACAATAGTCAGCCGCATTAAAATTAATTAATATAAACACACTTATTTAATTCTTATACTGAAAAACATTAGTTTATTAACCCCTTAACCTACGATTTACTCTCAACAGCTCCACGGTTTGGCAAATCCATAGCTACCACTAAAATTTAATAGAGATTTTCGCTTTGTTTAATCATGTAATTTCGACGATTAAATTAAACTATATTTATTGTGAAATTTTAGTGGTAAGAAGAATTTACATTTGGCTTGATCATCGTACGCGGGCTATGCCCGCCATTGTAGGTTAAGGGGTTAAACTTTTTAATAGTACAGTATTTTATTATTTAAGAAAAAATAATTAAATTAATACTAGTGTTTTAAAAATTTTCTCATCGATTAACAACAAAATAGCAAAAACGGTTATTTGACCGCAACCAAATAAAAAATGGCTGATTACTACTGCAATAAAAATACCCACAATTCTTTGCTAATGGCTTATGACGTATAAAGGATGGCTACATATAGGGGATTGTAATATTTCATTTGAAACCAAAAATAAGCTATTCATAACGTATTTTATCTCAAAGGGGCCGACTACTGGGGGTTGCCCACTATTGGTGCTTTTACCCTATATAACAACATTCTGAAAATAAAAATATCACTTTGTGTATAATCGTCTAAGCGCTCATTAATATAGTCAATCTATATTGCATGGCTTGAATTCTTAAAAATCGTAAAAAATGCTACATGTTATTTTTTATATCGGTATTTGTGCGAAATACTTTATGAAGAATTTTAGATGCAAAAAAATGGTGATTGTTGACCGACAGTGTCCTACGAAATCTGTGTTTTGAGACAATGAAAGACGTATTAAAGTGGGCTACTTTTCTTAAATTTAAATTTCTTGATTGGCACCACTTTTCTGAAACGGTGAAATTCCGCTTGTTTTCGCCTTAATTAATATGGCATTAAATAAGAAGGATTTTAATATTTCAAAAAAGGGTGCCAATCAAGAAATCTGAATGTAAAAAAAGTAGCCAACACTGTTTTCATATTGGATAGTTTGACATGGTACCGACGATTTCAAGAATTAGTGGTATCCTTTTCAAATTTTTTAGATTCCCTTACTTTATAATATTAAATCTGCCATTAGTTTATTGTAAAAGTAATTCTTCATATTCATATGTTTAACATCTTCAAAAATAGTGTTAAATGATAAAGTACAGATTGAAATGAAGTTAGACAAATGGTTTTTAGCACAATTTATATATAGAGATAATTTTTAAATGATTTATTAAATAAATGCACTTATATGATATATATTTGTACAGAGAGAGACTCCTCACTCAAATAAGAAAACATAAAATATAAAACTACATGAAAGTACCAGAAAAAAACAAAATATTTTCAGATATGCAGTTAGTAGAGAAATTGTATTTAAAAATATTCTTGTGGTGATTTGGTTTAGAATAGACCGCTGCGCAGCAAAATTAAACAGTTCCAAATAGTATTCGAAGGCCGTATACCAGACACATCTCCACCGGATCTTATTCACTAGTCAAAATGCTTCTGCAACAGAAAAATAGTAACTAAAAATGCTAGTGATAATAGCAACAAGAATATCTTGAATACTGCTTAGTTCAGCCAGCAATTAAATGAAGCTGTTATTGTAACTTTTTCAAAACACAGGCAGGTTTCACAAAAATTCAGCATTATATGAGAAATTTTATTTAATATTATTTTAATTTAATTTTCTTTAATTTTTAAATTAACCTTTTCAGGGGCAAAGAACATAAGTTAATAAAATATTGAAATGATTGAATTACACCGGGATTTAAGAAAAAATTTATTCGGAAATAACTAAAAGCATAGTCACCATACGAATTGAATATTTCCAACTGAGCAAAAAAATGCCCAAGCCGGGAATCGAACCCAAGGCTTACATTGCCAATGCTCTACCGTTTAAGTTCCTTGGACTGACAACCAGCTAGCATATTGTCGGTACCATGTCAAACTATCCAGTGCGAAAACGGTATTTCCAGTGGGCTATTTTTTTTAAATTCAGATTTCTTGATTGGCATCACTTTTCTGAAATGGTAAAATTCCCCTTGTTTTCGCCTTAATTAAGATGTCATTAAATAAGGTAAAATAAGGAAAATTTTACTTTTTCAAAAAAGTTGTGCCCATCAAGAAATCTGAATTTTAAAAAAGTAGCCCATTGGCAACACTGTTTACATATTGGATAGTTCAGGGATGAGATTTCCGTCTTTATGTACACCAGTATAATCTTAGAGAAAATGTTATTTAATTTAATCGCAACTTTTTTGCGATGTAAGAGAACTCCATTTTCTCTCAGATTATACCGGTATACAAAAAGCCGGAAATCTCCTCCCTGATAGTTTGACATAGTACCGACGATATTTCGATCAGAGAATCTTATTTGTAATAACATCTGGTCTGCCATATAGACAACAGTGTTGCCAGTGGGCTACTGTTTTAAATTCTAGAGCTCCCAAATGGTCCGCCAACTGAATACCAATAAATTTTATCAGAAAATTTTATGGTAGGTTGTGCTAGAATTAACTTTCAAAGGTGGTCACAGGGCGGTTTGTAAGAAAAATCTAAAAAGGAAATTTTTCTAAATTAATATTGGTATTCAGTTGGCGGACCATTTGGGAGCCCTGTAATTCGGATTTCTTGATTTGCACTTTTTTGAAATGGTAAGTTTTCCCTTGTAAATTATCCCTTGGTGTCTTAAAACTAGAAGGTAAGAAATTTTACCCAACCTTAATAAAAACTTTTTAACACCAGAATTTGTTTACTTATTTAACTGAGTTTCCTCTAGTTAAACTTTAACTGATTTTAACAATAAAATTCTGGTTCGAATCGACATTTTATCATACGATCGGTGTCGAATTGGCACCACCTGGACGTTCTAGTGTTAATGAATATGTCATTGAATGAGGCGTATTTTACTATTTCAAAAAAGTGGTGCCAATCCAGAAATCTGAATTTAAAAATAGAAGCCCACTGCAACACCGGTAGAGAACTCAACGGAATAAACCACGCACCATAGTATAAAGGTACAGCTGCCAAACACCCAATTTTTTAATACCAATAAAGTCTTACGAAAATGTTCGCTTTACTTAATTGAAGAAATTGTGCAATTACATAAAACAATTATTTCCGCATAAATACGTTGGTATTAAAAAAGTCGTCTGTTCTGCAATAGGGCTGAAAGACTTCTTTCATATATAATTATAAAAGCAAAATTTTATTCCCAAATACCGCTGCAATTGTAACGTTTGGGAATTTAAATTAACTGTGAATTATTAGATCCCACCGCACTTCAAGGGGTTAACATTACATTAACTTGCTAATGCAGGGTTTTAAAACAACTAGAAAATGCGTCCACTCCTTAAAATTTCCAAGAAGTCTGTTAATGATAATTAAGATAAGAAATTTTCTAATTAATATTATATTATAGAATTCGTAATTGCTTCGTTTATTCAAAGAATTACTTTTCTGTTGTTAAATAAGGCGAAAATTTCTATAAAAATATCTAGTAAAACCATACGTAAATTGCGGCTGCTTTCATATTCGTTGAATAATTATTTAAAATGCATTTGTTAAAAACTTAATAAGTCTTATTCCGTGCAGTTTTGTTCTGTGAAAAGAAATGAAATATCTTGGAATAGCGAAACAAAATGTTTTATTGCAAAGGAAAATGTGTTCTTTAAGAAAAGTTGCTTCAGACACTTGAATAAAATGATTGCTTGACTTCATGCCTACTCTAAGGACATTTAACAAATTAAAGTTCTATTTCGTTTTCTGAAAACGAAATAGATATTTAAGAATGAAATGAGAATGAAGCCTGCTGTGCTCCATGATTAAAATCTAAATAACGTATTTCATAAATCACTTTGAAATGTAAATTTTCTTCCTTCACATTTCATTTAAAATATTTGCGCTGCATAAATGCATTAAATTATCATTTTAATTTTCATGCTAATGTTTTTTATTTATTTCATAAGTACCAAAAAGTGAAAAGCATAGGATATAAAGAAACAAAGGGATTTAATATTACTGACCATTTTTATTCTAACATCTGAAAATTTTGCAGATAAAACTTTATGTTAGGTTGAGGACAACTACTTTGAATAAAAGATTTTTACAATTTCTCTTTGCGATTTTCAACCAAAATACCAGATAAAAAATGAAATTTTTTAAACTAATAATTATTAGTACTCTACTTTTGAAAGAAAATGAGTGTTTTTAAGAAAATGTTATTGACATTCGACTATAATGTCTAATATGTAGATAGCGGCGTAGCCAGGTTGGGGTTCCAGAGGCTATTTACATAGCTGCCAACATCTCACGCTTTTTTGTACAACAAAAAATTTACAGTAAATTTTAACTCTTTAAATCGCTGCAATATGCCGATAAAATAAGGCAAAATTTTCTATTAAATTTTTGTGGTCCAAAAAAGCGGAAGAGTTGGCATCTATGTATTTAAAAACATATTATTTGCCTTATTTAACTACAGGAATTTAAGTGATTAAAGAGGAGAAGATGACTTTACGAAAGTATTGATATCAGAAGAATCTGAACACACACACACCCTCCCTTTGGCTATGCCACTACAAAAAGCAAAATGAAAAAATATATACGATATAAAGAAAGAAAAGGATTAAAAGAAAAAATAAAAATAAACATTTAGGGGTATTATTGCTTGATGGATAATTTTCTATCTTAACGCATATTTGACAATCGTCCTATATGTAAGACTGCATGCATTTCTGGGTCATACAATTAAAATATTTGTGTTATTGCTTTTTTTCAGTATTACAATACTGTGAAAGAATAACTCATTAAACTGGCCTAACCTTTAATTTTTAATTAATAAAAAAATATTTGTAATGAATTTTCAAAAAATATCCATTTTGAGAGAACGGAAGGCTTTTTTTTTCAATTGCATAATTTCACAAAAAACCAACAACTATCGCCAAAAAATGCTATTATAGTCTCAACTTGTTTGAAAGAAGAAGTTGGAGTATAAAAAAGAAAATAAAATAGTGTCATAATAGGTGGATTTGACTATGGTCCTTTTTCTGCGTGATTTATATATTATGCATAACTGCCAAATTTTACGCTTTCGTGTTACCACTAAAATTTTATAATAAATAGTGTCTTGTTTAATCGTCAAAATTCATGACTAACCGTAACAAGGGCGGTAGCTAGACGGCGTAGCCATCTAATTTTAATTCCAAAACTGACAAACAGCACCAAGAATATTTTAATAAAATTTTGCTTTTGTAACGAAAGTGCAAAATAGCGGGTGGGGTGGGGTGAGGGGGGGGGGTTATTTTATAAGAAAATCGTCTGAATATTCTGGTGTCGGTCAATTATTTCATCATTTTACGAACCGAATTATTCTGCTCCTGAAAGGGTTAAAGAAACCGAAAATCTCTATTGAATTTTAGTTGTTTCCAAAAAGCATAAATGTTGTAATCTGTGATTATGTTTTCTAAAGAGGAAGTTGTAGTTCAAATGGAAATGTTTCCATTTGTACCTGACAAATGACCGGTTGATGGTTATTTAGTGTTAAAAGGCATGAACATTTCTCTTGACGCTTAAAATCTTGTAAAAATTCTGGGATGCAGAAAAACTATTGAAATTGAAATCAAAGAATTTATTTAGTGAAGGGAAGACTGAATAATTTTAATACTGGAATGAATAATTTGGGCATGCGCAAATCATGGATGCCAACAATTGTTTGGTTTTTGTTAACTAAATTTCTATCAGAAATTTAATTTCTGATAGTATCTACCAGAAATTTTGTATCAAAAAAGAAGTTTCTTGTTTTAATTAGAATCAAGTTGAAAAAACCCATAAAAATAAAAATCTAATTTTATCTTTAAAATTTCTGATGAAAACTGATTGACGAAAATTGCCACGGTTAGCAACTATAGTTTTTATCTTTTTTTATTACTAAATTTCTGGTGGCGTGTGATTAAAAATGTGTACAAAGGTTGGAAGCTATGTTTTTGCTCAAGCCAGCGGTGTTGCGAGTGGGCTACTTTTTAAAAATTCAGATTTCCTTATTTACACCACTTTTTTGAAATAGTGAAATTCGTCTTAATTAATGGTATATTAATTAAGTTGAAAACAACGGGAATTTTATCATTTCAGAAAAGTGGTGGCAATCAAGACATCTGAATTATAAAAAAGTAGCCCACATGCATCAATGCACGCCAGAATGACTCATTCGATAGTAAAATAATTCATTCTGCCAATCACTACATATATCGGATTTTTAATTGGATAAAAAATCACTTAGATGGGGGCAACACTGTGGCATTCCGCATGTGGCTAAATTTTTATTTAGGGATTCCGAACTCTCAGCAGTAAGTTTAAATATTTATTATTGTTTTATAATATGATAGATACAAATAATATGATAGATGACAAATAAAATAAAAGAAAATTGCTGTTCAAAATTTTCCGGTGTGAATTCCAACACTAGGGAGAAGTCGGTGTGTTAGTGATGACGTCACACTCGTTTCAGTTTTATAAGATGATGGATATTAAACAAATAAAAGGAAAGAAAATAGCTAAATTAGGCAATTCAATTGCCTAATTCAATCCAATCGTAAATTAGGCAAAACATACCTCTGGTCTTGAGTATTTCGATGGCAGCGAATGTACTATCGATATATGGAATACTTTTACGGCACATCCCCAACTGACAACACTGGTAAATATGCACCAGTATGAAAAAAATAAAAATCGTCATAATTTAAATAGAATTTTGGGATTAAATTAGGCAAAAAATTCTAAATCAAAATAGTGGTGGAATTGAACCCTGATTTTTAAACACTGGCGCATAAAGAGTAAAGTTGATAGTTATGCACTAAGTCTTGAATTGTCATTTATGAAAAGCAAATAAACCCCTTGAAATGCGATAGGATATGTTATATCCCACTAGTTATATGCACTAGAATTTTTGAATAAAATTTGACTTTTATACCAGTTGTGAAAGAAAAGCTGTAAATTTTTGCATTTCCTTAACCCATTAAAGCCGAGTTTATTTTACACATTTTTAATACATCGGTACCAGTTGACGCCAGTTTTTCCATATTCTAAATTTTAACTTATTTAATCTCTCAAAGTTTGAGATTAAGTAATATAAAAATTTCCTTACTAAAATACTGGTTTTCATATTTAAAATTTTCGTATTTCTTAAATGGCAGATTTTCGTACCAACCGGCATTAATGAGTTAATTTCAAAAAAAGTTTTTTGAAAATTTGGCTGTGAGTTCCACATTGCACAAATAAAATTACCTGCCCTTGAAAGGGTAAATAAATCTGGAGTGACTGTACTTAACATTTCGAACAGAGGTGAAAGTGTCCATAAAGTAAAAACAAAAAGGAATTTTTTTTTAAATTTCTGTCATAATGGAATATCCTACATTCGAACTCTCAACCTACCGTTTTGAAACTGGAGACTTTACGTCTGCGCTAGTAATGCTTGGTTATATCGCGCAATGTTAATCACTTATACATTTTTCACGTTCCCTTGGTGATTTTACATAAAAATTAACCTCAAATTGTTTTGAAAACTGTTGAAAAATTGATTAAATACCTAACCCGCGGGCCGAATTTTGGAAAAATCCACAGGGTGTTTCAAAAGAGTGATTACAAACTTTTAGGAGAGATACAGTAAATCTACACTATGGAAAATCACATAGCAATGCATGGTCGGAAACGCTTTCCTGGCACGGTGGTGACCACACACAGGGGTCCCATTGTATAGAGAAAGTTTTATTGTTCCTACCGAACCATTAACCCTTTCAGGGGCCAAGCATTTCTGCTCCCAAAATATTCAAATAATTAATTCACACCGCAATTTAAGAACAAATTTATTTGAAAATAACCTAAAGCACTTTTTCACGTACATTATGAGATCGAAATTTTAGTAAAAATTTACTGGTGCCGTTTGGCATTTTGAGCAGTAAAATTAATTGAGGATTATTTTATTTAAAATATGCTATAGAAAAGTACGATGAAGTATTATTTTCAAAATAGTGGTAGCAACAATAAATTTTTCCCTATAGAATGCGACCTCTGGACACAAAACACAAGAAAGGCAGAACACTAAGAGGGTGAAAAAACATGATTATTGATTTTAGTACGGTACAAAATGCTGGAACAGTGCTGAGGATCTTGTTGCAGGCATTGTGGCAACTACTGAGGAAGTCCAGGACACTTCCGGTATTTTCAAGAACTTTAGAACTTCCATGCGCCAGAGATGTTAGGCCTGCATCACGGATTTGGACGCTGCGATCTAAATACTCAAGGCCAGAGGACACGAGTGGGACGTCATCACTAATTGACCGGCTGCTCACTAGTGTTGGAATTGACACCGGGAAATTTTGAATATTAATTTTATTAATTTTATTTTTGGAATATCTATCATCTTGTAAAATAATAATATTATTTAAGATTACTGGTGAGAAATTGGAATCCCCCAATAGAAAATCAGCCAGGTGCGGCAACACGGTGGCATTCCGCATCTGGCTGATTTTTTATTTAGGGATTCCGAATTCTCACTAGTAAGTATAAATAATTATTATTGTTTTATAAGATGGTAGATATTCCACAAATAAAGTAAAAGAAAATTGCTATTCAAAATTTTCCGTTATGATACCAACACTAGTGAGAAGTCGATCGATTAGTGATGACGTTACACTCGTGTCCTCTGGTCTTGAGTATTTTGATAGCAGCGCTCTGTGTCTTAATTTTGAACAACGTCAGTGATGATGATTTCTGTCTCCCTTTTTGTGCTTATTTCTTAGTTTTTTGCTATAATAAGAATAATAAACGTGTTTCTTCACCCTGTTCGAGTCCTTTCTTTCTTGTATTTTGTGTCGTCACTAGTGTTGCTAGGTGTCCCGTGTAAATCGAAACTCCAAATGCTCGGGACATCAGTATTTTAAAGTATTTTTCTTCGCGGTACCTAATGGCAGAATTATCTGCGATTAAAAATGGCGAAATAAACTGTATGAACTTAGTGGTTTCCAGAGCATTTAGAGCATTGATTTATGTGGGACGCCTGGTAACACTAGTCGCCAATACTGCGAAAGGAAAGCGTTTCCGACCATCATACAGCAATGTTGTGTGATTTCTCATCGTCTAGTTATGCTCTATATTTTGTAACCACTGTGCTGAAACACCCTATGTACAGTCCTTGCAACAGCGGTCAGTCAAATATTCACTAAAAGGCACTTCAATAGGAAATTCCATTTGGAAGTTACAGTATTTACTTATACACATGTACACACAAACCATGATTAAAATATTTTTCAGCATTATGTGTACGGAGAAAAATCAAAGAAACCTGAAAAAAAATAATGGCAGTATGCGAATAAAATAAATTAACTACTTCCTGAACAGTGATTTCAGATGATTAACAATCGTCTCAAGTCAGAAACGACCTTGGTAGGTGGTTTTGTATATCTTTTATGTCACGGAGTAATCTTAGCCAGGCCTTTTCTGAAATACATAAGGCGCATACCTTGTTACGTAACGATACCAGCGCTGCAGCGAAGGGAAAGGAAGTGACAAACCTAACAAGATTTTCATTAAAATAATAGTGTTGATAAAAAATTTGGAGACTTGGCAAGAAATGCACTTCTACAGTGACGCCACTACTTAATGTGCCATAACCTTTCTCATGATACATAGCGCTCTCTTGGCTGTTATTTTTAACCATTAAATGAAAATGTGTTGTTTTGTTCTCTTATGTTTACGTGATATTATAAATGTTCTTGTAAACAGGCCCACGTGGTCTTTACACAGTGTTAGCAGTACTGATCATGGAACTTTTAATAAAGAGGAACTGACATATCCTTAAAACTTTACGCTCTGGTGGGTGAATTACTTCAAAATAACCAAATGTCACATTAGCACCAGTATTTTCCAAACAAAAAAATCGGAATTTCATTTACATGAAAAAAAAAATGCATTCATTTATTTTTAAATAAATTTGGTCGAATATTCCGGTGCCATTGTGACATTTAGGGATTAAAATTAAGAGGGAAGAAATTCGCCCACTAGAGCTAAAGGGATATATAGTAAGGTTTCAAATGTAATCGCTTTCACAAGGATTGACAAGGGCAACTATATCAGTAAATTTAAATAGAAATTTCATCTTTATTTACACTCCAGATTAATACAAAATTTCAGTCATAAATAATGGCAAAAAATATATTAATTTTTACTGATGGAAGCTTACTTCGGCGGTAGTCAGGCTCTGCGTTTCAACCATATTGTGACAACAGAGACAAACGCTTGTGAGTGTCAGTGAAAAAGATTATAATACCTGGGAAAACTGCCATCAGTAAAAACAAACAGAAATTTTTATCATAATTGTGAGAGGAATTTTCTAAGAATAAGGAGCTAATTTACTTTTCAAATTGACTGGTGCAAGTATGCTCCGGTGGTAATCAGGAAGTATTGATGAAATTACAAAAAAATCCGCCATCTTGTAACAACTTCCTCAGTTACACCTCGCAACTGGTAGACAGTAAACTATACGTCTACTACTCTTTGTTCTTAACTACAAAGTACTCATGGGCAGAATGAAAGATTTTAAATTCGAATGAATCATTCGGGCATAAACAAAAACAGTTTTAAACTTTTGTATAGATTGTTAATTAATTACCATCAGAAAGTTTGAAAAAGAAAAGAAACAAAAGCATAGTTTCCAGCCTTTGTAATATTTTTAATCAATTATCTTCAAGAAATTCGAAGATAAAAATAATTTTTATATTTTTATAGGGGGTTTTTAAATTCTAATTAAAATAAGAAACTGTTTTTCGATACAAACTTTCTGGTAGAAACTGAATGATAATAATAATAAAAAAAAAGGTTGGAAGCTGTGCACGTGTGCATGTCCGAATGATTAATTCGAATAGTAAAATGATTCATTCTGCCCATGGCTAGTTGCCACTGCGATACTTTTTATTATTCAGTTTGCTTGATTGTCTCCACTTTTTTTAAAATAGTAAATCTCGCCTTATTTAAGTATTATTTAATCTGTCATTAAATAAGGCAATAATTTCTACCTCAAAAAAGTACTGGCAGTCAATCAATCTGAATTAAACAAAGTAGCCAAATGACAACTCTGTTTCTGAATAGTAGTTTTCGTCTTCTTTAAATGCAAAAAATTATCACACATTCTGTAAGTAATTTCTTGAAAGGCGGTGGTACATTTTTATACCACATAATTATAATCCCAAAATGCCACACTGATAATTTCGAATGGAATTTTTCTTTTTTTTTTTTGTGCGTGAGGAAAATCCTTATTTTCAAATAAATGTCTTCGTAAATTCTGGTACCATTCAATCATGTCAACGCTTCATCAACAGAAGTAATTTGGCCGTGAAAGGTTTAAATAAGGCGTAAAATCCTGATCGGAAGAATACAGCGCGAGATAAAATGAATCTTTTCCTTTCACTAAAAGTGCATTATTGTAAATTCATGCAACGTTTTGCATAAAAATATCGATTCTAAAAATTAAAAAAATGCATCCCATAAAAGACAATAAAAAAGTTTTGTATCTTTTATTTGGTATGCATTTTAAAAAATAAGAAAATAAAATTTCCTAACCCGTAGACATACAATGATACTTCCATGTGTTTTAGTTATGGTGTCCAAAGACAATTATTTCTTAACGTGTTTTCCATTGCTATTTTAGAACAATATTATTTTCAGAATAAATTGCTACCAGATATATTTTCTGAAAAACTATTGAATGTAAATAGTTGCAAGATAGTAAAAAAAAGTCGTCTGGATCACTCAAAATTTTGTATTCTAAGATATAGAGAATCCAGGTCTAAAGACGGTTATAAGGTTGGAAGAAGTCTGAGGTGCCAATTCTCCGAACTTTTAATTAGCACTGTTTTTAATAGAAGAATCCAATTTATTTAATGCAGAGATTCTGCGATTAACACCTTAATTCTCGCTCCCGTCAATATTAACGGTCTGAGGTGTTTTCTCGTGGTCGTTATATTTCCGGGCTGGAGATTTAATGCTGGAAAAAACTTCTGAAACCAGAAAAATTTAACTGGCATTTCGGTGTGAAGTCTTTGAATAATCGCGTTTGGGTTTGGTTTTTGGCGCTGATTGTGATGTTGGACTTCATATTGCATGCTTCGAAGTATATCACACTAAAAGAAATTATAAATAATCAAAATTTAATGTATATTATATTATTTCAAATATTGTTTGTAAAAATTTGTTTGATGATGATAAATAAAGATCTAAGATGTGGAAAATAAATGTCTTATTCGCATTAATTTGTATGATGTAAAACAAACATTAAAACACAGAATTCTCGCATCATGGCTTTTCCAAAAATGTGAATTTGTTCTATAGCATCATTTTTTTCGACTTAAAAAAAAAACTAATTGCATATTTCATATAGAAACCTTATGATTATTCAATTTCTGTATTAAAAAAATAGGTACTTTTTTGATGGTTTTTCCAAATATTAAGCGACCGTAAGTGGTTAAATAAGGTAAAAATATTTATAAGAAAAAATGTAGTATTAAAAGCTATCGTTAAAGTATTCATTTCTATGAAAAGTCATCGACCTGAAACTGATTAGAAGGTAAGAATCATGATTATTGATTTTAGTACCTTACAAAATGCTGGAACAGTGCTGAGGAACTTGTTGCAGGCATTGTGGCAGCTACTGAGGAAGTCCGGGTAACTTCCGGTATTTTCGAGAACTTTAGAACTTCCATGCGCCAGAGATATTAGGCCTGCATCACGGATCTGGACGCTGCCATCTAAATATTCAAGTCCAGAGGACACGAGTGGGACGTCAACACTAATCGACCGGCTGCTCACTAGTGTTGGAATTGAAACCGGAAAATTTTGAATATTAATTTTATTTATTTTATTTTTGGAATATCTATCATCTTGTAAAATAATAATATTATTTAAGATTTCTGGTGAGAATTTGAAATCCCCCAATAAAAAATCAGCCAAGTGCGGCAACATGGTGGCATTCCACATATGGCTGATTTTTTATTTAGGTATTCCGAATTCTCACTAGTAAGTATAAATAGTTATTATTGTTTTATAAGATGGTAGATATTCCACAGAAAGAAAATTGCTATAAAAGAAAATTGCTATTAAAATTTTTCCGTTATGATGCCAACACTAGTGAGAAGCCGATTGATTAGTGATGACGTTACACTCGTGTCCTCTGGCCTTGAGTATTTCGATAGCAGCGCTCTGGGCCTTAAATTTGATCAACTTCTGTGATGATGATCGCTGTCTCCCTTTTTGTACTTATTTCTTAGTCTTTTGCTATAATAAGAATAATAAACATGTTTATTCACCGTGTTCGTGCCCTTCCTTTCCTGTATTTTGTGTCGTCACTAGTGTTGCTAGGTGTCCCGTGTAAATCGAAACTCCAAATGCTCTGGACATCAGTATTTCAAAGTAATTTTCTTCGCGGTACCTAATGGCAGAATTATCTGCGATTAAAGATGGCGAAATAAACTGTAAGAACTTAGTCGTTGCCAGAGCATTTAGACGTTGCCATCAAAATGCTCAAGGCCATAGGACACGAGTTGTGACGTCATCGCTAATCGACCAACTTCTCACAAGTGTTGGAATTCACACCGGAAAGTTTTGGATAGCAATTTCCCTCCATTTTATTTATGGAATATCTATCATCTTATAAAACAATAATAACTACTGAAACTCACTGGTGAGAATTCGGAATCTCTAAATAAAACGTCAGTCAGATGCGGAATTCCTCAGTGTTGCTGTATCTGGATGATTTTTTTATTGGGGGATTCCAAATTCTCACCAGTACGTTTAAATATTTATTAGTTTTTTATAGGATGATAGATATTCCGCAAATAAAATAAAATAAAATTGCTGTTCAAAATTTTCCGGTGTGAATCCCAACACTAGTGAGAAGTCGGTCGATTAGTGATGACGTCACAACTCGTGTCCTCTGGCCTTGAGTATTTCGATGGCAGCGATTTAGAGCATTGATTTATGTAAGGATGCCTGGTTTCGCTAGTCGCCAATACCTCGAAAGGAAAGCATTTCCGACCATCATACATCAATGTTGTGTGATTTCTCATCGTCTAGTTATGCTCTATCTTTTTATAATCACTGTGCTGAAACACCACATGTACAGTCCTTGCAACAGTGGTCAGTCAAATATTCACTAAAAGGCACTTCAATAGGAAATTCCATTTGGAAGTTACCGTATTTACTTATTCACATGTACACTCAAACCGTGATTAAAATATTTTTCAGAATTATGTGTACGAAAAAAAAATCAAAGAAACCAGAAAAAAATAATTACAGTATGCGAATAAAATAAATTAACTATCTTCCGTAAAGGAGATTTCAGATGAATAACAAACGTCTCAAGTCAGAAACGACCTTGGTAGGTGGTTTAGTATATCTTTTATATCACGGAATGATCTTAGCCAGGCCTTTTCTGAAATATGTATAAGGCTGTGGCGCATACGTTGTTACGCAACGATAGCAGCGTTGCAGCGATGGGAAGGGAAGTGATAAACCTAACAACATTTTCTTTAAAATAATAGTGTTGATAAAAAATCTGGAGACTTGGCAAGAAATGCACTTCTACAGTGACGCCACTACTTAATGTGCCATAACCTTTCTCATGATACATAGCGCTCTCTTGGCTGTTATTTTTAACCATTAAATGAAAATGTGTTGTTTTGTTCTCTTATGTTTACGTGATATTATAAATTTTCATGTAAACAGGCCCACGTGGTCATTAATGTTATGTACTATTTCTACACAGTGTTACCAGTACTGATCATGGAAGTTTAATAAAGAGGAACTGACATATCCTTAAAACTTTACGCTCTGGTGGGTGCATTTCTTCAAAATAACCAAATGTGTCCACATTTGTAACCACATGTAACAATGTAACCACATTTCCACCAGTATTTTCCAAACAAAAAATTCGGATTTTTATTTACATGAAAAAAATGCATTCATTTATTTTTAAATAAATTTGGTCGAATATTCCGGTGCCATTGTGACATTTAGGGATTAAAATTAAGAGGGAAGCAATTCGCCCACTAGAGCTAAAGGGATATATAGTAAGGATTCAAATGTAATCGCTTTCGCAAGGATTGACAAGGGCAATAATATCAGTGAATTTAAATAGAAATTTCTTTTTTATTTACACTCCAGATTAATACAAAATTTCAGTCATAAATAATGGCAAAAAAGATATTAATTTTTACTGATGGAAGCTTACTTCGGCGGTAGTCAGGCTCTGCGTTTCCACCATATTGTGACAACCGAGACAAACGCTTGTGAGTGTCAGTGAAAAAGATTATAATACCTTGGAAAACTGCCATCAGTAAAAACAAACAGAAATTTTTATCATAATAGTGAGAGGAATTTTCTAAGAATAAGGAGCTAATTTACTATTCAAATTGTTTGGTGCAAGTATGCTCCGGTGGTAATGAGGAACTATTGATGCAATTAAAAAAAATCCGCCATCTTGTAACAACTTCCTCAGTTACGCCTCGCAACTCGTAGACAGTAAACTATCCGTCTACTACTCTTTGTTCTTAACTCAAAAAGTACTCATGGGCAGAATGAAAGATTTAAAATTCGAATGAATCATTCGGGCATAAACAAAAACAGTTTTCAACTTTTGTATATATTGTTAATTAATTACCATCAGAAAGTTTGAAAAAGAAAAGAAACAAAAGCATAGTTTCCAGCCTTCTTAATATTTTTAATCATTTATCTTCAAGAATTTCGAAGATAAAAATAATATTTATATTTTTATATGGGTTCTTAAATTCTAATTAAAATAAGAAAACTGTTTTTCGATACAAACTTTCTGGTAGAAACTGATTGATAATAATAATAATAAAAAAAAAAAGTTTGGAAGCTGTGCTCGTGTGCATGTCCGAATGATTAATTCGAATAGTAAAATGATTCATTCTGCCCATGGCTAGTTGCCACTGCGATACTTTTTATTATTCAGTTTGCTTGATTGTCTCCACTTTTTTAAAATAGTAAATCTCGCCTTATTTAAGTATTATTTAATCTGTCATTAAATAAGACAATAATTTCTACCTCAAAAAAGTACTGGCAATCAATCAATCTGAATTAAACAAAGTAGCCAAATGACAATTCTGTTTCTGAATAGTAGTTTTCGTCTTCTTTAAATGCAAAAAATTATCACACATTCTGTAAGTAATTTCTTGAAAGGCGGTGGTACATTTTACACCACTTAATTATAATCCCAAAATGCCACACTGATAATTTCGAATGGAATTTTTCTTTTTTTTTTTTGTGCGTGAGGAAAATCCTTATTTTCAAATAAATGTCTTCGTAAATTCTGGTACCATTCAATCATTTCAACGCTTCATCAACAGAAGTAATTTGACCCTGAAAGGTTTAAATAAGGCGTAAAATCCTGATCGGAAGAATACAGCGCGAGATAAAATGAATGTTTTCCTTTCACTAAAATTACATTATTGTAAATTTATGCAACGTTCTCCATAAAAATATCGATTCTAAAAATTAAAAAAATGCATCCGATAAAAGACAATAAAAAAGTTTTGTATCTTTTATTTGGTATGCATTTTAAAAAATAAGAAAATAAAATTTCTTAACCCGTTGACATACAATGATATTTCCATGTGTTTTAGTTATGGTGTCCAAAGACAATTATTTCTTAACGTGTTTTCTATTGCTATTTTAGAACAATATTATTTTCAGAATAAATTGCTACCAGATACATTTTCTGAAAAACTATTGAATGTAAATAGTTGCAAGATAGTAAAAAAAAGTCGTCTGGATCACTCAAAATTTTGTATTCTAAGGTATAAAGAATCCAGGTCTAAAGACGGTTATAAGGTTGGAAGAAGTCTGAGGTGCCAATTCACCGAACTTTTAATTAGCACTGTTTTTAATAGAAGAATCCACTTTATTTAGTGCAGAGATTCTGCGATTAACACCTTAATTCTCGCTCCCGTCAATATCACGGTCTGAGGTGTGTTCTCGTGGTCGTCATATTTCCGGGCTGGAGATTTAATGCTGGAAAAAACTTCTGAAACTAGAAAAATTTAACTGGCATTTCGGTGTGAAGTCTTTGAATAATCGCGCTTGGGTTTGGTTTTTGGCGCTGATTGTGATGTTGGACTTCATATTGCATGTTTCGAAGAATATCACACTAAAAAAAATCATAAATAATCAAAATTTAATGTATATTATATTATTTCAAATATTGTTTGTAAAAATTTGTTTGATGATGATAAATAAAGATCTAAGATGTGGAAAATAAATGTCTTATTCGCATTAATTTGTATGGTGTAAAACAAACATTAAAACACAGAATTCTCGCATGATGGCTTTTCCAAAAATGTGAATTTGTTCTATAGCATCATTTTTTTCGACTTAAAAAAAAATTAATTGCATATTTCATATAGAAACCTTATAATTATTCAATTTCTGTATTAAAAAATAGGTACTTTTTTTATGGTTTTTCCAAATATTAAGCGACCGTATGTGGTTAAATAAGGTAAAAATATTTATAAGAAAAAATGTAGTATTAAAAGCTATCGTTAAATTATTCATTTCTATGAAAAGTCATCGACCTGAAACTGATTAGAAGGTAAGAATCATGATTATTGATTTTAGTACCTTACAAAATGCTGGAACAGTGCTGAGGAACTTGTTGCAGGCATTGTGGCAGCTACTGAGGAAGTCCGGGTCACTTCCGGTATTTTCGAGAACTTTAGAACTTCCATGCGCCAGAGATATTAGGCCTGCATCACGGATCTGGACGCTGCCATCTAAATATTCAAGTCCAGAGGACACGAGTGGGACGTCAACACTAATCGACCGGCTGCTCACTAGTGTTGGAATTGAAACCGGAAAATTTTGAATATTAATTTTATTTATTTTATTTTTGGAATACCTAGTCGTTGCCAGAGCATTTACACGTTGCCATCAAAATGCTCAAGGCCATAGGACACGAGTTGTGACGTCATCGCTAATCGACCAACTTCTCACAAGTGTTGGAATTCACACCGGAAAGTTTTGAACAGCAATTTCCCTCAATTTTATTTATGGAATATCTATCATCTTATAAAACAATAATAACTACTGAAACTCACTGGTGAGAATTCGGAATCTCTAAATAAAACGTCAGTCAGATGCGGAATTCCTCAGTGTTGCTGCATCTGGATGATTTTTTTATTGGGGGATTCCAATTTCTCACCAGTACGTTTAAATATTTATTAGTTTTTTATATGATGATAGATATTCCGAGAATAAAATAAAATAGAATTGCTGTTCAAAATTTTCCGGTGTGAATCCCAACACTATTGAGAAGTCGGTCGATTAGTGATGACGTCACAACTGGTGTCCTCTGGCCTTGAGTATTTCGATGGCAGCGATTTAGAGCATTGATTTATGTGGGATGCCTGGTTTCACTAGTCGCCAATACCGCGAAAGGAAAGCATTTCCGACCATCATACATCAATGTTGTGTGATTTCTCATCGTCTAGTTATGCTCTATCTTTTTATAATCACTGTGCTGAAACACCCCATGTACAGTCCTTGCAACAGTGGTCAGTCAAATATTCACTAAAAGGCACTCCAATAGGAAATTCCATTTGGAAGTTACCGTATTTACTTATTCACATGTACACTCAAACCGTGATTAAAATATTTTTTCAGAATTATGTGTACGAAAAAAAAATCAAAGAAACCAGAAAAAAATAATTACAGTATGCGAATAAAATAAATTAACTATCTTCCGTCAAGGAGATTTCAGATGAATAACAAACGTCTCAAGTCAGAAACGACCTTGGTAGGTGGTTTAGTATATCTTTTATATCACGGAATGATCTTAGCCAGGCCTTTTCTGAAATATGTATAAGGCTGTGGCGCACACGTTGTTACGTAACGATAGCAGCACTGCAGCGATGGGAAGGGAAGTGATAAACCTAACAACATTTTCTTTAACCCTCCGTCTACCAGACGGGTCCATTGGACCCGACAGGTACATAGAAAATATTCATTCAAACCAGAAATTTCTTTAAAATAAACTAAGTATATAAACCAGACAAAAATAAGGTAAATAAATAAGTTAAATAGTTTTAAATAAAAATTCTGGTGTAGAACGTTTTATTAAAACTTGAATAAAATTCCCGGTAGATCTAGGGTTAAAATAATAGTGTTGATAAAAAATCTGGAGACTTGGCAAGAAATGCACTTCTACAGTGACGCCATTACTTAATGTGCCATAACCTTTCTCATGATACATAGCGCACTCTTGGCTGTTATTTTTAACCATTAAATGAAAATGTGTTGTTTTGTTCTCTTATGTTTACGTGATATTATAAATTTTCATGTAAACAGGCCCACGTGGTCATTAATGTTATGTACTATTTCTACACAGTGTTACCAGTACTGATCATGGAAGTTTAATAAAGAGGAACTGACATATCCTTAAAACTTTACGCTCTGGTGGGTGCATTTCTTCAAAATAACCAAATGTGTCCACATTTGTAACCACATGTAACAATGTAACCACATTACCACCAGTATTTTCCAAACAAAAAATTCGGATTTTTATTTACATGAAAAAAATGCATTCATTTATTTTTAAATAAATTTGGTCGAATATTCCGGTGCCATTGTGACATTTAGGGATTAAAATTAAGAGGGAAGAAATTCGCCCACTAGAGCTAAAGGGATATATAGTAAGGATTCAAATGTAATCGCTTTCGCAAGGATTGACAAGGGCAATAATATCAGTGAATTTAAATAGAAATTTCTTCTTTATTTACACTCCAGATTAATACAAAATTTCAGTCATAAATAATGGCAAAAAAGATATTAATTTTTACTGATGGAAGCTTACTTCGGCGGTAGTCAGGCTCTGCGTTTACACCATATTGTGACAACCGAGACAAACGCTTGTGAGTGTCAGTGAAAAAGATTATAATACCTTGGAAAACTGCCATCAGTAAAAACAAACAGAAATTTTTATCATAATTGTGAGAGGAATTTTCTAAGAATAAGGAGCTAATTTACTATTCAAATTGTCTGGTGCAAGTATGCTCCGGTGGTAATCAGGAACTATTGATGCAATAAAAAAAAAATCCGCCATCTTGTAACAACTTCCTCAGTTACGCCTCGCAACTCGTAGACAGTAAACTATACGTCTACTACTCTTTGTTCTTAACTCCAAAGTACTCATGGGCAGAATGAAAGATTTAAAATTCGAATGAATCATTCGGGCATAAACAAAAACAGTTTTCAACTTTTGTATATATTGTTAATTAATTACCATCAGAAAGTTTGAAAAAGAAAAGAAACAAAAGCATAGTTTCCAGCCTTCGTAATATTTTTAATCATTTATCTTCAAGAATTTCGAAGATAAAAATAATATTTATATTTTTATATGGGTTCTTAAATTCTAATTAAAATAAGAAAACTGTTTTTCGATACAAACTTTCTGGTAGAAACTGATTGATAATAATAATAATAATAATAATAAAAAAGTTTGGAAGCTGTGCTCGTGTGCATGTCCGAATGATTAATTCGAATAGTAAAATGATTCATTCTGCCCATGGCTAGTTGCCACTGCGATACTTTTTATTATTCAATTTGCTTGATTGTCTCCACTTTTTTTAAAATAGTAAATCTCGCCTTATTTAAGTATTATTTAATCTGTCATTAAATAAGGCAATAATTTCTACCTCAAAAAAGTACTGGCAATCAATCAATCTGAATTAAACAAAGTAGCCAAATGGCAACTCTGTTTCTGAATAGTAGTTTTCGTCTTCTTTAAATGCAAAAAATTATCACACATTCTGTAAGTAATTTCTTGAAAGGCGGTGGTACATTTTTATACCACTTAATTATAATCCCAAAATGCCACACTGATAGTTTCGAATGGAATTTTCCTTTTTTTATTTTTGGTGCGTGAGGAAAATCCTTATTTTCAAATAAATGTCTTCGTAAATTCTGGTACCATTCAATCATTTCAACGCTTCATCAACAGAAGTAATTTGACCCTGAAAGGTTTAAATAAGGCGTAAAATCCTGATCGGAAGAATACAGCGCGAGAAAAAATGAATGTTTTCCTTTCACTAAAAGTACATTATTGTAAATTTACGCAACGTTTTGCATAAAAATATCGATTCTAAAAATTAAAAAAATGCATCCGATAAAAGACAATAAAAAAGTTTTGTATCTTTTATTTGGTATGCATTTTAAAAAATAAGAAAATAAAATTTCTTAACCCGTTGACATACAATGATACTTCTATGTGTTTTAGTTATGGTGTCCAAAGACAATTATTTCTTAACGTGTTTTCTATTGCTATTTTAGAACAATATTATTTTCAGAATAAATTGCTACCAGATATATTTTCTGAAAAACTATTGAATGTAAATAGTTGCAAGATAGTAAAAAAAAGTCGTCTGGATCACTCAAAATTTTGTATTCTAAGGTACAAAGAATCCAGGTCTAAAGACGGTTATAAGGTTGGAAGAAGTCTGAGGTGCCGATTCTCCGAACTTTTAATTAGCACTGTTTTTAATACAAGAATCCACTTTATTTAATGCAGAGTTTCTGCGATTAACACCTTAATTCTCGCTCCCGTCAATATCACGGTCTGAGGTGTGTTCTCGTGGTCGTCATATTTCCGGGCTGGAGATTTAATGCTGGAAAAAACTTCTGAAACTAGAAAAATTTAACTGGCATTTCGGTGTGAAGTCTTTGAATAATCGCGCTTGGGTTTGGTTTTTGGCGCTGATTGTGATGTTGGACTTCATATTGCATGTTTCGAAGTATATCACACTAAACAAAAATCATAAATAAACAAAATTTAATGTATATTATATTATTTCAAATATTGTTTGTAAAAATTTGTTTGATGATGATAAATAAAGATCTAAGATGTGGAAAATAAATGTCTTATTCGCATTAATTTGTATGGTGTAAAACAAACATTAAAACACAGAATTCTCGCATGATGGCTTTTCCAAAAATGTGAATTTGTTCTATAGCATCATTTTTTTCGACTTAAAAAAAATTAATTGCATATTTCATATAGAAACCTTATAATTATTCAATTTCTGTATTAAAAAAATAGGTACTTTTTTTATGGTTTTTCCAAATATTAAGCGACCGTATGTGGTTAAATAAGGTAAAAATATTTATAAGAAAAAATGTAGTATTAAAAGCTATCGTTAAATTATTCATTTCTATGAAAAGTCATCGACCTGAAACTGATTAGAAGGTAAGAATCATGATTATTGATTTTAGTACCTTACAAAATGCTGGAACAGTGCTGAGGAACTTGTTGCAGGCATTGTGGCAGCTACTGAGGTAGTCCGGGTCACTTCCGGTATTTTCGAGAACTTTAGAACTTCCATGCGCCAGAGATATTAGGCCTGCATCACGGATCTGGACGCTGCCATCTAAATATTCAAGTCCAGAGGACACGAGTGGGACGTCAACACTAATCGACCGGCTGCTCACTAGTGTTGGAATTGAAACCGGAAAATTTTGAATATTAATTTTATTTATTTTATTTTTGGAATATCTAGTCGTTGCCAGAGCATTTACACGTTGCCATCAAAATGCTCAAGGCCATAGGACACGAGTTGTGACGTCATCGCTAATCGACCAACTTCTCACAAGTGTTGGAATTCACACCGGAAAGTTTTGAACAGCAATTTCCCTCAATTTTATTTATGGAATATCTATCATCTTATAAAACAATAATAACTACTGAAACTCACTGGTGAGAATTCGGAATCTCTAAATAAAACGTCAGTCAGATGCGGAATTCCTCAGTGTTGCTGCATCTGGATGATTTTTTTTATTGGGGGATTCCAAATTCTCACCAGTACGTTTAAATATTTATTAGTTTTTTATATGATGATAGATATTCCGAGAATAAAATAAAATAGAATTGCTGTTCAAAATTTTCCGGTGTGAATCCCAACACTAGTGAGAAGTCGGTCGATTAGTGATGACGTCACAACTCGTGTCCTCTGGCCTTGAGTATTTCGATGGCAGCGATTTAGAGCATTGATTTATGTGGGATGCCTGGTTTCACTAGTCGCCAATACCGCGAAAGGAAAGCATTTCCGACCATCATACATCAATGTTGTGTGATTTCTCATCGTCTAGTTATGCTCTATCTTTTTATAATCACTGTGCTGAAACACCCCATGTACAGTCCTTGCAACAGTGGTCAGTCAAATATTCACTAAAAGGCACTCCAATAGGAAATTCCATTTGGAAGTTACCGTATTTACTTATTCACATGTACACTCAAACCGTGATTAAAATATTTTTTCAGAATTATGTGTACGAAAAAAAAATCAAAGAAACCAGAAAAAAAATAATTACAGTATGCGAATAAAATAAATTAACTATCTTCCGTCAAGGAGATTTCAGATGAATAACAAACGTCTCAAGTCAGAAACGACCTTGGTAGGTGGTTTAGTATGTCTTTTATATCACGGAATGATCTTAGCCAGGCCTTTTCTGAAATATGTATAAGGCTGTGGCGCACACGTTGTTACGTAACGATAGCAGCACTGCAGCGATGGGAAGGGAAGTGATAAACCTAACAACATTTTCTTTAAAATATTAGTGTTGATAAAAAATCTGGAGACTTGGCAAGAAATGCACTTCTACAGTGACGCCATTACTTAATGTGCCATAACCTTTCTCATGATACATAGCGCACTCTTGGCTGTTATTTTTAACCATTAAATGAAAATGTGTTGTTTTGTTCTCTTATGTTTACGTGATATTATAAATTTTCATGTAAACAGGCCCACGTGGTCATTAATGTTATGTACTATTTCTACACAGTGTTACCAGTACTGATCATGGAAGTTTAATAAAGAGGAACTGACATATCCTTAAAACTTTACGCTCTGGTGGGTGCATTTCTTCAAAATAACCAAATGTGTCCACATTTGTAACCACATGTAACAATGTAACCACATTACCACCAGTATTTTCCAAACAAAAAATTCGGATTTTTATTTACATGAAAAAAATGCATTCATTTATTTTTAAATAAATTTGATCGAATATTCCGGTGCCATTGTGACATTTAGGGATTAAAATTAAGAGGGAAGAAATTCGCCCACTAGAGCTAAAGGGATATATAGTAAGGATTCAAATGTAATCGCTTTCGCAAGGATTGACAAGGGCAATAATATCAGTGAATTTAAATAGATATTTCTTCTTTATTTACACTCCAGATTAATACAAAATTTCAGTCATAAATAATGGCAAAAAAGATATTAATTTTTACTGATGGAAGCTTACTTCGGCGGTAGTCAGGCTCTGCGTTTCCACCATATTGTGACAACCGAGACAAACGCTTGTGAGTGTCATTGAAAAAGATTATAATACCTTGGAAAACTGCCATCAGTAAAAACAAACAGAAATTTTTATCATAATTGTGAGAGGAATTTTCTAAGAATAAGGAGCTAATTTACTATTCAAATTGTCTGGTGCAAGTATGCTCCGGTGGTAATCAGGAACTATTGATGCAATAAAAAAAAAAATCCGCCATCTTGTAACAACTTCCTCAGTTACGCCTCGCAACTCGTAGACAGTAAACTATACGTCTACTACTCTTTGTTCTTAACTCCAAAGTACTCATGGGCAGAATGAAAGATTTAAAATTCGAATGAATCATTCGGGCATAAACAAAAACAGTTTTCAACTTTTGTATATATTGTTAATTAATTACCATCAGAAAGTTTGAAAAAGAAAAGAAACAAAAGCATAGTTTCCAGCCTTCGTAATATTTTTAATCATTTATCTTCAAGAATTTCGAAGATAAAAATAATATTTATATTTTTATATGGGTTCTTAAATTCTAATTAAAATAAGAAAACTGTTTTTCGATACAAACTTTCTGGTAGAAACTGATTGATAATAATAATAATAAAAAAAAAAAAGTTTGGAAGCTGTGCTCGTGTGCATGTCCGAATGATTAATTCGAATAGTAAAATGATTCATTCTGCCCATGGCTAGTTGCCACTGCGATACTTTTTATTATTCAGTTTGCTTGATTGTCTCCACTTTTTTTAAAATAGTAAATCTCGCCTTATTTAAGTATTATTTAATCTGTCATTAAATAAGGCAATAATTTCTACCTCAAAAAAGTACTGGCAATCAATCAATCTGAATTAAACAAAGTACCCAAATGGCAACTCTGTTTCTGAATAGTAGTTTTCGTCTTCTTTAAATGCAAAAAATTATCACACATTCTGTAAGTAATTTCTTGAAAGGCGGTGGTACATTTTTATACCACTTAATTATAATCCCAAAATGCCACACTGATAGTTTCGAATGGAATTTTCCTTTTTTTATTTTTTGTGCGTGAGGAAAATCCTTATTTTCAAATAAATGTCTTCGTAAATTCTGGTACCATTCAATCATTTCAACGCTTCATCAACAGAAGTAATTTGACCCTGAAAGGTTTAAATAAGGCGTAAAATCCTGATCGGAAGAATACAGCGCGAGAAAAAATGAATGTTTTCCTTTCACTAAAAGTACATTATTGTAAATTTACGCAACGTTTTGCATAAAAATATCGATTCTAAAAATTAAAAAAATGCATCCGATAAAAGACAATAAAAAAGTTTTGTATCTTTTATTTGGTATGCATTTTAAAAAATAAGAAAATAAAATTTCTTAACCCGTTGACATACAATGATACTTCTATGTGTTTTAGTTATGGTGTCCAAAGACAATTATTTCTTAACGTGTTTTCTATTGCTATTTTAGAACAATATTATTTTCAGAATAAATTGCTACCAGATATATTTTCTGAAAAACTATTGAATGTAAATAGTTGCAAGATAGTAAAAAAAAGTCGTCTGGATCACTCAAAATTTTGTATTCTAAGGTACAAAGAATCCAGGTCTAAAGACGGTTATAAGGTTGGAAGAAGTCTGAGGTGCCGATTCTCCGAACTTTTAATTAGCACTGTTTTTAATACAAGAATCCACTTTATTTAATGCAGAGATTCTGCGATTAACACCTTAATTCTCGCTCCCGTCAATATCACGGTCTGAGGTGTGTTCTCGTGGTCGTCATATTTCCGGGCTGGAGATTTAATGCTGGAAAAAACTTCTGAAACCAGAAAAATTTAACTGGCATTTCGGTATGAAGTCTTTGAATAATCGCGTTTGGGTTTGGTTTTTGGCGCTGATTGTGATCTTGGAATTCATATTGCATGTTTCGAAGTATATCACACTAAAAAAAAAATATAAATAATCAAAATTTAATGTATATTATATTATTTCAAATATTGTTTGTAAAAATTTGTTTGATGATGATAAATAAAGATCTAAGATGTGGAAAATAAATGTCTTATTCGCATTAATTTGTATGGTGTAAAACAAACATTAAAACACAGAATTCTCGCATGATGGCTTTTCCAAAAATGTGAATTTATTCTATAGCATCATTTTTTTCGACTTAAAAAAAAACTAATTGCATATTTCATATAGAAACCTTATAATTATTCAATTTCTGTATTAAAAAATAGGTACTTTTTTGATGGTTTTCCAAATATTAAGCGACCGTAAGTGGTTAAATAAGGTAAAAATATTTATAAGAAAAAATGTAGTATTAAAAGCTATCGTTAAAGTATTCATTTCTATGAAAAGTCATCGACCTGAAATTGATTAGAAGGTAAGAATCATGATTATTGATTTTAGTACCTTACAAAATGCTGGAACAGTGCTGAGGAACTCGTTGCAGGCATTGTGGCAGCTACTGAGGAAGTCCGGGTCACTTCCGGTACTTTCAAGAACTTTAGAACTTCCATGCGCCAGAGATATTAGGCCTGCATCACGGATCTGGACGCTGCCATCTAAATATTCAAGTCCAGAGGACACGAGTGGGACGTCAACACTAATCGACCGGCTGCTCACTAGTGTTGGAATTGAAACCGGAAAATTTTGAATATTAATTTTATTTATTTTATTTTTGGAATATCTATCATCTTGTAAAATAATAATATTATTTAAGCTTTCTGGTGAGAATCTGAAATCCCCCAATAAAAAATCAGCCAGGTGCGGCAACATGGTGGCATTCCAGATGTGGCTGATTTTTTATTTAGGGATTCCGAATTCTCACTAGTAAGTATAAATAGTTATTATTGTTTTATAAGATGGTAGATATTCCACAGAAAGAAAATTGCTATAAAAGAAAATTGCTATTAAAATTTTTCCGTTATGATACCAACACTAGTGAGAAGCCGATTGATTAGTGATGACGTTACACTCGTGTACTCTGGCCTTGAGTATTTCGATAGCAGCGCTCTGGGCCTTAAATTTGATCAACGTTTGTGATGATGATCGCTGTCTCCCTTTTTGTACTTATTTCTTAGTTTTTTGCTATAATAAGAATAATAAACATGTTTATTCACCGTGTTCGTGTCCTTCCTTTCCTGTATTTTGTGTCGTCACTAGTGTTTCTAGGTGTCCCGTGTAAATCGAAACTCCAAATGCTCTGGACATCAGTATTTCAAAGTAATTTTCTTCGCGGTACCTAATGGCAGAATTATCTGCGATTAAAGATGGCGAAATAAACTGTAAGAACTTAGTCGTTGCCAGAGCATTTAGACGTTGCCATCAAAATGCTCAAGGCCATAGGACACGAGTTGTGACGTCATCGCTAATCGACCAACTTCTCACAAGTGTTGGAATTCACACCGGAAAGATTTGAATAGCAATTTCCCTCCATTTTATTTATGGAATATCTATCATCTTATAAAACAATAATAACTACTGAAACTCACTGGTGAGAATTCGGAATCTCTAAATAAAACGTCAGTAAGATGCGGAATTCCTCAGTGTTGCTGCATCTGGATGATTTTTTTTATTGGGGGATTCCAAATTCTCACCAGTACGTTTAAATATTTATTAGTTTTTTATATGATGATAGATATTCCGCAAATAAAATAAAATAAAATTGCTGTTCAAAATTTTCCGGTGTGAATCCCAACACTAGTGAGAAGTCGGTCGATTAGTGATGACGTCACAACTCGTGTCCTCTGGCCTTGAGTATTTCGATGGCAGCGATTTAGAGCATTGATTTATGTGGGATGCCTGGTTTCGCAAGTCGCCAATACCGCGAAAGGAAAGCATTTCCGACCATCATACATCAATGTTGTGTGATTTCTCATCGTCTAGTTATGCTCTATCTTTTTATAATCACTGTGCTGAAACACCCCATGTACAGTCCTTGCAACAGTGGTCAGTCAAATATTCACTAAAAGGCACTTCAATAGGAAATTCCATTTGGAAGTTACCGTATTTACTTATTCACATGTACACTCAAACCGTGATTAAAATATTTTTCAGAATTATGTGTACGAAAAAAAAAATCAAAGAAACCAGAAAAAAATAATTACAGTATGCGAATAAAATAAATTAACTATCTTCCGTAAAGGAGATTTCAGATGAATAACAAACGTCTCAAGTCAGAAACGACCTTGGTAGGTGGTTTAGTATATCTTTTATATCACGGAATGATCTTAGCCAGGCCTTTTCTGAAATATGTATAAGGCTGTGGCGATGGGAAGGGAAGTGATAAACCTAACAAGATTTTCTTTAAAATAATAGTGTTGATAAAAAATCTGGAGACTTGGCAAGAAATGCACTTCTACAGTGACGCCACTACTTAATGTGCCATAACCTTTCTCATGATACATAGCGCTCTCTTGGCTGTTATTTTTAACCATTAAATGAAAATGTGTTGTTTTGTTCTCTTATGTTTACGTGATATTATAAATTTTCTTGTAAACAGGCCCACGTGGTCATTAATGTTATGTACTATTTCTACACAGTGTTACCAGTACTGATCATGGAAGTTTAATAAAGAGGAACTGACATATCCTTAAAACGTTACGCTCTGGTGGGTGCATTTCTTCAAAATAACCAAATGTGTCCACATTTGTAACCACATGTAACAATGTAACCACATTACCACCAGTATTTTCCAAACAAAAAATTCGGATTTTTATTTACATGAAAAAAATGCATTCATTTATTTTTAAATAAATTTGGTCGAATATTCCGGTGCCATTGTGACATTTAGGGATTAAAATTAAGAGGGAAGAAATTCGCCCACTAGAGCTAAAGGGATATATAGTAAGGATTCAAATGTAATCGCTTTCGCAAGGATTGACAAGGGCAACTATATCAGTAAATTTAAATAGAAACTTCTTCTTTATTTACACTCCAGATTAATACAAAATTTCAGCCATAAATAATGGCAAAAAAGATATTAATTTTTACTGATGGAAGCTTACTTCGGCGGTAGTCGGGCTCTGCGTTTCCACCATATTGTGACAACCGAGACAAAAGCTTGTGAGTGTCAGTGAAAAAGATTATAATACCTTGGAAAACTGCCATCAGTAAAAACAAACAGAAATTTTTATCATAATTGTGAGAGGAATTTTCTAAGAATAAGGAGCTAATTTACTATTCAATGTGTCTGGTGCAAGTATGCTCCGGTGGTAATCAGGAACTATTGATGCAATTAAGAAAAATCCGCCATCGTGTAACAACTTCCTCAGTTACACCTCGCAACTCGTAGACAGTAAACTATACGTTTACTACTCTTTGTTCTTAACTCCAAAGTATTCATGGGCAGAATGAAAGATTTAAAAATCGAATGAATCATTCGGGCATAAACAAAAACAGTTTTCAACTTTTGTATATATTGTTAATTAATTACCATCAGAAAGTTTGAAAAAGAAAAGAAACAAAAGCATAGTTTCCAGCCTTCGTAATATTTTTAATCATTTATCTTCAAGAATTTCGAAGATAAAAATAATATTTATATTTTTATAGGGGTTCTTAATTTCTAATTAAAATAAGAAAACTGTTTTTCGATACAAACTTTCTGGTAGAAACTGATTGATAATAAAAAAAAAAAAAAAAAAAAAAAAAAAAAAAAAAAAAAAAAAAAAAAAAAAAAGATTGGAAGCTGTGCTCGTGTGCATGTCCGAATGATTAATTCGAATAGTAAAATGATTCATTCTGCCCATGGCTAGTTGCCACTGCGATACTTTTTATTATTCAGTTTGCTTGATTGTCTCCACTTTTTTTAAAATAGTAAATCTCGCCTTATTTAAGTATTATTTAATCTGTCATTAAATAAGGCAATAATTTCTACCTCAGAAAAGTACTGGCAATCAATCAATCTGAATTAAACAAAGTAGCCAAATGACAATTCTGTTTCTGAATAGTAGTTTTCGTCTTCTTTAAATGCAAAAAATTATCACACATTCTGTAAGTAATTTCTTGAAAGGCGGTGGTACATTTTTATACCACTTAATTATAATCCCAAAATGCCACACTGATAATTTCGAATGGAATTTTTCTTTTTTTTTTGTGCGTGAGGAAAATCCTTATTTTCAAATAAATGTCTTCGTAAATTCTGGTACCATTCAATCATTTCAACGCTTCATCAACAGAAGTAATTTGACACTGAAAGGTTTAAATAAGGCGTAAAATCCTGATCGGAAGAATACAGCGCGAGATAAAATGAATCTTTTCCTTTCACTAAAAGTACATTATTGTAAATTTATGCAACGTTTTGCATAAAAATATCGATTCTAAAAATTATAAAAATGCATCCGATAAAAGACAATAAAAAAGTTTTGTATCTTTTATTTGGTATGCATTTTAAAAAATAAGAAAATAAAATTTCTTAACCCGTTGACATACAATGATACTTCCATGTGTTTTAGTTATGGTGTCCAAAGACAATTATTTCTTAACGTGTTTTCTATTGCTATTTTAGAACAATATTATTTTCAGAAAAGATTGCTACCACATATATTTTCTGAAAAACTATTGAATGTAAATAGTTGCAAGATAGTAAAAAAAAAGTCGTCTGGATCACTCAAAATTTTGTATTCTAAGGTATAAAGAATCCAGGTCTAAAGACGGTTATAAGGTTGGAAGAAGTCTGAGGTGCCAATTCTCCGAACTTTTAATTAGCACTGTTTTTAATAGAAGAATCCACTTTATTTAATGCAGAGATTCTGCGATTAACACCTTAATTCTCGCTCCCGTCAATATCACGGTCTGAGGTGTGTTCTCGTGGTCGTCATATTTCCGGGCTGGAGATTTAATGCTGGAAAAAACTTCTGAAACCAGAAAAATTTAACTGGCATTTCGGTGTGAAGTCTTTGAATAATCGCGTTTGGGTTTGGTTTTTGGCGCTGATTGTGATGTTGGACTTCATATTGCATGTTTCGAAGTATATCACACTAAAAAAAATTATAAATAATCAAAATTTAATGTATATTATATTATTTCAAATATTGTTTGTAAAAATATGTTGGATGATGATAAATAAAGATCTAAGATGTGGAAAATAAATGTCTTATTCGCATTAATTTGTATGGTGTAAAACAAACATTAAAACACAGAATTCTCGCATGATGGCTTTTCCAAAAATGTGAATTTGTTCTATAGCATCATTTTTTTCGACTTAAAAAAAAAAACTAATTGCATATTTCATATAGAAACCTTATAATTATTCAATTTCTGTATTAAAAAAATAGGTACTTTTTGATGGTTTTTCCAAATATTAAGCGACCGTAAGTGGTTAAATAAGGTAAAAATATTAATAAGAAAAAATGTAGTATTAAAAGCTATCGTTAAAGTATTCATTTCTATGAAAAGTCATCGACCTGAAACTGATTAGAAGGTAAGAATCATGATTATTGATTTTAGTACCTTACAAAATGCTGGAACAGTGCTGAGGAACTTGTTGCAGGCATTGTGGCAGCTACTGTGGAAGTCCGGGTCACTTCCGGTACTTTCGAGAACTTTAGAACTTCCATGAGCCAGAGATATTAGGCCTGCATCACGGATCTGGACGCTGCCATCTAAATATTCAAGTCCAGAGGACACGAGTGGGACGTCAGCACTAATCGACCGGCTGCTCACTAGTGTTGGAATTGAAACCGGAAAAATTTGAATATTAATTTTATTAATTTTATTTTTGGAATATCTATCATCTTGTAAAATAATAATATTATTTAAGCTTTCTGGTGAGAATTTGAAATCCCCCAATAAAAAATCAGCCAGGTGCGGCAACATGGCGGCATTCCACATGTGGCTGATTTTTTATTTAGGGATTCCGAATTCTCACTAGTAAGTATAAATAGTTATTATTGTTTTATAAGATGGTAGATATTCCACAGAAAGAAAATTGCTATAAAAGAAAAATGCTATTAAAATTTTTCCGTTATGATACCAACACTAGTGAGAAGCCGATTGATTAGTGATGACGTTACACTCGTGTACTCTGGCCTTGAGTATTTCGATAGCAGCGCTCTGGGCCTTAAATTTGATCAACGTCTGTGATGATGATCGCTGTCTCCCTTTTTGTACATATTTCTTAGTTTTTCGCTATAATAAGATTAATAAACATGTTTATTCACCGTGTTCGTGTCCTTCCTTTCCTGTATTTTGTGTCGTCATTAGTGTTGCTAGATGTCCCGTGTAAATCGAAACTCCAAATGCTCTGGACATCAGTATTTCAAAGTAATTTTCTTCGCGGTACCTAATGGCAGAATTATCTGCGATTAAAGATGGCGAAATAAACTGTAAGAACTTAGTCGTTGCCAGAGCATTTAGCCGTTGCCATCAAAATGCTCAAGGCCATAGGACACGAGTTGTGACGTCATCGCTAATCGACCAACTTCTCACAAGTGTTGGAATTCACACCGGAAAGTTTTGAATAGCAATTTCTCTCCATTTTATTTATGGAATATCTATCATCTTATAAAACAATAATAACTACTGAAACTCACTGGTGAGAATTCGGAATCTCTAAATAAAACGTCAGTCAGATGCGGAATTCCTCAGTGTTGCTGCATCTGGATGATTTTTTTATTGGGGGATTCCAAATTCTCACCAGTACGTTTAAATATTTATTAGTTTTTTATATGATGATAGATATTCCGCAAATAAAATAAAATAAAATTGTTGTTCAAAATTTTCCGGTGTGAATCCCAACACTAGTGAGAAGTCGGCCGATTAGTGATGACGTCACAACTCGTGTCCTCTGGCCTTGAGTATTTCGATGGCAGCGATTTAGAGCATTGATTTATGTGGGATGCCTGGTTTCGCTAGTCGCCAATACCGCGAAAGGAATGCATTTCCGACCATCATACATCAATGTTGTGTGATTTCTCATCGTCTAGTTATGCTCTATCTTTTTATAATCACTGTGCTGAAACACCCCATGTACAGTCCTTGCAACAGTGGTCAGTCAAATATTCACTAAAAGGCACTTCAATAGGAAATTCCATTTGGAAGTTACCGTATTTACTTATTCACATGTACACTCAAACCGTGATTAAAATATTTTTCAGAATTATGTGTACGAAAAAAAAATCAAAGAAACCAGAAAAAAAATAAATACAGTATGCGAATAAAATAAATTAACTATCTTCCGTAAAGGAGATTTCAGATGAATAACAAAAGTCTCAAGTCAGAAACGACTTTGGTAGGTGGTTTAGTATATCTTTTATATCACGGAATGATCTTAGCCAGGCCTTTTCTGAAATATGTATAAGGCTGTGGCGCATACGTTGTTACGTAACGATAGCAGCGTTGCAGCGATGGGAAGGGAAGTGATAAACCTAACAACATTTTCTTTAAAATAATAGTGTTGATAAAAAATCTGGAGACTTGGCAAGAAATGCACTTCTACAGTGACGCCACTACTTAATGTGCCATAACCTTTCTCATGATACATAGCGCTCTCTTGGCTGTTATTTTTAACCATTAAATGAAAATGTGTTGTTTTGTTCTCTTATGTTTACGTGATATTATAAATTTTCTTGTAAACAGGCCCACGTGGTCATTAATGTTATGTACTATTTCTACACAGTGTTACCAGTACTGATCATGGAAGTTTAATAAAGAGGAACTGACATATCCTTAAAACTTTACGCTCTGGTGGGTGCATTTCTTCAAAATAACCAAATGTGTCCACATTTGTAACCACATGTAACAATGTAACCACATTACCACCAGTATTTTCCAAACAAAAAATTCGGATTTTTATTTACATGAAAAAAATGCATTCATTTATTTTTAAATAAATTTGGTCGAATATTCCGGTGCCATTGTGACATTTAGGGATTAAAATTAAGAGGGAAGAAATTCGCCCACTAGAGCTACAGGGATATATAGTAAGGATTCAAATGTAATCGCTTTCGCAAGGATTGACAAGGGCAATAATATCAGTGAATTTAAATAGAAATTTCTTCTTTATTTACACTCCAGATTAATACAAAATTTCAGTCATAAATAATGGCAAAAAAGATATTAATTTTAACTGATGGAAGCTTACTTCGGCGGTAGTCAGGCTCTGCGTTTCCACCATATTGTGACAACCGAGACAAACGCTTGTGAGTGTCAGTGAAAAAGATTATAATACCCTTGAAAACTACCATCAGTAAAAACAAACAGAATTTTTTATCATAATTGTGAGAGGAATTTTCTAAGAATAAGGAGCTAATTTACTATTCAAATTGTCTGGTGCAAGTATGCTCCGGTGGTAATCAGGAACTATTGATGCAATTAAAAAAAATCCGCCATCTTGTAACAACTTCCTCAGTTACGCCTCGCAACTCGTAGACAGCAAACTATACGTCTACTACTCTTTGTTCTTAACTCCAAAGTACTCATGGGCAGAACGAAAGATTTAAAATTCGAATGAATCATTCGGGCATAAACAAAAACAGTTTTCATCTTTTGTATATATTGTTTATTAATTACCATCAGAAAGTTTGAAAAAGAAAAGAAACAAAAGCATAGTTTCCAGCCTTCGTAATATTTTTAATCATTTATCTTCAAGAATTTCGAAGATAAAAATAATATTTATATTTTTATAGGGGTTCTTAAATTCTAATTAAAATAAGAAAACTGTTTTTCGATACAAACTTTCTGGTAGAAACTGATTGATAATAATAAAAAAAAACAAAAAACAAAGGTTGGAAGCTGTGCTCGTGTGCTTGTCCGAATGATTAATTCGAATAGTAAAATGATTCATTCTGCCCATGGCTAGTTGCCACTGCGATACTTTTTATTATTCAGTTTGCTTGATTGTCTCCACTTTTTTTAAAATAGTAAATCTCGCCTTATTTAAGTATTATTTAATCTGTCATTAAATAAGGCAATAATTTCTACCTCAAAAAAGTACTGGCAATCAATCAATCTGAATTAAACAAAGTAGCCAAATGACAATTCTGTTTCTGAATAGTAGTTTTCGTCTTCTTTAAATGCAAAAAATTATCACACATTCTGTAAGTAATTTCTTGAAAGGCGGTGGTACATTTTTATACCAATTAATTATAATCCCAAAATGCCACAATGATAATTTCAACTGGAATTTTTCTTTTTTTTTGTGCGTGAGGAAAATCCTTATTTTCAAATAAATGTCTTCGTAAATTCTGGTACCATTCAATCATTTCAACGCTTCATCAACAGCAGTAATTTTCCCCTGAAAGGGTTAAATAAGGCATAAATTCCTCATCGGAAGAATACAGCACGAGATAAAATGAATCTTATCCTTTCACTAAAAGTACATTATTTTAAATTTATGCAACGTTTTGTATAAAAATATCGATTCTAAAAATTAAAAAATGCATCCGATAAAAGACAATAAAAAAGTTTTGTATCTTTTATTTGGTATGCATTTTAAAAAATAAGAAAATAAAATTTCTTAACCCGTTGACATCCAATGATACTTTCATGAGTTTTAGTTATGGTGTCCAAAGACCATTATTTCTTAAGGTGTTTTATATCGCTATTTTAGAACAGTATGATGTTCAGAATAAATTGCTACCAGATATATATCAGAAAAACTATTGAATGCAAATAGTGGTATGCAAGATAGTATAAAAAAAGTCGTCTGGATCACTCAAAATTTTGTATTCTAAGGTATAAAGAATCCAGGTCTAAAGACGGTTAAAAGGTTGGTAGAAGTCTCAGGTGCCAATTCTCCGAACTTTTAATTACCACTGTTTTTAATAGAAGAATCCACTTTATTTAATGCAGAGATTCTGCGATTAACACCTTAATTCTCGCTCCCGTCAATATCACGGTCGGAGGTGTTTTGGTTTTCGGCGCTGATTGTGATGTTGGACTTCATATTGCATGTTTCGAAGTATATCACACTAAAAAAAAATTATAAATAATCAAACTTTAATGTATATTATATTATTTCAAATATTATTTGTAAAAATTTGTTTGATGATGATAAATAAAGATCTAAGATGTGAAAATAAATGTCTTATTCGCATTAATTTGTATGGTGTAAAACAAACATTAAAACACAGAATTTTCGAATGATGGCTTTTCCACAAATGTGAATTTGTTCTATAACATAATTTTTTTCGACTTAAAAAAAACTAATTGCATATTTCATATAGAAACCTTATATTTATTCAATTTCTGTAATAAAAAATAGGTACTTTTTTGATGTTTTTTTTCCAAATATTAAGCGACCGTAAGGGGTTAAATAAGGTAAAAAAAATTATAAGAAAAAATGTAGTATTAAAAGCTATCGTTAAAGTATTCATTTCTATGAAAAGTCATCGACCTGAAACTAGAATCTTTTTTAGCTCACAGGCTATCAAAGCCTGAGAGCTAATGTGCCAAGGCGATATAAGTACGCGTCCTATCTTAAATGGGAGAAGTAACCGCAAGATTAAAAGCGAGGTCACATCAATCAAGGTCATGCGATTCATAGAGGATGGAGTATGAACTACAGGTAGATACCTAACTGTTTTCTTGCTCAAACACTTAAATTGTAAAGTTTTTTCTCACCTTGATTAATAACTGAAGTGCTTCTGATAAGGCGAAGAAAACTTCGTGGTGTCAAGTGCATCTGGATACCCCTCTCGCTACGCCATTATCTTGCAGTAAATGTGGCAAACAAAATTCATTTCCACGAGTGACTAAAGATTTAGAAAATACGCGCCACACTAAAAGCCCGCGTATGTGAATTATCACTCCGTCCACAAGGTGGTGCAGTTATGTTAATTTACACCTGATTCCAGCATTAAGTTTGTTCGCTTACTTATAACGCTTTGCTAATGTGCCCGCCGGTTCTGTATGTATGTATGTATGTACGTATGTACGTAACGCGATAACTCTAGATAGAAACATCCGATTTGCTTCAAATTTTTTTCTAGGTTCATTCTGATAAGGCGTTTCCCTGATTAGTTTTGGGGGTTCATAGGTTAAATATAAAGGGGGAAAGGGGGACTGGTCACCCCCCTTTAATTTAAATAGATGGGTTTTTCATGCAGAATTATTCGATTTGCTCCAAATTTGGTATACCAGTTTATTATGTTAAGGAGCTTCCCTGATTAAATTTGGAGGTTCATTAGTTAAGTATAAAGGGGGGATACGGGGTCTAATTCCCCTTCATTTATTTTTTGAGGGGCATTATTCTATGAATTGAGAGTACATTATGCAGTTAGTGTGAATAGTCTGTGAGCTCAATGCCATCAGTTTAACTGGGCACATTTCTTTTTATTCTAATTATTTCTATGTATAGTAGTTTAAAACACTGACAAAGGGATGAGCTATGATTATCGTTGTAAACAAGCTTTATTTGACCATTTTTTCTAAAGTCGTTTCCAGTAAAAATTACGTAATGTATTTTTCACCTTATTTAATCGAAAAGTTTCTGCGGCTAAACCTTTTAGGAGCATAGAAATAACTTTTATAAAATAGTGAAATGATTGTGCGTCGTCAGAATTTTCAAGCAGATTGACTCGAAAATTTATAAAAGCTTCTTTACAGGTATATAAAGAAAGCAAAATTATATCAGAAAATTCTATTACAAAATTTAGCATTTATTGATTAAGTTTAACCCCTTAACGGGCATATTAAATTACGGTTTAAAATTTCAACCGGTTATCGGCACCAATTTTTTGAAAAAGAAATATTTACATCTATTTAATGACAGGAAAAATGATACCACAATAAAGCCAATTTCACTATATTTTAAAACTGGTGGTAATCAAACAATCTGAATAAAAGACACAGACCGTGAATATCACGTTAGCGAGATTTAAGGGCAAAGCGATATAAGTAAGCGTCCTAACTTAAATGGGAGAGGTAACCGCAAGATTAAAGGCGATGTCACATCAGTCAAGGTCGCACGCCACTTAGCGGACGGGGTTAAACTGCAGGAAGATGCCTAACTGTTTTCTTACTTCACACCACTAAAATTGTAAAGTATTTTTCACCTTGATTAGTCTGAATGCTGAACAGTCTCCTACAAGGTAAGGCGAAGAAAACTTTGTGGTGACAAGTGCAGCAGGACTCTCTTCTCGCTATGCCATTACTTTGTAATAAATGTGGTACACAAATTTCAGTTCCATGAGTGACTAAAGATTTATAAAATATTCGCAGATGATAGATATTTCGTCATATACGACGTCACACTAAAAGCCGACGTATGTGATCACTCCGTCCACAAGATGGCGCAACTGTGTTAATTTACGCCCGATTCCAGTATTAAGTTTGTACGCTTACTTATATCGCTTTGATTAACGGGTTAAGTCACATAAATAATAGACTACCGCCCTTTAAATAGTTAAATAAGGCAATGTTTTTCTATTCTAAATTGTCGGTAGTTTGGTTGCCCGCAGCAACTGATTGGATGTCCTTTCTGTAAAGTATTGGCAACTGTTATTCAGTGGCTTACGGAAACATTATCAAAGAGTCTGGAGTCTAATCAGAAAAGAACAAAGGACTATCTTATATCAGATGTAAATTTCCAAATGGGCAAGAAATGTCCGGACCAGGATTCAAACCAAGGATCTCTTGCCTGAAGCCGCCAGTGCTCTACCATCTGAGCTATACCGGTCGAAACTGGCGCAGCTTTGCTAGATTGGGGGCATTTTTAATTGAGATTATTTCTCTGTCACCACGTTTTTAAAATAGTATAATTCGCCTTATTTTTCAGATTTTTTAATCCATTTTTAAATAGGTCGAATATTTCTATTTAAAAAGACGATTACAATCAACAATCTGGGGACAAAAAAGTCACCAATCTGGCAACACTGATTTGGTGGAAATTTCTCACCCAGCTAACCTTATCATAGTTGTGTTAAAATTAATCTAGCATGATAATCTACTCTATTATTGCCGTACACCAGGGGTGGCCAACTGTGGCACGGTGCTTACCACTAATTTTGTAATGAAATAACCGACGTCTTGAATCCCAGAGATTCTATGATTGAATAAGGCAATCATTACTATATTTTTTTAGTAGTGTATGGCGTGCCACAGTTCACCACCCCTGCAGTACACACATGTCAATCTATGAAAATTGAAAATATTCACCACATATTGATTTCACTTGTACATTTAAATTAGTTTTGTATTTAAAATGTATAAGATCCTACGCTAGGAACGCGCAGACACTCAAAGGGAATGCATGATTCCTACACTTTCAGCTGAAATACCAGTATTTTTATGTAGAAAAACTCGATTTATGTTCTCACGTAATTGCAAAAAGAGAGTTTTTCTCTAAGAAAGAATTTGTGTTTATCTGACAAAAGGTCAAGGAAATTCCCTGACCTGTGGGAACCCTGTAATGTTAAAAATGACAATATGGTCTGTTTAATTTGTTGCTCAGAAACCAAAAAAAAATGAAGTTAATATTGGAGGAGATTTTATCAATTTGAGATGGTGGTTAAGATTTTAACACATTACTGTTTATAGAGAGAAGAGGGATCTACAGTGAAAAAAATAACTCATGCAGAAACAATAACTACCTATTTCAGGATCCCTCAAAAAGTGCTGTTTTTTAAGTAAATTGTGACTAGAATAACATATACAAACGTATATCTGCTTACTAAAATCTCAGAATTTGAGGAGGTGCAGTTGCGCGCCCTTCGGCAAACAACTACCGCAACCGTTTCTTTAAAATACATTGAGTGAGGCCTTGAGTGAGAAAACAGTTTCGTCAAATATTTGAGTGTTGTTGTTTCGTTATAAATAACGTGGTCTTCAGACGAAAAGCTTGTCAAAAATAGCTAAATAAACCACGAGGACTGCTGAATCGTCAAAACTGAGAGTTTTATGGCTGTGAGTGTAGTTGACATCTATCAGTACACTTCTACGTGGTACACATAAGCGATTTCAACAGCATTTTCTTATTTACTCTGTGGCACAGGAGTTCTTCAAAATGTGCCCCGTTAACTACCAAGGTAGAACTAGAATAGTTATGTTTTAGAATAGAAAAATACGACTCTTTATATGGCAGCATCTTTACAATTTAATCATGTGATTACCATTCAAAATGTGTGTTCGCAAATGAATTTAACCCCTTAAAGGTCGCATTAAATTGCGGTTTAAAAATTCAAATTGCTTATTGGCACCATACTTTTTTGAAAAAGAAATATTCCCCTTATTTAATGACATGTAAATTGATAAATTAATAAAACCAGTTACACTATTCTATAAAACTAGTGGGGATAAAACAATCTTAAGAAAAGACACAGCCCGTGAATATCACGGGAGCGAGAATTAAGGGGTTAAGACAAAAAGGTTCAAGTCTTTTATTATAGACAATAGTAGGAATGACATGGAAATTCGTATTTAGGCTGATTGTATGGTGTAGAAAAGTTTATATCGTCAAATTTTGGGGTTTCAACATAAATAGAAAAGTTTCTGTTTATTTGAATACGGTAGAGGTGAACGAGTTTATTCCAAACACTAGCGCATATAATCGCAGATTTTTGCGATTAAATAAGGCTAGAATTTCCAATCAAATAGGGGAGACTAGGGAGGGTTCACCCACTTTTTTGAAAATGATTTTTTATTTTTTAAATACTGAATGTAGAACAAAGTTTTATATGTCATTTCATTCGTTATACAATAAGTTATGAAAATAAAATTGCTACATAAATGTAATACATAAGAAATTTGAAAAATGGTTGATTTAATCATGAGAAAATAATGGGTCAAGACTCCCCACATATGGGAGGCTTGACCCGCTTTGTTTTAGATTGAAATATTTGTGAAGAGGAATAAGATCAGTTTAAAAGAAAAGCAAAATAACTTTATGCTACAGGCTTTAATTATTATAAAAAATATTTCTGAAAATATGATGCTTAAGCACACCTGTTTAGACGCAATCGCAAGTCAGAGGAGAAAAAAATTGTTTCAAACAGGATTTTGTCTGAGCAGGTATAATTGTACAGCAAGGAAAAGGCAATTTTAACATTTAAGACAGTATTCCGTTAGAGACAGGTTCCGTTTTCATAGGGTTTCATGTATTATTATGTCCGGCTTTAGGAGACTCTGTCCCGCTTTTTTTTGTCTCCTTGTCTTACTTTTTGTGACACTCGACCTGACAACTATAGTTGTCACATAGATTGGATTCATCTCACTGTATTCTTCCTGGTGAAATTTGTCTACATCCCTTCCTAAAGTTTTTCGATCAATACTATTTTCTTTTGCAGCCGCATGAGCACTTAACTTATTATTAACCTCTTTTAATCCTTTCAAGGGCAAAATACTTTCAGTACTAAAATCTTGAAATAAATGACTGGCACCGGAATGTACGAACAAATTTATTTGGAAATCAGAAAAAGGCTATATTTCACATACATAATAAATGGAAAATATTTTAGCAAAATTCTGGAGCCAAAATGGCGTTTAGGAATTAAAATTAAGGACTTTCATAAACATACCACTGCCCTTGAAAGATTTAAGAATACTGCTTTCATATTTTCTAATCCTTTCTAGTCTTTTCTACTGTTTCGATTTACCTATTGTAAGTATATTATTTAAATGGAAAAAAGTTCCTATCAACTTTCCAATTTATATTTCATTAATTTTTTTCTTGCAGTAGGTACTATAGCAATTTTTCACATCTTTCTTTAATTAGTTTTAAACATTTTCTTTTCCATCGCAACATTTTACTCTAGCTTTACAGAATAACTTTAGACGCCTTTTTATATATAACCATTAACCTTAGATTATGCACAGTGTTTCCTAAATATATTTTCAAGACCACTTAATTAAGGGATCCTTGAGCATCTGGTCAACCCTCCCTCACTTTGACTGTGTCAAGCCTCCCCACATAGCCCTTTTCGATAGAATAGCACATTGTTATGTTAAGCCTAACTCACTTTATGCCCGGAATGAAAGCTCGATATTTCTGCATTACTTAAAACCTACTTACTTAAATTTCTATGATATATTTTATCTTAAAAAAAACTTACAAAATATTTCTAAAAAGCATAACTTTTAGGTTGAAAACGCCTCACAATAGATTTTTTCCGCACCTATTTCAATTGTTTGCATGAATCAAAGACTGTTGTTTGAGCATTCCAGTAGCTTTGTTTGACACCTATTGTTAAAACTCAGAAATTCATTTAAATATGAAAACTGATGGGTGGGTCAAGGATCCCGTATGGTCAACCCTCCCTAGTCTCCCCTATAGTTGTTCCTTAGATGATCCTCTTTTTGCCCTTCTTTGATTGCAAAGTGACTTTTATATCTATCATCATCCTGCTTTTTTGTGTGGCAGAAGTAGCATAACTGCAACCTTTTACGGTGTTTTCTTCATTTCATTTTTTCAATGGAAAATTACCTTCTTCAGTCTTGAAATTTCGACGATTAAATATGGAATTTATTTTAATTCAAAAATAGTGGTACAAAATAGCGTTGGCTGCAATGGAATAAATAGGGAGTGTTTAATTTTTTATCCCAGAACTCTAAATTTTTATGAAAAACGTAATAAGGTGTATTAAAATTAATTCCAAGAATTAAAAAGAAATCTTCGACTTAATTTTTTATAGAAAGTATTTAAGAAAAACTGAAGATGTAACTTTAAGACTAAACCCTCGTTTCTGTAAGAAAAAGTTTAAAAGGTTAACATTTGAATAATAAAAACATATTATTTCTGCCGCGTTGTATTCGAAATAATGTATAACGGTTTCACTTAAAACAAAGAAAAGTCACGTAGTAAAAGAGTTTCTTTTATGTATTCAATTTCATTGTGAGATTACAATAAAAAATCATAGATATTTTAAATTTCAAAGCATTGTAATTACCAGAAAATTTCCCCAAAATAATAATGACGAAAAGTAATAATTTCGGAATCAACGCTTTCGATTTAAGGTGGATACTGGATCATCTTAAAAATCTATTATAAGTGTTTAGAATTTTTATATTAATCAATGAATGTTAGAAAATAAAATAATGTTTGTAACTAAAATTTGACACAAAGTACACATTTTCTTTCAGTTTTAGCAATTTTATGGGATTTATAGCTAAAGTTCCATATATCGTCAATACCAGGTCAAAGCATCCAATATGAAAAATGTGTTGCCATTGCGCAACTTTTTTAAAATTCAAACTTCTTGATTGACACCACTTTTTTGAAATAGTAAAGTTCGCTTTATTTAACCTTATTTAACTGCACTTTAATTAACCTTTTACCCGCCAACGTCCCACAAGTGGAACATAAACTGCATGATGATTTATCTTTTTTAGTTTTGGTTAAATTTTTTTTATAGTTTAAATATACCTTTTTAAAGATACGTTTTAACCGATTATAAAGTATTGTTTAATAATTTTTATGGTTGAGAACTTGGAGCTCGTTGAAATGTAACAAAAACATAAATGCAGTAGGCTGTGCTTTTCACTCTATCTATAACTTTAGAATTCTAATGTGAGTGCTGTGATGTTAGTTATAGTATTGCTTCTAGTACTGTTCTTTGTGAAGTTTTATGCATAAATGAATGTTTTATCATATTTTGTTTTTGTTTTATGCTCATTTGAATTCCGATGTTCCACATGTGGAACGTTGGCGGTTAAGAGTACAAAATAATCTTATTATTATTTATTTTAGGATTTTGATAATTTTTACTGGGCTCATATGGGCAATTATTATTTTATTATTTTTTTACCATAACAATAAAGAATGAATTTTGTGATATATGTCTCTTGCACCTGTTTCCAGATTATCTGTTAAATATTTCTGAAAGAATAAATGCCTAGTAAAATGTACAAAATAATTGCGCTAACAAGAATGAGGAGATTTTGATTATTCTAGTGGTGGCAAAGTTCTTTATGTACGAGGGTCTGACAACATTAATTTTACTGTTGTATCAAATTAAGAAGGAGCATTAACTCAAAGCGTAACACAATATTCTCGAAAACTGAAGCCATAAGTTTCAACCAAACAACCTCAAATGTTTTGATTGTATAATCAGAATAGGGGTGGTGTGGATGTTTTGAATTGTTTGCTTGGAACATATCATTTAGTACATTGATCAAAAAATAATAGTGAAATATGTTTGCAAAATAACTAAATATGGCTATTGTTGCTGCTTGGAGATTGCATTGTCATGCAGTTGTTTCAATAGAAGCTCTAAGCCATTTGAGGTTTCGTCATGAAATTGCAGCTGTTGCCATGAAAGATGGGATTTGATATTTTGTAAAACAGAAAAGTAGGTACATTATCACCTCATCCAGTAACTATTGCTTGTCATCTACTACTCAAGGAAGATGCTCAATTTGTCAGAAAAACACAAAGGTATGATGTGAACATTGTGGAAAGAGTATGCATAAAAAATGTTTTCAGGACTTTCATAAACAATTTACTGTTAGTGTTAGTTATCATGTTCCTAAAATATAAAAAAAAAATTTGCATTACTTTGTGTTCTTTCTTTTCATATGTGTGTAGTGCTACTATCATTTGGAAAGAAATATTCACCAAAATTTACAAATGTCATTCGTACGCCAACGCTCTACAAGGGGAACATACCTGAAACTTCACTTCTACTTCACATAACATCCCAAAAATTGGCACACAACCTTAGAATTAATCTAAATCGTCTCAAAAATAATTTCAAATTAATTTGAGAAGTAGTTCATAGTGCACGGGGTGGGGGTGGGGGTAAAAGTTTTAGGCGAAAACAAGGGGAATTTTACCATTTCAGAAAAGTGGTGCCAATCAAGAAATCTGAATTTTAAAAAAGTAGCCCACTAGCAACACTGTTTTCATAAATGACAGTCTGACATGATACCGACGGTATATTAGAACTTGTGGAACTGTTTAGTGACTACACTCTATTTTATTAATTCATGTACTCTATTTTAACCCTTTAGTCCGCAACTTTGCATATATGTAAACAACAGTGTTTTGAATTTAATAGATTTTTTTTTTTTATTCGCATATACCAAATTCACACCAGAAAATTAAAATAGCAATATTTGCTTTAATTAAAAAAACAGACATTCCGTATTTAAATAAAGCGAAATTAACTATTGAAACTTTCTGGTATAAAGTCAGATTTTCTGAACTACGTAATTTCTAGAACGTATTCTATTATTAGAATTAAAGGGTTAAAGGTTAAGTTTTATAAAATAAATAATAATATATAATAAGGTATTTGGAGACATGCTTATTAAAGTATCTACTAATTTGCATTATTTTAGCGTAAAACAGCCAAACGACAGTAGTTTTTACATATATTGCAGATGTGCAACAGAAGAAAAGATTGACGTATTATAGATTGACGTATCATACCTTTCAGTGTACCACATATAATTTTTTCGAAACAAAATAAAAAGAAATCGTGCATTTAAGGGTTAAGGAAACGTATTTGGGCGATTCTACATTAAGTGGGTAGTTTGTGTCCCTTGTGTATATATGCTACATTTTATAATTTATATAATTTTTGTTAGCATAAAATGTATTCTATAATGCCTTTCTACCATTTCGAAAACAATTTCCAGGAAAAAAACTGTAAACTTTACTCCAGTAATATTTAAATATTCAATTTGTTACTTCTGCCCCTTGCCCCTAACGCATTCACTGATCTTCTGGATCAAATTCAAGTGTAAAGAGAAACTATTTGAAATTTTACTATACAAAATAAAAATTTTCATTCTAAATATATAAAATAAAGAATTTTTATTGTAAATTATAAAGAGTTTACATTTATTCCGGCCAGATAAATACAGTCCTCTAGCTTTTATGTCACTACTGTCCCCTTGTATAAAACTGCTAATGTGACCATTAAGATTTCAGATAAAATTTGGAGACAGTTAAATTTAGTAGACGCAGCAATCTTGTTTGCTGAGAAACTCACATGGTTTAATTATCTGAACTTCAAAAGCAATGCTGCAAAATAGATTGAAAAACAAGAATATGTTTATTACCTGTCATTACTTTCCCATACTTAAGCTTTCCTAATTATTATTTTTATTTATTTATGATTTTGTCACGACGTAACATACTTTTTCTTAGTTAAAAATATCATATTACAGTCTTACTAATATTTTTTTACAATGAGCACAGAAGCAATTTCCATAATTCTGTCACTACTGTCCCTGTCGCTTCAGTCCCCTTTAACGCTTTGAAGGGCGGTGTTTCAGTCACGGCATCACATAATTTTAATCTATAATGCAACATTGGCACCGGAATTTTATAATGAAAATTTCACCTTTATTAAGTACACGAAAATATGCTTTTACTTGTTTACAAAGAAATTCTCTTGTAAATGCTGGTGTCAATAAATTATTTCAACATTTTCTGAATACAAGTACCTTGCTCCTGAAAGGGTTAACACTAGAACCGCCACAGTGGTCATTTTGACCGGTAAAAAAAGAAAATATTTCCATTCGAACAAGAATTTTTTTTTTTTTAATTAAGTTGTATATGTACCACGGAGAAATAAGTTAAATAAATTTGTTAAATAGTTTTAAATAAAAATTCTGGTGCAAAATATTTTTATAACACTTCAGTAAATTTTCCGGCGGTTCTAGTGTTAAATGAAATTACATCAGCTCATTACCCTTTGGAATTTTTTTTCAACCTTGATAAAAACATATACACAAAAATTTTCATTTAACCCTAGATCTACCGGGAATTTTATTCAAGTTTTAATAAAACGTTCTACACCAGAATTTTTATTTAAAACTATTTAACTTATTTATTTACCTTATTTTTGTCTGGTTTATATACTTAGTTTATTTTAAAGAAATTTCTGGTTTGAATGAATATTTTGTATGTACCTGCCGGGTCCAATGGACCCGTCTGGTAGACGGAGGGTTAAAACTATTCAACATATTTACTGAACTTAGTTCTTAATGTGGATTTTATTTAAATATCTTTAAGAAGAGATTTCTGATTGGAATACAACAATAAATTATTGAAAAGGGTCGATTAAAGGTAGATAGGTTAAAGAAAATACTATTTAACCCGTTGTCGTCGAGTGTTGGCAAATAGCCGCCAATTTTTATATACATATTTTTATATACTATTCTCCCCATCATATTTTAAAAAGTACATTTTTTAGTATATTTCACTTGCAAATGTTGGCAAAATGCTAGTAAAAATATTTCTCAAAATAAAGTGGTGCCAACCGAATAAATTCAAGTAAGTTATGCCTGTTCCTGGGAGAGACACTTTGACAGCAAAGGGTTGAAGTTCATTCCGAAAAATTGTATATTACGAACTACCTTATATCTTATCTATTTGTAAAAAAAAAAAAAAAAAAAAAAAAAAAAAAAAAAAAAATTGTTTAATATTTAACTTTTAGTTTTCACTAAATCACAGAGTGAAATTAGCCACTTATTAGAGAATCGCCCAAATATTTCCTTATTTAATATACAGATTGTACACTAATTATTATGGCAGATTCGACACTGCATAATATTTGAAATTAAATCTATGACAGCTGTTGAATCTTAAATTTGTTGTATTTTATCTTACATTTGCTCATATACTTCCTATATTAGTGATCAAGTCCAAGTCTTGTTTGTTCGTGGCGATGTTATTCTACTATGGCCCCCAAGGTCACCAGACTTTTGATCCAAAGACTTTAGTGCATGGTGTTTTGTTAAGATCCGGTTTAAAGTCCACGGCTTCAAAAATGTATGCCTGAATTGAAATCACTATTACGACCTGCACTTGGTTTGATTGCTCAAAAATATGTAGAAGAGCTGATAAACCGATGCGGTATTTGTAAAATACTGAATATATAGCTGCCAACATCTTACGCCTTTACTGTAACACAAAAATATAATAGTAAAATTTACCTGTTATCGCTGTAAGCTGCTGATTAAATAAGGCCAAAATTTCTATTAAACTTTTCTGCAACAAAAAAGAGTAAGAAATGGAAGCTATGTGAATAGTATCTACATCAAACATATGTCAAATAGGTAATTTTTGTGGATTTTTTTTATGCAATGATAATGTGTCCTACTATTTTACCTGTATAACTACGCCTAATAAATAAATCTTTTTTCACAAAAAATTATGTTCAAACCTGTGTGATTTTTTTTTTTCAAAAATCATTTTTATCAGTGGTTTTCAACCTCTTCGCCATAAATCCACATGTCACCGTTTTTTTCCATAAAGTAATTTCCCACATTGTTTAATCCAGGGGTGGACACCGTTTTCTAAGTATTGTAATTTTGTCCTTCTTAAATTGTAGCCATTCTGTCATTAAAGAATGCATTTTTTTTCTGTATATAAATACCGGTATCTCCGTGGCACGCGTGCCGCAGGTTGGCCCTCCCTGGTTTAATCGCAGAATTCCGTCATTATTATTATTATTTTTTTTCAATACAAAATTTCTGGTACATTTGCGGTTGGTCATCCGACTTTTATATGTTAAATAACTGCCGATCTTGTAGTAACTTTTTAAGTCAATTAAACAAAATTTTAACCAGACAAATTATTGAATGATACGTTTCTTCGCCCATGTGGCAGTGTTGCCAGATTGGGGACTTCTTTGTCCCCAGATTGTTGAATGCCACCGCTTTTTTTAAATAGAAATATTCGCCCAATTTAAAAATAGATTAAAAACTCTGAAAAATAAGGCGAATTATACTATTTTAAAAACGTGGTGCCAGACAAATAATCTGACTTAAAAAAATCCCTAATCTGGCAACACTGCCATGTAGTTTTTTAATAACTTCTTTTATTTCATAAAATTTATAGTGCTTTTTCATTATATAAAAACAAAAATCTGGAAGAATAACAGGTATGGTTCTCTTGTTACACAGCAATAGGTATAATGTTTTACACTGATCGAATATCAGTATTTTTAATAGTCTTCATCTTAACCCTTTGAGGGGCAAGCAATTGTGTTTCTGTAATGTCTAATTCCCACCGAAATCTTCCGAAAAATTTATTTTAAAATAAGGAAATGCAATTTTATGACCATTTTCCACCAAAGTGAGAAAAAAAAATGTAATAAAATTTTTCTGGCGCTAATCTTCATTAATCTCAGGAGGGATAAAATATATCCCACCGCCCCTCAGGGGGTTAAGCCATCTCATATTCATGTGATAATTAACGCGAAAGGTTTTTAAAAAAACAGTACTTTTAGGTGTCCATAAAATATTAAATCTATGATTCAGTAAATGTATAATTAGGTATACTTATTCTATTTTTTAAAATAATATGTATATCTTTAATATTAATTATGATAACAAGATGAATATATGGTGTGCAAAAATATGATGATATACGAGTGCAATAAGATGAAAATATGATCTGACAGGAATTCAAGTGGATCACTGGTCTGTCGTGCTTAGTATAATAAAAGGTCAAAGAATGATAAAGATACATTTCCACAGCTGCCAATTTTTACGCTTTTTCCCTACCACATTTTTTTACCATAGAAATTTATCTGCCACAGGCGACTATTTTTTAATTATATTTCGCACAACTTTTTCAAATCGAAAGCCTTTTACATACAAATTTATGACATTTGCAAGAGAAATATACTACATAATGTATTTTTTAAAAATACTGGTACGAAGAGAATATAAAAATAGTTGCCTGGGGCAGCCCTGCTAATACAGGGTGTGTCACAATTCCCTCCGGGGTTTGGAATGCTTATGAAAAAAATATATTACCAATACAGCAACAAAGCCGACATACTGGAGACAGAGACATTGTTGGTTTTGTTTCACAAATGTTCAGTATGTGAACCTCTGGTGATGCAGCAGATATCAAGTCTAATGTCAAATTCAAGCAACCACTTTTCTCAGATTTCCGAAACCACGCATGAATTGTTTTGTACTTTCTTGGTTGTAATCCATATTTTGCACGAAATTTTCTTTGAACTGTCACAACAAATTGATTTTTTGCAAATTCTAACACGCAGCAAGCTTTCTGTGAGCCTTTAAATGTCATTATCCGATGTGCAAATTTTTCAGAAGTGTGCTTTTCGGTTATTTGCAACTACTAACTCATTTGTGAAACAAAACTTGTAATGTTTCCACAGTGGCCGCATTTAATATTAATCCACAAATGTCACATCGATAACAGTATTTTAAACACAATTTTCGGTTACCTATGTACAAGACTATATTAATTTACTTATTTACAAAAAAATTTAATCTTAAATCCCGGTCCCATTGTGACGTTTGAGGTTAAAAAAAAAAAAAGTTTCTTCCTGTGCTTGTGAGGACTACTTCCACCTGTAAGGGTTGACCCGTTGAAGGGCACCGATATATTATATATACCACTCAATTCTAATTCCCAAATGTCGCATTGGCACCAGAATAAAGGAATTATATTTTGCTTAATAAAATGTATGCGAATAAAAGCTATTACTTAGTTTCATATAAATTTGTTCATAAAAACTGGTATCAGTTAATAATTTTTAAATTTTAGCAACAAAAGTACTTTGCCCCTGAACATACTTGCCAACTTTTAAGCTTTCTTCACACCACTAAAACTTAATAGTAAATGATGTCTTATTTAATTGTCGAAATCTCGCGATTAAATAAGGCAAAAATCTCTATTATATTTTAGTGGTAGAAGAAAAGCGTAAAAGTTGGCAGCTATGCCCTGAAACGATTAAAATATAGGGCTTTAAACAATGGAGTTATGAACAAGGAGGAGGAGACATATATTGTAGACCTTCAAATGTCTAAACCTTTATCTACTGACCGTACTTATAAGAACCACTCACTTTAAACTTTCATCCCATAGTGAATATTACTAATATTCTAATAGTACTTTGCAAAAAAAAATTAACTCCACTTTATCAGGGTACATGGCAGGAGTAGTTCAAGGTTTGTTATTTTAGTGAGGAAGAAGGCTATCTTTGAAACAGTCGGTGTGTTTTGTGCCGACATTTTAATATAGATTGTCACGCTCGTCTTTTTATTGCTGTAAACACAGTAAAGGATATAAGATAAGTGTTGGATTTTTTTGCATGTTCATAGTGATCTTAGAAAACAATTTGACAGGTGAAACGGTGCATGTATTTGATTTAAAAGTTGAATTACTCAGTGGTACTTATAAGTACCGCCAGTACACTGGGTGTTGGAGAAAAACGCCTTGTTTACTTTTCGTCTGTGCAATTATCCATAGTTTATATCTGATTTATAATATAGTTACTAAATTCCAGTGCAGTAATGATTTTCCTGGTATAACTTTTCGGTTTTTTTTTATTATTTTTGTGTAGAAAATCGAGAAATTTTTGGCACCGACTCTTTTTTGCTATTCTCGAAATGGCATATATAAATTCATATACTGCATATGTGGAGATGCGGGAGAACATGTTGTTCCTGGAATATAGGCGTCGCATAACTAAAAGACAGCTAACAAGATCAAAATCTTATATATATATATAAAAAATAACACTTAAAACTAATAATAAAAACTAATAATAAAACTACTAATAATAATAATGCCATCGAATTTCAATTTTTACTCATTTTTCATGTGTAAAATAAAACTACGTCAATTTAATATTTTTTTATTGTTAACTTTTGAGTGTCTTCTTATTATTTAGCATGTTTAACAGTTTAAACTTTATTTGAAAAACCATGTGGAATTTCTGTTACGATAATATTTTACGCATGGTGTACTGACGGTACGTTAAAGTACTACTTTAATAAATTACCTCTAATGAATTAATTTTCTCTCGGGTGAGTATTTTTTTATGTATATCCTTTCATAGCTGCCAAGTTTTACGCTTTTTTCCTATCACTATTATTTAACAGAGAAATTTATCTTCTTTAGTCATCGAAAACATGGATTTAAATAAGGCAATTTTTTTTTTACTAAAAGTAGTGGTAGGAAAAAAGCGTAAAAGTTGGCAGCTATGTCCTTTCATTTTCATTGTAGTAACTAAAAAAATAAAATACGTGAAAAAAATTTCCAGTAGATCATAATGCAGTAGATAAAGTGTTAAAGTCGACAATTCACCTTATTTCAGGGGTGTAAAAATCTAGGCGCCGGCGGGCAGTCTCTCACCACTGAATTTTATTAGCTCTTTTCGCTTAAATTTTATTAGCATTTTCACAAAATACTTAGAATAAATATTAGACGAAAAATATCGAATAAAATTTAGTGGTGAGAGACTGCTCACTGGCGCCTAGATTTTTACACCCCTGTCTTATTTAATGAAAAAAAATTCAGTGGTTTTACACTGGAAAGGACGGAAATCTCACTCAAATTTTATAAAAATATTTTACCTTGTAATTTTATTTAGAAGTGTTTAATTAATTTATTTAACTTTTTTCGTCTTTGATTCTTTTAACAGATTATTTTCTAGTGTTAACCCTTAAATGCATGAATTTTTATTTTGTTTCAAAAAAATACATATGATTCTAAGAAATGTTTATTACACAGGAAAAATAATGAAAGAAATAAGAGAAAAATTTTCGTATAATACGCCAACTTTTTCTTATGTTGCACATCTGCAATAGAAGTAAAAACTACTGTCATAACTAAAATATTGCAAATTAATAATAAATATTTTAATAAATATGAATCTAAATACCTTATTTTATGTATTTTTTTACTTTGTAAAACTTATCCCTTAAATGCACGAATTACACAGGCCTGCGATGAAAACAATACAAGAAAATTGATAGCTGATCTTTATGTATTTTTTGGTGCTAATTTAAAAATAAATAATGAAAAAATTCTATCACGTCACGTTTTCTTGAAAAATTCAATTTTAGTTGGATTTTTATGAACATTCCATCGTCTGCACGCCCCGTTCCTCATGGACCTGTTGTGCCAGTGCCTTTGCTTTCAATTGAATTGCAAAGTCATCTTGTCAGGGTCTTCAGACTCGGAACATCCAGCAGTTCAAGGCTCCGATAATGAATATAAGCCCTCTGGAAGCGATTCACCTCAGTCCATCTCTCAGCTTGAACTTACAAGGGAACCACTTTTGGTGTTGCTCGCACCTAGCATCGAGACCTGATGCGTTTTGTAGCCCTATACATAAAAGTTAGAGGACCGAAAAAATTTCTCTGTTAAAATAATATTTTATATACATTTTAAAACTTTTAATTTTTTATTATTACATATTTATTTGTTTATTTCATGCCAAAAGTGAGTTAAGTCGCCAAATATGGCGCTACAATTTTTCCGCCCGCTTTATCCAAAGAGAAAATGTACAGAACATATTACAAGAATTATATGAGATTTCTTTTTTATAATTGATAGCATAAGAAACAAATATTAGATTTTTATTTTTTTTTTTTATATGCAGACGATAAATATATAAGTAATAAATATAATTCTATAAAAGATTCGAAGATCATTGAAAACTATTTTTTAGTGAAATACAAAATAAGCAAACACTTTTCTTTTGAAATCGAATGAAATAAAGTTTCGATTGTTTAAAATGAAATGTTGCTGTATTAAATGGTCCTTCGGTAAACGTAATCATAAAGTAAATTAATATTTTTACACAATTTAGAAAAATTACTGCGGCGAAATAGGTCGGACATTGCAATTTTTAGCTATTAGAAATTCAGCTATGACATTCGGCTAGGGTTGCCGGAAAGCTCTACTTTTGAAAATAAACGCCAACTGTTTTCCCGCCAAATATATGAATATAAAGTTGCAATTTTTCAAAAACAAATTTGTCGGTTTTTGTAGGAATTTTCAAACTTTTTTCAATATTTTATACTTATTATTAACTAATATTTATTTTCAAATGCTTTTCTTTAAAAAAATTCAATGTTAATAGTCCGATAAGTAATCTCGAAAATTGCATTTTCAGAAAGTTATGCTGCTGTATAATCAAGAAATATTATTTTAACAGAAAAATTTTATCAATTCTCAAACTTCATAACATAGGGTTTTAAAATGCACCAGGTCTCAATGCTAGGTGCGAGCAACATCAAAAGTGGTTCCCTTGTTAGTGATCTGACTAGAGATCTGGGCCTTTTGAAAGAGGCAGCAGAATTGCTGGGATCCAGATTAAAAGAAAAGAAACTTATTGGCCAAAGGAACCGCTTTTTTTAGTGCAGGAATCGGGAAAAGGAATTTGTTAACCCCTTGAAGGGCACCAGTATATTTTTATACCAGTTAATTTTTATTCCCAAATGCCACATTGGCATCAGAATTTATGAATTATTTTTTTCTTTATATAATGTACGCGAAGATAAGCTTTTACTTACTTACTTATAAATTTGTTCATAAATACCGGTGTCAATCAATCATTTTAACATTTTTGCTACAGAAGTACTTTGCCCCCGAAGGGGTTAAATAGTACTTTGAGGAGGGGGAGAACCTGGTCTATTGTTCTGATGTTCCACGATTGATGAGCAATTTTAATATCACCTACGATAAAGATGAATGGAGTCTGTTTGTACATTCATCGAAAAGGAGCCTCAAAGCTATCCTTTTTCATCACAGAAGCCAGTATGCATCTGTACCAGTTGGATACTCGGTGCATTTAAAAGAACGCAATTAACACTAGAATGCCCGGAAATTTTACTCCAGTTTCATAAAAATATTTCACCCCAGAATTTTTATTTAAAATTATTTAACAGATTTATTTAACGTAATTCTGCGTCGCTTAAATATAACTTATTTCATGAAAAAAATTCTGGCTCCAACGAACATTTAATCATGTGATCGGAGACGAATCGACTCCATCCGGGCGTTCTAGTGTTAACACCTGGCTTGCGTCTTCAACAAAATTAGATATGCCGACCTCGGTTGGACCGTTTGTGGTTATTTGAAAGTTACCTCCATGCTTCTTGGTCAACAAAGCGAATACACAAAATGTCTATGTTTCATTTGTGAGCGGGACAGCCATGTTAAGACTCAACATTGGGTCAAAAAAGAATGGCCGAAAAGGCAAAATCTTAAACCAGGCACTAAGAATGTGATTCGGAACAGTTTAGGTGAGCCAAAAATTGTATTGTTTCAAATACCTGTGCAAAAAGTTTCAGGTTTATCCGAAGCCAAGTTGAAAGAGGAAATCTTTGTTGGTCCAAATATCCGCAAGCTTATGGAGTATAAAGAATTTGAGACTAGTATGACAACAAAGGAGAAGAAGTTTGCGTTGCCTTCAAAGATGTCGTCGGTAAATTTCTGTGTAATTACAAGAATCCTGACTATAAACCAATTGTAATGAATATGATGGACAAATTTCAAGCGTTGGGTTGCTCCATAAGTCGTCGGTACCATGTCAAACTATACAATGTGAAAACAGTGGCCTACTTTTTTAAAATTCAGATTTCTTGATTGGCACCGCTTTTCTGAAATGGCAAAATACCCCTTGTTAGTTACCCCTTGATGTCTTAATTAATATGTCATTAAATAAGGCGAATTTTACTATTTCAAAAAAATAGTGCCAATCAAGAAATTTGCATTTTAAAAAAGTAGCCCACTGTTTTCACATTGGATAGTTTGACATGGTACCGACGAAGTGTCAAAATACATTTCCTTCACTCACATGTGCACTTTTCACCCGCAAATTTAGGATCAGTCAGCGAAGAACAAGGTGAAAGGCTCAATCAAGACATGAAAGATATGGAGCGCTCAAAGGAAAGATGGGATAAGATCATGCTCGCCGTCTACTGTTGGATGTTAACACGAACACGAGATAGGACGAAGATTGAACATAAAAGATGAACATCAAAAGGATGTTTCACAGAAAAAGAGTATGTACTTAAATAGAAACTTTTTTGTTTCGTATTGTTTTTTGCTTAGTTTAAAATTCGTTTGAAACTTTCATGTACACATACATAATATTTGCTCCTCTTGGTCAGTTGTCTATTCTATGTACGTTGCCTTAATAAAGACAAATTAAAATTATATGTAGATGATATTTTTCTAGAAACTGCACCATAATTTGATGTAAAAATTTTAAACTCGAGACAACTTTTTGCTTTATCCTCGACCAGAGGTGGCTCGTGCGATATGGCAACAATTGTTTTCATCCACTTAAACCTATTAAAAAGTAATCGATTACTGAAAAATCAAATTGCCTCTCCCAGAATCGATTGTTTTACATACATTTACATGGGTAAAAACCACTGTTGTCAGACAGTAGATGCAAAATTGTTCGAGAGAATTCCTTTTAAAATAGGATTTTAGCAAAAATATCGATATTGATTTACAAAAAATCCTGATGTGATGGGACAAAATGGAGGTCATTTTCGAAATCAGCACACCAAATAAAATAAGAATCCGCAAAACCTCCTCTTGTATTTTTCAAAAACTTCAATTTCGCAGGCCTGTGTTATTTTTTTAGAATTTTATTTTTTATTTTTATGTTAAAGATTAGACACCAGAATTTTTAAGATAGATTTTAAGTTTATTTACTAGCATATTTTGTAATTTTTACAGCATTGATATTCGTATATAAATATAGTGGGCGCTATCAGTTAAATAAAAAGTGATGCTGATGTGCATCACTATGTATTTAAGGTTTAACCTCTTGACGGGCGATGATGCCGTCACGGCATCACTTAATTTTAATCTTTAATTGCCACATAAGCACCAGATTTTTTGAATGAAAACTTCACTTTTATTAAATAAGCGAAAATGTACCTCTGTTTCTTGACAAATAAATTTTCTTGTAAGTACTTGTGTTATTCAATTATTTAAACAGTTTACAAATACAATTACCTTGCCCCTGAAAGTGTTAATAAGGTGCAAAAACTTTTTAAATCTATTGCTGACAGTGGGCTTATTAGCGTTTGGTTAAATCGATAACCATTCCATAAAGCGATGTAAAGAAAACTAGTTCTCCATGAATGTGTTCATACACATAGCTGCTCGCCTTTACACTCCCTTCTTATTCCTAAAATTTAAAAGAAATTTTTAATTTATTTTATCATAGATTTCGTGCATTAAATAAAGCACAAATTTTTAAAAATTAGTGTAAAAAAGCACAATTGTTTACAACAATGAATACTATTATTCTTCAAAAATCGAATTAAAAAATATTTCATTAGTATACATTTAAATATTTCACTCTGTTATATTAGTCATTATATTCTGATTTGAAAGTTAGCAATGAAACAACCAATTTACATGTACAGGGTTGTTATAATTAAAATTCGCCTATTCAGAAGGCTCTAGAGCCGTTTCTATGGCTCCAAACGAAAAAAAATCTCACTAGTACGTAGTTGAAGAGAGGCGCTCTGCGAAAAGCGAAAAAAAAATAGTTATATTTTTCGTCAGTAGGTGGCGCTGCGCCAAAATTTAAGGCTATGTTTGCAGATTCATTATATCAATTTAAGTTAATCCAGACGAAGCGCACAAATTTAAAAGTTTCAACAAACTTCGAGGAACTGCGAATTGTTATAAATAAACTTCACCTAATCAGACAGCTCTAGAGTGACTATGACTCCAAACAATGCAGAAAAATGAATTTAATTTCATGTGATGTAATCTGCATCAACAAAAATAAAACATGTCGCTCGGCACCGAGGAAATAACTAAGAATAACATTACGCATGCTCAATGAATCCTCCACCATTTTCAATAACGCATTCCATTCTCAGAATTGTGCTTTCTACAGCATTGCGTAAACGGTCCTGTGATATTGAGCGAATATGAAGTCTAATACTGTCTTTCAGATCAGAGATTGTCTGACATCTGTCTTTAGACACAGAAACTTTCAAAAATTCCCACAACCCAAAATCGCATGGTGTTAGATCAGGCGATCGTGGTGGCCAGACTGTTTGAAAATAACGACTTGTGTTGCGGTCTTCCTTAAAATGGCTTGTTAAGAAAGTCCGAACTGCTCTAGTAATGCGATGGTGCACCGTCTTGCATAAACACGATATTTTGAAGGCAGCTTCGCTGTTGCAGCTCGGGAATCAGAAAATTTGACAACATATTGAGATACCTTGTCCCATTTACGGAACATGTAATGAGTCCTGTGGATGTTAGTTCCTCAAAAAAATATGGCCTTATCATAAACGTCGCTGTGAAACCGCACCACATCGTCACTTCAGCTGCATGCAATGGAACTTCTTGGACAACATTAGGATTCTCTTTCGCCCAAATTCGACAGTTGTGTATGTTCACTTGTCCGTTTAAATAAAAATGTGCTTCATCAGTCCATAGAATATTCCAGGGCCAAGAATTGTCCACATCCATTCGTGCAAGAAAATGTAGTAAAAATGATAGCTGACATTCGGTATCACCCTGTATTAGTTGTTGCACCCTCTGAATCTTGTATGGATAGTAGCGCAAAATTTGACGCATCACTTTTCTCACAGTGGAAATCGGCATATCGACTTCATTCGCAATAGCTGGCACACTTGCATTACCAAATGATGACTGGCTTGCTAAATCCACAGCAGCAGTAGCAATATCTTCAATGCTAGAAATGTCTACCTTTTTTCGTCCTCTGCCAGGAAGAATGTCGAGTTTTCCTGTTTCCACGATCTTTTTAATCATTTTGTGAACTCTACGATCCGACATTGGTCCACGTCCAACTAGTTTTAGTTTCCGGAATTTTCGAAAAGCTGCAGCTGCGTTGCTGTTATTTTGATAAAATATCTTTACAAGAACTGCCTTTTCTTTCAAAGTTACCATTCTCCACAAAGCGTAGATTCAAATGCTTTTTAGAAACAATCAACTGTTCCAGTGTCAAAGAAATCACAGACACACTTTATCAGCAAGTTTTAAATCGTCATCTGGTTGGAAGGGTATTTCAAGTTTTCGAAGTTGCGACGTCACTTTGACGTCGTCTGTCGAAAATTTGAATAAAATGCGATCTTTTTCAAGCGTTGGGTGAAATTTTGTGTGTTTCATCTGGATTGACCGAAATTGATATATGAGATTGATCGGAGAAACTGCATGAGGGGCCTCAAGACTCTTAAAGTTTCAAAATTTTGGAAATTTATTTTTTTTTTTAGATGTTAAACTCCTATCTTTTCTAAACATTTTGAAATATTTTTTTTTCTTGAAGTCCCCATTAGAACAGAAGTTATGGCTTTTAGATTTATACCCGCTCAATAGCTGAAGCGGGGTTTACGAAATGTTGAAGTCAGTTTTCTCCAAATATTGTTTTTGGGAATAACGCGCAGGATATCTCTAAATTTTCTGAATATTTTTTCATGAATTTTGCAAAACATATGTTTCATGTTAGTCGATATAAACGGAACATAAAATTTCCTTTTTATTGTTCAAAAAAAAATATATTTTATAGGTGACTATGTTGCTGAAATTTTCAAAGTCTTGTATTAGCTAAACAAAATTTTGCATTAACCCCTTAATTCTCGCTCCCGCCATATTCACGGGCTGTGTCTTTTTTTAGATTTATTTAGATTTGCTTTATTCCCACCAGTGTTATAAACTAGTGTAATTAGATTTATTATGGTATCATTTTACCTGTCATTAACCCTAGAACTACCGGAAATTTTACTCAAGTTTTATAAAAACATTCTACACCAGAATTTTTACTTAAAACTATTTAATTTGTTTATTTAACTTATTATTGTCTGATTTATACATTTAGTTTGTTTTGAAGAAATTTCTGGTTTGAATAAATATTTTGAATGTACATGTCGGGTCCAATGGACCCGTCTGGTAGACGGAAGGTTAAGTAAGGTGAATATAGCATTTTTCAAAAAAGGGTGCCAATAAGCAAATTCAATTTTTAAAGCGTAATTTAATGCGACCATTAAGGAGTTAAATATATAAAAATGCTTTATATAAAAATTTGTTTATTTTCAGGCTAATTATTATAATCTGAATAGGCACTAAAATCTCCATTGTGGTTGAAAAACTTATTTTGTAATCCTGAGCGTAAGCTGTTATACCAATTTTCTGCTCGTCAAATGTTAGACAGTTTGGAGCCATCTATAAATTCTAATTCTGCATCTTGCAATTTTTCAAATACATAAAATCAAAGAACATACTTATATCTTTCATCTGAATAAAAATTGTGTTTTAAAATCTTATACATTTTAAGATATTAAATTTGAAAACGGCCTTTTTTTTTTTCATTTTTTCTAGTTTTAAGAGTCCTGAGACACCTTAAGACTTTTTTTATGCACTTACTGTAAGAGAGAGTTGTTATATGCGTATGGAATATAAACGTTTTTACAGAGAAAAATACCATTATAAAATATACTGCTCATGAGGTTAATTTTTTTAATACAAGTATTTTCCGAGAAAATTCTTCGTAATACATAATTGCCAACGTTTACGCTACCACTATTTTGTAATAGAAAAATTTTCCTTATTTAATCCTAATTTTCGATGTTATAATAAGGCAAATTTTTCTGTTTAAAAATGTTAGTAGTATTAAGGCTTAAAATTTGGTACCTATGGTAGCATGTTATTGCAACATTCGCAATAGAAATTACCTCTAGTGTTGGTGTCAATAAAATATGCAAGGAAAATCTAAAATTATTATTTTTATTTTAAAAAAAGAGGTATTAAAAAAGGTACCGACTAGAAGCTCTGAAAATACAAGTAAAGTTACAGAAAGAGTTGTACCAAACGCTTTCGTATCGGTCAGCCACTATACACTTTTTTTGGCGATACTATTTTAGAAAAGAAATGTTTGCTTTATTTAAAATGCTGTTTTTTATGATTAAAAAAGGCAAAGATTTCTATGTATGTATATATACTATATTTATGTGCACAGCTACCATCGATTAATATTTTTTTTTTAATTTGGCTGTCTCGGGTTAGAAATATGTGGTTTAATAAAAACTATAAATTAACGATAAAATAACACAATAATTACTTTTCGGAAATAGCGGTACTTAAAAATTGTTACGTTTTAGTGTTTCTTAGTCTATCTTATCTATCTTCTTATCTATATTAATAAATGAAATCTGTCTGTCCGTGTGTATGTGCAATTTTGGAGAAGGATGGACGAAGAGATGTCCAAATGCACCCGAGACTGAGATTTTTCATTTTTTGATCATCAGTCAAAATATTAATTATAAACCATCATCATACACTAAAAGACGAGTTTCCATTTTTCCTGCGATCGCTTCTGAGCATTTTACGCTTTCCATTTTCCCTGCGATCACTTCTGAGTATTTCTAGAGAACCGGATTTTTTCCTGCACAGACGTAGTAAAAGTTCCCATTTTTTTTTTTCTGAATTTTGAAATCGAAACCGTCAAGGTAATTGGTTTAGTAGAATTTTCGTAAATCTCAAGAAGTGCGATGGTTCATTTTTAGACAACTTAATTTTAAACCCCAAACGCCACATTGGCACCAGAATTTTGGAAGGAATATTTTTCTTTTATTAAGTACGGGATGAAAAGCTTTTAGTTATTTTGAAATAAAATTATTTGTAAATTCCTCTGTTACTCAATCATTTGATCTCCCTTGTTTTCAACCTTAATTAATATGTCATTAACTAAGGTTAACCCTCCGTCTACCAGACGGGTCCAATGGGCCCGATGGGTACATTCGAAATATTTATTCTAACCAGAAATTTCTTTAAAATAAACTAAATGTGTAAACCAGACAATAATGAGTTAAGTAAATAAGTTCCATAGTTTTAAATAAGAATTCTGATGTGCAATATTTTTATAAAACTTGAGTAAAATTTTCGGTAGTTCTAGGGTTAATATTACCATTTCAAAAAGAGGTGCAAATCAAGAAATCGGAATTTAAAATAATAAACAATTAAATTTAAAAAATCAAAAAACCCAACTGCGTAAAAAGCGAACTAATTATTTATTTCTCATCAATGTGAAACTATTTTTTTTTTCAATTCCTACTATTAGCTCACACTCTCGCTATATATATCTTGTTCAAATTTTCAATCGTTAATAAAATACTTATAATTCATCCAATCAAACTCAAATAAACTTTTTTTAACTTTTAGGGGATGACACTTGATATTAATCCAGTTTTTTTTCAAATATTAATTCATTAATTAGATTAATTTAATTTTCAGTAATCAAGAGAGCCCTCTTCTTGATCAAGGTATTTTAAGACCGAGAGAGCCCTCTTCTTGATCAAGGTATTTTAAGCGCCACTCAAGAGGATTGAAGAATGGGAGAAAAAGATTCATTATTGATCCAAGTAGGTATTCATTTAAAATATTTTTTATATTACTTAAATATTTTTTTTTATTTACTTAAATTGATGACTTTTAAGTTGTGTTTAATTGTTGGTTCCTATCTATAAACACTGTTTTGATGAGGTCTATAGATGTCTATGATGGTTAGAGTTGCAGTAAAGCTAGAGATGCTACATACACAACTTACAGGCTGTATATTATTTAAACGGAGCTTCTGACTGTAAAATAGTCAATAAAACATCGTTTTCATTTTGAAAGACCTATCCAATGATATTCCACTCAATATGGTGCGTAATTTTTTTTTTCGTCTCTACAGCCATTTTGTATTTTACGGCCGCCATTTTGAATTTATAAAAACAAAACCTAGCCTGTAACCATCGGGCCGTTAAGACAAATTGATAGAGACCTCATTCATTAAAATCCATCCAGTCGTTGGGTTGTTTCGAGTTTATAAAGAAATCCACATACACAGTTCGCGTGAAACACATAACCCTTCTTTTCAGTCGGGTAAAAAGTATCCAACTGGTAACCCCGAATGCATAGCGTATCAAATTCTCAACGCTATTTAACTTTTAATAAATAAATCGAGTTCTTCACAACCACTGCATTTAAATAGAAATATTAATCCTACAAAAATCACATAAATATGTTATGAAATAAAGTTAAAAATCTATCTTAAAATTTCTGATGTCTAAACATTAATATAAGTATAAAAAAAAGCACAGTTCTAAAAGAAAAAATCATGCATTTAAGGATTAATACTATGTAAAATGTACCATAATGAATTGTATAAGTCTCTTCTTTTATGTTAAAAATTAATACATATATTTGTAAAATATGTACTATTTATCACATTTTTAAAATTACATACTCAGTATACATTGTTTTACAATAAATATATAACTAAAAGTTATATTTTAAAGCGGTTCTTAGATAAACATGTACTTAAGAAAATATGAAGATACTGTAGTTTTCTAATTCTCTTATAGTTTTGTCTATTCTATATTTAGATACTGTATGCTCTTTTCGCTTTAGCAGCATTTTATTCATAAATTTAATTCAGAGTCATCTGACTTTCCATCTTTTCAAACGCTGAGTCAGGCACAAGTGGAACACATGCTTTCGCAGAATTTTCGCTTTTTATTACTTTTAGAAATTGGTAAAATAAAGTTAAAATACTCTTTTTGTTTGAGATTTTTAATCCAATAAGATCTTTACTGCAATATATTCAAATTAAAATAAAGTATTAAAAACAAATTCTGAAATTAAGCATAGGTTAGAGAACTTATATTTCTTTCAGATTATTCATATAAATTGATTTTTCCTGAAGAACATCCCACAATATATATATTTCTTCCAAAATGTAAAAAAAAAAAAAAAAAAAAAAAAAAAAAAAAAAAAAAAAAAAAAAAAAAACCCTCAATTTTTTAATAAAATTCTTCTTTTCATTTAATGACTTAAATTTGTTATTAAATAATAAGAAAAATGCTATTCGGAATTATTACAGACGTGTGACAATTATTAGAATAATTGTGAAATTTACAATAAAAACTTGTTATAATAAAAAAAATATTTAATAAATATTGATACATTTAGTATTTAGTACATAGGAGGCCAACTGTGGCACTCTCTAAAACACTAAAATTTTACGGTAATCATTACTTTATCTAATCATCGAATCTCTGCGATTAAAGAAGTCGAATCTTTCTGTAAAATTTTAGTGGTATCAGGCGTGCCACAGTTGGCCACCCCTGATTTAGTATAACCTTGTTTTTTAATAAAGAAATGATAGCATACTTGTCTTGGCATACTTTGTATGAGTTTTTGGCAATTAATTTGTATTTACCGTAATTTCCGGCGTATAACAACCGGCGGATCAAACAATTCTGTTTGGACCCAGAAATTTTATTTAGTTATTGAAGCCAAATACTTACCGCGATTTAAAAAGTTACACTTTATTTTTAAAATTTTCTGGGTCGAAAAATGATTGTTTGATCCGCGGATTATACGCCGGAAATTACGGTAGTTGTCATGATGCCAAATTTAGATGAGTGTTTCTATCAGACTGGTCTTGTTAGTGATGTATTTCTTTCATTTTTTCTTTACAATGGCCCAAAGGTTCCCTATGGGGTTCATATCTGGACTGTTTCCAGGCCATGGAAATGATTTCTTTAATTAAATTAAAGTAATGCAGCATCACAAACAAGAATATTATGATAGAAAAACTCATCCAAATTTGTTATCATGACAACAAAATACAAATTAATTGCCAAAAACTCATACAAAATATGCTAAGACGTATTGAATCTTTAATAAAAAACAAGGGGATGTACACTAAATATTAAATGGTTCAATATTTTTAAATGTATTATTTCTTTAATATAACAAGATTTTAATGTAAATTTCACAATTATTCTAATAATTTTCACACGTCTGTAGTGCTCAAAAATTAAAATATTTGGTAGTTTCTAACAAAAGTCCGCAATTTTCTCTGTTCTTGAAATTCCGAAATCTTTAATTTAGGCTATGGACTTATTAATAAAGAGAAGGAGACATGTCGCTCACCCGCAAGAAAAGTGACACATCTCGCAAAAATTCATTTTGAGTTTTATTCCACTAAAAGATCTGTCGTGTTTGCTACACAAAAAGTTTCATAAGTGTAGTTATGTAGAAAATCACTTTATTACGCTGTATGTCCATTTTTGAGCACAGAAGAGTGTTGGATTGTGTGGGAAGGTAAAATTACCCAACCCCTCAAACCTCACCTTATTTCTTCATTCTTAAGGGTTTTATGCTTTTATGCACGTTTTTATTACTGCATGCAGAGCTAAGTCATAAGCTGCCAACATCTTACGATTTTTTGTACCTGAAATAATTTAAAATAAATGTTACCTATTTAAACCGATGTAATCTGCCAATTAACCCCTTAACGCTCGAATTAAATTGTGGTTTTAAAATTCAAATTGCTTATTGGCACCACTTTTTTGAAAAAGAAATATTCACCTTATTTAATGAGAGGTAAAACGATATTAAAATAAAGCCAATTACACTATTTTATAAAATTGGTGGGAATCGAACAAACTGAGTAAAATACACAACCCGTGAATATGACGGGAGCGAGAATTAAGGGGTTAAATAAGGCTAAAATTTCTATCCATTCGAACCAGAAATTTCTTCTTAAGATATGTTAAATGTATGTAGCACAAAAATTGGCTAATTTAATAGGATGAAGAGTTTTAAATAAAAATTCTGGTGTGACATTCTTTTTTTAAAATTTTTAGTAAAATTGTCGGCGGTTCTAGTGTTAAATATGTGTATTTATTTTGTAATGGGTAATGGGTTAACACCTTTAGGGGCATGTAATTGCGTTTCTGTTATGTTGAACTCACAGCGGAATATTTGAAAAAAAAAATAGTTTCAAAACAAGGAAAAGCAATTTTTCACTTTTTTTTTCCCCACCAAATTTAGAAAGGTAAAATTTAATTAAAAGTTTCTGGTGCAAATCTTGATTAATCCCTTAACCCTCGCGCTGCGCAACCCGAAAGTTTATTGGGCAAAGTAAAAGTCGCAAGATTTGCGTTACCCGATATTTCATCAGGTATGCACTTTTTTCCGTCTTATTAACCCTCCTAGATAATTACCAACATTTATTTTTTATTTTAAATTCTGCCTTATCTAATCGGAGCATTTTCCCGATTAAATCAGATGAAAATTTTTGTTTTAGAAAACCGGTGACAAAAGAATAAAAATTTTTAAAAGACGCTCGCCGCGAAGGAGTTAAATACGCAATTTTTGAAGCTATTTTGATAAAACAATTACGCAGCGAGAGGGTTGACGATCGCATTAAATAACGGTTTAATATTTCAAATTGCTTATTGGCAACACTTTTTTGAAAAAGAAATATTCACCTTATTTAATGACAGGAAAAATGACACCATAATAAAACCAATTACACTATTTTACAAAATTAGTAGGAATCAAAGAATCTGAATAAAAGACATAGCTCGTTAACATCACGGGAGCGAGAATTAAGGGGTTAAAATTAGGTGGGATATAATATATAATATCGTCGGTACCATGTCTAACTATCGAATGTGAAAACAGTGGGCTACTTTTTTTTAAATTCGGATTTCTTGATTGGCACCACTTTTCTGAAATGGTAAAATTCCTCTTGTTTTCGCCTTATTTTATATGTCATTAAATAAGGTTACATAAGGCGAATTTTACTATTTCAAGAAAGTGGTGCCAATCAAGAAATCTGAATTTAAAAAAAAGCAGCCCACTGTTTTTACATTGGATAGTTTGACATGGTACCGACGATATATCCCATCGCCCCTCAAAGGGCTAAGAGGGAAAATTTGCGATTAAATAAGGCGAAGTGGCCGGCGAAAGATAAACGGTATAAAAATAATTTAAACAAACGTGTAAATAGTTATAAATAAAAATTCTGTTGACAAATATACTTTTTTAAACTTGTGTAAAATTTCTCGCGGCTCTAGTGTTAAATAATTAAGTTGTTATTTAGAGTATCCTGATACGAAATATCTACAGATTTCAACTATTAGCATATATTAAATTCGCAACATTGGCAAACTATTGCGCTGCCATAATTTCCGTTAAATTTCCCTAGGGCAAGTAATTGTGCGTTATTGAAAATGACTGGTCATCTATAAAACAAACTGATGTGCATATAGGGAAATCAATAACAGGAGAACTCAAATTCAATGTTTCATATTGTTTTTGCTTTTTTGTTTAAATAAGTGAGACACATTTGTTATAAAAAATAAATAAAAATAAATTATAATGATTGGAAATCTGCATATGTGGCTCACATTAAATATTATAGAATCCAATTAAACTGTAATAAATAAATAATAATAATAATAATAAAAAATTGCATGAAAACAAAAAGCACACTTTTTTTTCAGTTTATGTACTACAGGGTATGTACATTTCTAAATGAATTTTTCAACATAGTTTTTCACTTTATTTATCTGCAGAAAAAAAAATATATAATTAAACGAAGCGATTAAAGGTTTTGTGATTCAAAAATTCATTATTAATTTTTTTTTATGTTTAATAGTGCCACCACACTCCATGTAAATTTCAAGAACTGTATAACTTTGGATTAACTATGCCAAGTTTATATTAACCTCTCTGCCCCGTTGAAAATTTACTCAAGCTTAAATAAAAACAGTAATGTAATTAAACAAAGCGGTTAAAGATTTTGTGATTCAAAAATTCATTAAAATGTTTTATGTGTAATAGTGCTACCAGACTCCATCAAAATTTCGACCTGTATAACTTTGGATTAACTATGCTAAGCTTATATTAATCTCCCTGCACCGTTGAAAATTTACTCAAGCTTAATAACAACAGTGCACTCCATATTTTTTATTAAGAATTATTTTACATATTTATTTAACTTAGTTCTGTGTGACCTTTATTTAACTTACTTTATGAAGAATTTTCTTGTTAGAATCTAACGAAATGAATTATAGAAATGGGTCTAATTGACCCGTTCCATGTTAGGTTCATGTAGTTCATTATCAAGTTAGGATGGTTAAAATGCATTAGTCTTAGAAAACTGATAAATATAAACAAATATGAAGAAATTTCAGATAAAAATAAAAAGTGCTACATGCTAATCGTCCCATTCAATTAAATTTTTTAGGAAAAAAAAATCTCTCATAAGCTAAAGATTGAAGAAAAACTTTGAGGCTAATTTTATAAATAAATGTTTTAGATCTAGTCAAAGAGTCAATACTACAATGTTGCAATTATTTATGATTTCTCCTTTCACTAAAATTTAATATTTAGTTCAGACATATTTAACCGGCGTAATCTGCAGTTAAGTTATCTAAGTTCTTTTTTAAATTTTAGTGGTAACATAAAAGCGTAAACGTTGGCAACTATGATCAAGGCATAATACGATCATAATATTTGGCATATTTTGTGTCATCGTTATTGAAAATAATCGTTATTGAAATAACATAGCATATTTTGAAAAATATTCTTATTTTGAGCGTTCTTTTAGTTCATACCATAAGCAACACTATAATGAAAAAATATTAAGCTATAACAAAAATAAATAATATCATTTTGATGTACCATTAAAAAAAAAAAAAAAAAAAAAAAAAAAAAAAAAAAAAAAAAAAAAAAAAAAAAAAAAACGAGTTATAGGAATTGAGTGATTTTGAGAAAAAAAGGCAATTTAATTAATCCATTAACGACGAGTTTCTTTTACACTTCTTTTAATACCTCGATACCAGTTGACAACAGCTTTACCACATTGTAATTTTAACACGTTCACTGCCACAAAAAGTAAGAATTTTCAACATTCTTCTTGAAAATCGTTTGTCACCACAAATTCTAAAAGGTAAATTTCGCTTTACTAATACAGCGAAATTTCTGCGAATAAATAAGGCAATTTTTTTATTCTAAAATAATGGCGAGAAATTAATTAATTAAGGCCACGATTATTAAAGTTACGAGAATACTCGTAGCGTAGCAACCAACGTGTTAATTCATTTTGTCGTTTAAAGTTTAAGATTAGGTGATATGAAAATTTCCTTACTAAAATACTGGTTTTTAACGTTTAAATGTTTCGTAATACATAAATGGCACGTTTTCTTGCAGTGTTGCCAGATGGGCTACTTTTTTTAAATTCAGATTCTTGATTGGCACCACTTTTTTGAAATGGTTAAATGCGCCTTATTTAATGACATATTAATTAAGGCGGAAGCAAAGGTAATTTTACCGTTTCAAAAAAGTGGTGGCAATCAAGAAATCTGAATTAAAAAAAAGTAGCCCACTGGCAACACTGTTTTCTTGCCAACCACCGTTAATGAGCTAAGATAATGAAATGTGTGTTGTAAATTAAATTCTGTGATTCAAGATATTCACATAAAATATAGTAAGAATAATCGTAATATAATCGCTATTTTATATATTAAGAAAAATTTCTTCAGAAATAATTCTCCTTAAAAAATGCGGTATTTAAACTCTGTTTGACAACTTTCCAGGCTACCTTTCGGCTATTCTAATGATCACTTTCGGTTTGTGGAGTAACAGAAATATGTAAACATCTAGGTTTCTAATGAACTGCATGGAAAAGAAAAAATACTTCGTAAAATTACGTAAATGATATATCCAATAACACAAAATACTGACAATGTCATTTTTTGATAAAATTAACCTTTTCAACGTATACGGACATCTAAACCCATTAAGGACCAGCGTGTTTTACAGGAATTTTATTCAGTTCACACCACTTTTTGTTAAACACTAACTGATAATTTATGAATCACTGAAATGCGCCAATTAAATAATGCAAATATTATTTTTCTCTTTTACTTGTACAAAAAAAATTCAAAAAATCACAAATATAATGTTGTGAAAACGCAACACCAGACTTTAATTGGTTAATAAAAAAATTATTAAAATTTATCAGTAATATACACTGACTGCATTCAATACAAAAACACATATAGTTGCCAACTTTTACGTTTTCTTCACATCACTCAAATTTATAGTAAATGATGTCTTATTTAATTGTCGAAATCTCGCGATTAAATAAGGCGAAAATCTCTATTACATTTTAGTGGTACAAAAATAGCGTAAAAGTTGGCAGCTATGTAGTTGTTATCCAGCATGTATTTTTATTATCAATGCAGGGATCCCATTCGATCTGTTTTTTGAACACCACTATTATTCAAAGAAAAATCTTCTTTATAAGTTTCGCAGGAATTTACCCACAGCGGCGTTATTTTTGCAACGGTCGCAGAAACCTACCATGATTTTTTTTTTTTTTAAATTCCCTGGTTTTCAAAAATCTGACCAGTGGGAGCCCTGTCAATGTCATAGCTGTCAACTCTTATGCTTTTTTGGACCACAAATTTTTTTTAGTAAATTTTTCCTTTTTAAATCGCCGTAATTTGCCGATTAAATAAGGCAAAAAAATTTGTAGTACAAAAATGCGGAAGAGTTGGTAGCTATGCTGATGTTTCTAAGAAGAAATATTCACTTTATTTAACCCGACAGTAGTCGCGTGCGGTCCTTTTGCCGCCCATATTAATTTTCGTCCTCTAAGCCCTCTCACCTTATAAATACATTAGTCACATTTTATGTAGATGACCTTAAATGTTTCTACATTATCATAGTACATTCACGTGGCATTCTATCTTTTTTTCCAATATATATTGATAAGACAAGTAGAAATTCGTCGAATAGACCAATACATAATCACTAGTGTATGAACATATTCTGCCTTTCCAAATATTTCATAGAACATGCGAAAAAAATTAATGACGACTAATTTCAGTAAAGTGGAACCTGTAACTTCATTGAAATGTAATAATTGAATAATTATTGTAAACTGTTTGATATTCTCCCTTTTTTGCGCTAGCAACAACAGGCCGTAAAAAAGCCAAACGCGACATCTAGCGTTAAATAAAAACACGAGACTACGCTCGGGTTAATAAGAGGAATTTGGCATGACAAAAAACTAAGATTACCATTTCGAAATAACGGTACTAAAAAAACCGAAGAGTTGGTAGCTATGAAAAATTTATAAAAGCACATTCTTAAAATACGTATAAAAATATTCATACCGGGTGTCCCAAAAAGGACTGACTGATTTTAAAATTCAATAACTTCCAAACGGTGACAGATGTTAAAAAAATTCTTGCAGGAAGGTTATGCATAAAGTCAAAAGTTTTATTATAGTGATTTTCGATTTTAGTTCGAATTACAAACAATAGATGACGCTGTAAGCAATAGTCGCTAAATACAGGCTCGATTTTTGGTCCTTTCTGTTGTTCCATGCAGAAAAAGGAGATGGAAATGTATTATCCGGGCCACGAAGTACCAAAAATCGAGCCTGAATTTAGCCTCTATTGATCGCAGCGCCATCTATTGTTTGTATTTCGAACTAAAATAGAAAATCACTGTAAAAATCTTTTGACTTTATGCATAAACCTCCTGCAAGAATTTTTTTAATATCTGTCACCGTTTGGAAGTTATTGAATTTTAAAATCAGTCAGTCCTTTTTGGGACACCCGGTATATAACACATAACAGTAATATTACTGGAAAATATCCAAGATTCGTACACTCCTTAGAATTTCAAAAGAGTATGTCCCCATTATTTCAGATTTATAATCATAACATAAAATTCATTCTATAGATTAAATTTTTTTCTTCTATTAACCCTTTGCACTCGAAAGGTGACTCTCACTCACCCCTAGTGTTGTCAGGTGTCCCGCGTAAATCGGGAAGCCAAATGCTTCGGGCACCATTAATATCTTACAGTTCATTTCGCCATCTTTTATCACAGATTATTCGGCCATTAGATAAGGCGAAGAAAATTAGTTTAAAATAATGGTGTCCAGAGCATTTGGAGCTCCCATTTACGCGGGACAGTAGTTGTCAGTGAGAATCACCTCTCGTGTGCGAAGTGTTAATCTATGAATTTGTATTAGATTTCTGCGATTAAATAAGGCGAATAATACTATTTAACATTGTGATAAATGTTTACGCACTCTAATAATTATATATACATAAATATCTAAATTTTATAGATTAATATTTCCGCAAGTAATTTTTACGAAAATATACATATAAATCGACTGTAATCCCTTGAAAAGCACCAGTATATTAACAGGGGCAAGGGATTGTGTTCCTGTAATGTTGAACTCACACCGGAATCTTTGAAAAATTCTATTTCAAAATAAGTAAAAGCAATTTTACGGCTTTTTTCCACCAAAGTTAGAAAATCAAAATTTAATAAAATTTTTCTGGTGTAAAACTTCATTAATCGTAGGTGGTACATAATATATCCCCTTGAGGGGCACCGGTATATATTATATACCATCTACGATTAATGAAGTTTTACACCAGAAGAATTTTATGAAATTTTACTTTAGTAACTTTGGTGGAAAAAAGCCGTAATATTGCTTTTACTTATTTTGAAATAGAATTTTTCAAAGATTCCGGTGGGAATTCAGCATTTCACAAACGTAATTGCTTGCCCCTCAAGGGGATATAAAGGTGCCCCTAAAGGGGTTAACGGTCGCTTAATATTTGGAAAAAAATTAAAAAAGTATCTATTTTTTTATTACAGAAATTGAATAATTCTAAGGTTTCTATATACAATATGCAATTAGTTTTTATCTAAGGAGAAAAAAAAAAAGGGTTTTATAGAACAAATTCATATTTGTGTAAAAGCCATCATGCAAGAATTCTGTGTTTTAATATTTGTTTTGCATCATACAAATTAATGCGAATAAGACCTTTATTTTTCACATCTTAGATCTTTGTTTATCATCATCAAACAAATTTTTACTAATAATATTTGAAATGACATAATACACATTAAATTTTGGTTATTAATAATTTTTTTGAGTGTGAAGTATTTCAAAACATGCAATACAAAGTCCAACATCACAAGCAGCACCAAAAACCAAACCCAAACGCTAATATTCAAAGAAATAACACGGAAATAATGCCAGTTGAATTTTTCTGGTTTCAGAAGTTTTTTCCAGCAATATATCTCCAGCCCGGAAATATGACGGGCACGAGAAATAATGAACAACACCTCAGCCCGTGATATTGACGGGAGCGAGAATTAAGGAGTTAAATATACTAGTTAATTTTAATTCCCAAATACCACATTGGCATCAGAATGTATGAATTAATTTTTTCTTTATATAATGCATGCGAAGAAAAGCTTTTACTTATAATCTTATAAATTTGTTCATGAACACTGGTGTCCATCATTCATTTTTGCAAAAGAAGTATTTTGCCCCTGAAGGAGTTAAACCTTAAATGCATGAATTATTCTTTTATAATTGTATATTTTATTCTTATATTAAGGATTAGACACCAGAAATTTTAAGATAGATTTTTAACTTTATTTAGTAGCATATTGCAGGATTAATATTTCTATATAAATACAGTGGTTGCTAAGAATTTAATTTATTTATTAAAAGTTAAATAAAAAGTGATGCAGATTTACGTCACTATGTATTTAAGGAGCAAATTAAGGGTTCATTTCATGGGCATACTTCAGTTGCTAAAATGTTGAAATGATTGAAAGACACAAGGTTTTACTAACAAACTTGTCTAATAATAAGTAAAAACTTTTTCTTCACATAGATTATAATGTAAAATTCTGTTTAAAATTTCTTGTGCAATTGTTGTATTTGGTAATTTAAATTATGTGGGGCATATCTATCCCACGGCTCACGAAAGGGTTAACTGACTTTTCTTTACCTTATCAAGCTGATATACTATACTTACTGCATTAAAGTTGGCATACATTAACCCATTACCCGCTGGTTTTACGTTGACGCAACAGTCAAAATAAATGTGCAAGTTTAAAATATTTACCTGCCCACCATTTTTTTTCCAATTAAAAAAATAGCCTTACTTAAAGACGCAAAAGTTTAAAATCAGATAAAGCGAAAATCAGCTTCCGGAATTTGTGATGGCGAACGTCGTTTAGCTAAAAAGATGAAAACCTCTACCTTATAGTTTTGCGGTTAATGGGTTAATTATGAAGTGTTTTGCTGAAACAAAGTTTATTTTGTGGCAATGTTCGTGTTGTTCACATAAATTTTAATAAAATTGTTCCCCATATATACCTTATATTAACACGTAATTGACAATCATATAATAAGAATTTTAATGAATCTTCGTAAATATATATATATATATATATATATATATATATATATATATAAAATATATATAATAAATTATATATATATATACACATATATATATATATATATATATATATATATATATAGTTAAAAAAATCCAATAGTTATTTCAAGCATTACCACAAACTGTAAACTTTAATTGAAGCACAAAATTAACTTAACCAAACCAAATAAGAACTATAATTTAACTTAATAAACAAACTTAAAGAAACACAACATAACCAACTTTAACTTAAACAAAACAACCATAAGAAACAAGGCAAATAACTAATTAAAGATGGAGACAGGTCTGCGTGGCTTATGACACGCTAATGCAGGGTTAAAACTGTTTTTAAGCATGCAACATTCCCCAGATTTACCTGTCGAGACCATATTGAAAAAACAAATGAAACAAGATTAAAGCTAAATGAAACCGACCGACCGAAATCAATCCATATCAAAAGCGATCTGTTTCCACTACATTCCGTAAACCACACGCTTCGAGTAAAGGCATCAATTCATTTCTGTTCTTGCAAGTTCTTACATAATTATACGTCATATTTTTAACCAGACTCACAGGATAACCCTGTTTCACAGCAGTGACGTACCATTTAACCCTAGAACTACCGGAAATTTTACTCAAGTTTTATAAAAACATTCTACACCAGAATTTTTACTTAAAACTATTTAATTTGTTTATTTAACTTATTATTGTCTGATTTATACATTTAGTTTGTTTTGAAGAAATTTCTGGTTTGAATAAATATTTTGAATGTACATGTCGGGTCCATTGGACCCTTCTGGTAGACAGAGGGTTAAGCATATCCTCATTCAAAATGACGCTATCCGATGTCAATCGGTTTAATCTGTTTAAACCGTTAATATAAATGTTTCTGAATACCGATATATGGACATTTGAATTGAAATTCAATATTGCAATTGTTTTAAAGTTAAAATCGTCTCTTTTATCATAAACCGATGTAATTAAATTTCTGTTTTCTAATTTTAGATTTACATCTAAATAATTTGTATTGCAACTATTATGACTACCGGAAAGTTTCAATTCTAAATTTTTAGGATAATAGTTAAATTCATGTACATATTCATATACATATCTTTGTGTGTGTGTGTGCACGATACGATGACTATTTCAAAAACTTATCTTTGCATTATTTAAATTAATAAAATATATTCAATTTCCTTGTAATAGAAATATTTTTAAAGACCTTTTTATATAGAAATTCAATGAAAATACCAAACAAAACATTCAATCACAGAAATATGCCATTCACAAATCCTTATAGAATAGAAATAGGATAACCATCAGAAGAAGTCTTTTCAAACAAGAAAATAATTATAATAATTGGAGCATCCCTCCAAAAGTTTCACGTAAACGTGCGAAGAAAAAAATGCGTAATTTCAATTGTTAGAAGTCGAATTAAAAGTATTTCCTTCAATGCAATACTTTTAACTATTAATAAAATTTTAAATGCGATGAGAATTTTTCATATATAGCCATAATAACATGCATAAAATATTATAATTTTTCATATAGCTTTTGTTATCTGTAAATGCAATGTACGCACAGTTGTACTACAAACTTTTAATATTATATTTTCCCTTATTTAAATGCAGAAAAATATTCAAAATCCTGCAATTAACTCACAAAACAAAAAGTCAGATCTAGGTGATACACTATGACGCAAAAGTTTAGACAATGACGTCATTCAGCTTTAAAATGTAGAATTATGACGTCAGAATTACAAAAACCTGTAAATATATTCAAAAACTGATTTAAAATGCTATGTACAAAAGACAGTCGTTTTATTTGCTATAATACTAATTTTTTTCATAAAAATTCAAATGTGCTTGTCGCAAAAGTTTAGACACTATTCTAAATTTCTTTGAATATTCGCTGGCATATGCAAATTTAGAATCGATGATGTCACAAATTTGGAGTACTTAAGTTCTGCAAACGATTGCGCTTCATAGTCGACATGCCGAGAGCTAAAGAAATTCAAGTGAATGAGGTTTCAAGGATTTGGCAGTTGAAAGGTGAAGGGAAGAGCGTTTCTGAAATTTCTGCTATTATTAATAGGTCAAAAAAATCTATTTATCGAGTTTTATCGAGTGGTTCCGAATATAAAGCAAAATGTCGGTCTGGGAGGCCACGTGTGACAAATGTACGAGAGGATCGCCTGATACAAAGACTAGCGAGTACTCAACAAATGAGCGTACGTGGAGTTCAAAGCTCATCGGGACTCTCTGTATCAAAGGATACGATTCGTAGACGAATTTTGGAAAAAGGAACAATCGTTTATAGCAAAATGCAGAAGAAACCAGCTCTGAAACCATATCATAAGTTACAAAGACTTATGTGGGCTCGAAAGCATATGTCATATGGAGAGAAATGGCAGTCAGTCATATTTAGCGATGAAAAAAAGTGGAATCTGGATGGTCCAGATGGTTGTTTATCGTATTGGCATGACTTGCGGAAGGAACCTCGACGTTTTTTTAGTCGCAGACAAGGAGGGGGCTCGGTGATGGTTTGGGCAGCCTTTTGCTATAATGGACAAGTATCTCTGACCTTCACCAGTGGTCGTCAAACTTCACAGCATTATACACAGACATTAGAAGAAAACCTACTGCCATTTGCTGAGCTTCTAGGGGGTCCTCAGTGGGAATTTCAGCAAGACAATGCTTCAATTCACACTGCAAAACATTCAAAATCTTGGTTTAATTCCCATAATATAAGAGTTCTCGACTGGCCAGCATGTAGCCCAGATCTTAACCCTATAGAAAACCTTTGGAGCATCATGTGTCGCAAAGTTTATAGCAACGCTAGACAATACTCTTCTGAAAAGGAACTTAACCCTAGATCTACCGGGAATTTTATTCAAGTTTTAACCCTAGATCTACCGAGAATTTTATTTAAGTTTTAATAAAACGTTCTACACCAGAATTTTTATTTAAAACTATTTAACTTATTTATTTACCTTATTTTTGTCTGGTTTATATACTTAGTTTATTTTAAAGAAATTTCTGGTTTGAATGAATATTTTGTATGTACCTGTCGGGTCCAATGGACCCGTCTGGTAGACGGAGGGTTAATAAAACGTTCTACACCAGAATTTTTATTTAAAACTATTTAACTGATTTATTTACCTTATTTTTGTCTGGTTTATATACTTAGTTTATTTTAAAGAAATTTCTGGTTTGAATGAATATTTTGTATGTACCTGTCGGGTCCAATGGACCCGTCTGGTAGACGGAGGGTTAAGACATCCATTGAGAATGCATGGTACGATATCGATCCACAAACTATGCAAGATTTAGTTTCTTCCATGCAATCTCGTGTATATGACGTAATACATAAGCATGGATGCGCAACCAGGTTTTAAAAATTGTTTATTTCGATTTTATTTAATTTGTGTCTAAACTTTTGAGAGAGCAGTTTATTTTTGTTACCATTTAATTTATTGCAATATGCACAATTCCACTTTTCTTTGTTATAAATATTGTTTATATGTACAGCACATTAATTTCAAGCAGTGATTTGAAAATTGAATAAATATTTTTCAAAGTATGTAAGAATTTCTTCATTGTCTAAAATTTGCGTCATAGTGTACATGGTTCGTACGCCTCCTTGAATTTTCCAGACCAGAAAACTTTTCGGCACCAGTATTTTTTTTTTATAGAAAATTCCTTCTTGCAAGAAGGCGAAATTTTGCGCGTCTAACCCAGATTTCTTTTTCTGTAAAAAGATACTGGTAGTTTTCTGGAGAAATAACGGTATCCGTACGAACCATGTGATATTTCTTTGAGAGGAGTCTAGGCTTAAAGTTTAATAGGTTCAGATTTTAGAATGGACATATGAATAAAGAGGAATTGACACATCTTAAAGGTGTGAAGCTTCAACTGTAACCAGCTCGTGCGTAGCGCAGCGGCTCATTACCGCCAGCGCAATCTTCCGCAAGTTATCACTAATCAGTAAATTTGAATAAAAATTTTCTCTTATCGTATACGCCTAGCTATTGTACAAATTTAGTCATACTTATGACGAAAAAGCGATATTTAATTTTACTGGTGGAAGTTCACTTCGGCAGTAGTCACTCCCTGCGTTTCCGCCATATTGCAGAGGTGGAAAATTGGCGCAGAGGAGGAGCCTATTGACACCACTAAATTTTAGTAGTATTTTTCGGCTTATCTAATGATAGGATTTCTGAGTTTTTATTAAGTTGAAGAATGCTTCAAAATATTAGTGGTGTCAATAGGCTCCTCCTCTGCGCCAATTTTCCACCACTGCATATTGTGATAAGCTAAACATCTTCCTGTCAGTTAATTTAACTTGTGTTTATTAAATTTACACCAATCAATGCGAATTGTTCATTTACCTATGCTGCCCACTTTATCCAGGTTAGTTGGGCAAAGTTGCCATTTTGTAGTTTTTCTGTTAAAAAAAAAAAAAAAAAGAGTACAATTTACAATATTTTTTTTAAGTAAAAAAGCAATGGAAACAAAAAATATTACTGTTAATATTGGTATATGTTTCCAAAATTTTACAGATTAAAAAATTATCATAAAAATTCATCAAACCTTAGAGTAACCATTTTACACTTTCGTCCCCTATGTCTAAACGTTTTAACATATGTCAGGCAGAAACTTGTCTGCATACAGATCGGCAAAAAAAAAAAAAAAAAAAACTTTCGTTTTTCTACAAAGTTGAAAACGTAGACATGTAACATTTAAAAAAAATTTTCATGAAAAGATAGGAGTTCAAATGCAGAAGCATTCCGTGCAAGAATCCCCCCCCCCCCCCCGCTCCTCTCGTAAGTACAGTCGTGGAAAAAAAAAAGTAAACACACCCTACTAACTTCTCAGCAAATTATCGTAGACGAAAGTTACTGGTACCAAACGATTGGAAATAAAGTCTACTTTTAAATTACGTATATAAAATCTGCTTAAGGGGCCATCTACATATTAAAACGAATCCAAACTTCATTTTTTTTCAATATGAATACCCAATTTTAACGAAATATTTCAAATCTTCGGTTCAAACTATGCCTAGACACAAAATTTCAAGTCATTTGAATGATAAGTTTTTGAATTATAAACATTCAAAATTGAGTGCTTCTAATGTTAAATTACATTTTCATATTTTTATATATAATCTCCTGAAATTATGCTTCTGATATGTTAATTTTTTGTGTAGCAATAATACTAATATACCCAAACATAAATACGTTGAATTGGCAATTTTTATAATTTTATGATGTGAATTATAAATTATGAAATTAATATTCGAAAAAAATATGAATTGCAAACTACAATTTTTTTGATGGATTTAGATTTATTAAGTCCTGTTTTATGGAAATCCCAAATTTCACATTTTTCTTCCAAGTAGTTTTCAAATTATGCTTAAAAAACGGCAAAATGATGGTTTAAGGGGCCGTCTGTGATAGAAGTGACTAGGTATTTTTAAATTTCTTCTGCTATCCTGTAATCTAGCTGTCTTCAATGACTGCTTGAGTGTCGCCTTGGTCAATAAAGGAGCTCTTTCGGTCAACAATCAAGTACCGAACTTCAATTTGGATACAGCCCTTAAAATACGCTCGTTTTAAAATAATTAATTTCTCTGAAACTTATGGTACAAATTGCATAAAAATTTGTTTTTAGGCTAATTGAAGGGTTTAGAGTTCATTTATACTGTCAGAATTATGTACTGCTATTGAAAAAAACAAAATTTATTGTTCATTTTAATGTGTAGATGACCCCCTTCCCCCTAAAGAAATTTTATATACATCATTTAAAAGTAGACTCATAGCTGCCAACTGTTATGCTTTTTTTGTACAACTAAATGTAATAGACATTTTCGCCTTATTTAATCGCGATATTTCAACTATTAAATAAGACATCATTTGCTATAAAGTTTTAGTGGTGTGAAGGAAGCGTAAAAGTTGTCAACTATGGTACACTTTATTTCCAATCGTTCGGTACCATTAACTTTCTTCTACGATAATTTGTTGAGGAATTAGTAAAGGGTGTTTACTTTTTTTCCACTACCGTACATGCGCTTCGATCGTTGTCGCGTTAGGATTATGCTCTCTGATAGCGTCTTTTTTGCGTTATATATATACACATGGTGCATTTATTAGAATGTAGGAGAGTTTACCTAATAAAAGGCAAAGTCTCCTATCTCTCGCATTGTCTGATATAATTCTATAACCTTCAAAAGTTTTGTACCGTCTCTAAACTCGAAAGGATTTCAGTTGGTCTTCTTTTTAGGGATAAAAAATGTCAAAAGAACATTAAGACTCATTTTTTTTTTGTCTGAATGTTAAAGTTAACTAAATTTTGAATTGATAATTTTAGGATTTCGACTGTTTGATTAATTTTAGTTGTTGGCATGCGATCGTGAATTTGTGCGACACTTACTTGATAACATGCACTTTTTCGTAAAATTTAATTATTATTACCGATATAGTAAGAAACAATAAAAAGAACCTATTAAAATGAAAAAAAAATGATGTTTTGTTTTGGATTTTAAAGAGTTAAAGGATTTGTCTACGAGTTCTGGTATTTAAATATTAAATAGAAATTTTCTAATCGGAAATACTGGTACTAGACTTCTTGTAAATTCCAAGCAGTGTGTCTATCTTTTTAATATAAAAAATAAATTAACCCATTAACCAGGGGCGTAAAAATCTAGGCGCAGCGGGCAGTCTCTAACCACCAAATTTTATTAGTTTTCGTCGCTTAAATTTTATTAGCATTCTTACAAAAAAACTAGACGAAATATTAGACAAATAACAACGAATAAAATTTAGTCGTGAGAAACGACCCCCTGACGCCTATATTTTTTCACCCCTGCGATTAACAGTTTTGCCCAAACGCCGCTCGAGTAAGACGTGTTTGGTTGCTTCATTACTAAAAGCTTTTGGATACCAGTAATTTTAAACTGCAATCTTCGCTTTATAAATTGACAGAAATATTTTGATTTTATAAGCGAAATATTTCGCATCGACCCCAGCAAGGGTGAAACGTAACAATTCAGCCATATTCAGAATGGAGTTATGAATAAAGAAGAGGTGACACATAGTATACCGTCTACCAGTTGCGAGTGAAGTAACTGAGGAGGTAGTCACAGGATGGCGGCTGCATTTCTTAACCCTAGATCTACCGGGAATTTTATTCAAGTTTTAATAAAACGTTCTACACCAGAATTTTTATTTAAAACTATTTAACTTATTTATTTACCTTATTTTTGTCTGGTTTATATACTTAGTTTATTTTAAAGAAATTTCTGGTTTGAATGAATATTTTGTATGTACCTGTCGGGTCCAATGGACCCGTCTGGTAGACGGAGGGTTAAAACCGTTTCTTCAGTGTCTGATTACCGACGGAGCAAACATCCAACCAGTAAAATTGAATAGAAAATTTCGTCTTACTTAAGCGTCTTATTCATGGAATTTTTTTCTCGCAAATGTGTCCAAAATTTCTATTTGTTCTTACTGGTGTCAGTTTTCAATGTAAAACTGTCAGTTAGTTTCCCCGTTGTCAAAATATGGCGGAAATGCAGGGGATGACTACCGCCAAAGTAAACCTCTACCAGTGAAAATGAAAATCAGATTCTACAATTATTTATGACTGAAACTTTGCAATAATAAGGCGTTTAAAAAAGCAGAAAAATTTCTATATAAATTTACTGGTGAAAAATTCCACCGGCGGTCAACAGCCTCTGCAATATCGGTTACATTTAAAGGCCTCACTATTTTAAGGATATGTCATTTCCTCTTTATTAATAGTTCCATGATATTCAGAAGTGAGTTTTAAAACACCTTTATTTAACCCCTTGATGGGCGGTGGGATATATTTATATCCCACCTACGAATAATGAAGTTTCGCACCAGAAAAATTTTATGAAATTTTTCTTTTCTAACTTTGGTGGAAAAAAGTCGTAAAATTGCGTTTGCTTATTTTGAAATAATTTTTTTCTAAATTTCCGGTGGGAATTCAGCATTACACAAACGCAATTGCTTGCCCCTCAATGGGTTCAAACTAAATTGGGCAAAGGAATCATAGAGAGCCCTCCTATGTTTATGTATACAATGCTGCGAACAAGAAAGATAAATTACTATTTCAATAACTAAGAAGTGCATAAACTTCAACTTACGTAACTAGTCTTCGAAACATCACGTCGATAGCCACTTCCTTAAACTACTATATCTCTTTCAGCTGCAAAGCTAAACGTTAGCACAATTTTCCATTCAATGACGTGTACAATCCGTGGTCAGGGTTCGTACGCATCGACGAATTCAGTGGATTTTAGGGGTTTGAGCCCAAGAAATTTCGTAAGGTACTGGTAGCTATGATTTGTTTTCATTAAATAAGGCAAATATTTCTTTACGAGAATTCTGGTAAGAGGTTCTTGAAAGTCCCTGAAGCGTACGAACCCTCGCGGTAGTCCAGAAAATCTTTATTAATTCAACAATAGTACAAAAACATCTTACAAAATGCCTAGGATGCCAGCCCAGACTTCAGCTTTAATATACGTGGCGGAAACACTCACTATAACTCTTCTGAAGCATATTATAAGTCTCCCTTAGAGCAAGAGACGATCCAAATTCGAAGACACACTTTCGCTTCGTCTTATATAGTCTACAGATTGAGTGACGAGCCTAATTTGCACAAAGTAACAGCGAAAAAAAGCAACTGTAAACATCAAGAGATTCACACATACCTTGGAAAGTAAGATTAAATAGTATAGAGAGGTCTCTGTTGCGCAAATTTGGTTTGACGTCACGCTCAGACACAGAATAATGGAGACTCTTTATACGCGAGTCGCCAGTCCATTGCAATTATAGTATAGAAGTAGGGAGGTTTCCTCCCTATATTTAGTTTATTGTGTAAAAAGACAACGAAACTGTTAAGGGTTTTAAACTTAATTCCTTTTGAAGAACGGTTGTATCAAATTTAGTCTTCATTAATGAACCATTTACCTTTAAAATATATCTAAACAATCCATCATTACTTCAATAGTACACATGTTGAATCAATACTACACATAAAAAACATTAGTCTGAAAGCAAAGTTATTCGCATTAGAATCTCAAAAACCAGAGAAAATATAATTTTAATGCAGTAAATTATTATTTAAAAAGATTTATTCCTATTTTTCATATACTTCCTTTTGTGTGTAATAGGGATGTCTGTTTACTTTCTTTAATGAGAAATGCTTTTCTGACTGCTTAATTTACATAATACATTTGCCTTTCGTTTATTTAAAATATTATTAAAAATAATAGGTAGTATTTTTTTAGATTTTCAAATGAGTCCAACAAATAATTCTTATTATATTGCAGCATAAATTAAAACAAAATAAGGAGAGAATAAATTAAATATCGTTAATATTAAAATGGTATTTCGTTTAAGATTTGTGGTATACTTTTCTTTAGTTGAAAACTTTTGTAAAATACGAGTTAAATTGTAGAGTTCTTTCAGTTATACTATAATTCTAAAATAGAATTTTTCTCTCACAGAAAAATATTAATATTTCTGCGAATAATCTTAGAAAGATTCTTTAACTGAAAAAAATGCTGAGCAAATTTATTTAATTTGAAATAGAGGTGATACAGTTTTCATAAAATTAAAAGTGACATAACTGAATACGTTTGGTTCGTAGAAGAATGAAATTTTTGCTGTTTTACTTATTGAAGCACAGGGAAGTTTTTTCTAAATATAAATTATATTTTCGGCACCATGTCAAACTATCCCATATGAAAACAGTGTTGCCTGTGGGGTACTTTTTTAAAATTCAGATTTCTTGATTGACACAAGTTTTCTAAAATGGTAAAATTCCTCTTGTTTTTGCCTTAAATAATAAGCCATAAAGTAAGGATAATTTTACTATTTCAAAAAAGTGGTGCCAATCAAGAAATCTGAATTTTAAAAAGTAGCCCATTAGCAACACTGTTTTCATATTGCATATTTTTACATGGTACCGACGATATGACCCAGATGGCGCATAACTAACTGAAATTCGAATCTTTTAACAATATAACTATCTGTATGTACTTAGATTTTAATATGATGACGAACAGCATTTAACCCGAGATTTCTTGCGGAGGGTATGTCATACCCAGGTTGGGCACTGTTATTTCATTTCTCACCACTAATTTTCAAAAAGTAATCTTCAAAATCATTTTTGTGAGCGAATGTCAACGATTAAATAAAATGACGATTTTCGTTTGAATTCATTGCTGGCAAAGTGTTAACGGTCATATCCTGGATATGCGCGAGCATTCCCGGGTTAACAGTTCGTGAACTCTGAAAGAAGTCAACCTGTATCTATAGATAGCATTGCAAAATTCCTCAAACAGAAAATAAGGAAAATACAACAAAAGTATTAACCACAGAAATGTGTCAACAATGATTATGTTCAACAATTTACGATAAAGCTAATGTATAGTTTTCATACTCGGTTTTTCTTATAAACACTATTATTTGAAGACAAAAGTAAATTACTTTTTAGGTTTCTCTTGAAATTTTTGTAGATACCTAACCCGAAGTTTGTTTCTTTCGCAAATGTTCTAAAAACCTGCTACGAAAAGTATCCTTATTAATCGTATTCAATAGGAAGATTAGTGACGTCCTGTATCATGGTTGCCAGTTTGGCCTCCACATTTTCTAAAAAATTCAGATTCACACCCGAAAATACAAATAGTATTTTCAGGTTTATTTAATGTCAATCTTTTATGGACTACTTAACACGGTAATTACAAATCGCGAGATATCGTGTGATTCGTGTTCTCACCAAACAGCTGATTACGCGTTATCGCGTGGTGGTCGTTTACAAGTTTCTAAGAGAAGTGTTATAACGGTCACAACACGCGCGTGATATTTATATTAACTACTAGCGAAATAATCGATTTTCGTGGAGTAGGGATGGATAATTCCTATTAGCTTGGCAATAAACGTGTTAAAATATAAATTCTTCTTCAAAACGTTCTGGTCTGAACTCGAAATTCCGGGATAAAAATGGAGGCCAAACTAGCAACCCTGCCCAGTGTATTCTTCGCTACAAATTTGGCGATTCAGGTATTTGTGTAATAAAAATAGTCGTCAACTACATATTTGGAAAATTCGCGAAACGGAACCCTTAGGATGAAATTAAATATTCTAAATATATGGGGAATGTCTTATTAACGCGAAGTACAACACCACAGTGTTGCCAGATTGGGGAATTTTTAAACTCAGATTATTTGACTGTCACCACTTTTTTAAAATAGTATAATGCGCTTATTTTTCAGAATTTATAATCTATTTTTAAATAGGGTGAATATTACTATTTCAAAAAAGCGGTGACAATCAACAATATGGGTACAAAAAAATCCCCAATTTGGCAACACTTCAACACCATTTCACGTTCAGTTGACGTCATCGAATGAGTCTATTTTAAAAAGACCGCTCCGGGGTAGTCATTTTAATTTTTATTCGCAAGCGATTTTCGTTAGAAAGCAATGTGAGAATATTGTGACTTATGCTTCGCTTAATTCATTATGCTGTTTACTTGATATTTGTGATGAGAGCTGATATTATTATTTTGCTTAATTGAAAATAATAAATAAATTGCATTGATACATGACATTCATCTGACTCAACAACTGCTAAATACATCTCACAGGAAATGCTAAATTTTGTAACACTTGTTTCCAACATTGGTGCAGTTTGGTTATCCATTTCCGGCACAGTGTGCCCGGGTCGGGATACCTAATTTTAATTCCAAACTTACGAACGGCACCAAGAATATTTTAGTAAAATTTTGCTTTTATAATGAACATTTAAAGTAACATGTTTTTAATTTCTAAAACAGTTGTTTTAAAATTCCGGTGGCAGTCACTCATTCCATTATTTTACAACAAAAATTGCCTGTGCCGGAAAGGGTTAAGAATCATGGGAATTAGAGTTCATAGAATCATGAAAATCAATTTAATCCTTTCAGGGGCATGGAACTTGTATTCGTAAAATGTTCAAATAATTTAATGACATCAGTATTAACAAGAGATCTTATTTGTAAACAAGTAAAAGTAAATTTTCGCGTACTTAATAAAGGTGTCATTTTCATCATAAAATTCCGGTGCCAATGTGGCAAATTGGGATTAAAATTATGTGATGCCGTGACGGCATCACCGCCCTTCAAGGGCTTAAAGCAATTATGGAGGCCATATAACATCTGCGAAAACGTTATTTTCAACTCATTTGGAAGAAACAAAATCATGACAGAAGGAAAGAAAACTATTATAAAAGATACTGAGGATATATATACAAAGGAACTTGGAAGGTGTTAAAAAACAGATTCAAGATGTAGTAGAATGTATACAACATTGGTGTCAAACCGTGGCACGCCGCATACCACTATATATTTTTTAAAGATATAGTCGACTTCTTCAGTCGCAGGGATTCGATTATTAGATAAGTCAATAATTACTACCAAAATATGTAGTGGCATCCGGTGTGTTACGTTTGGACACGCCTGGTATATAATAACATATTAGTGAAGTGAAAAAAGATATAAATGAATTAAAAAGCGATAATAAAGTTGTGAAAGAATGTTGAAAAAAAAATGAAGAAATGAAAATAGAAGTTGACAGGAAGAATGAAGTAATAAAACATGTGATGCAAGAAACAGAAAAATAAACTAAAATTTCTAGAGATAAAACTTAATTACATTGTTTTAACCATTAAACCAGTCGTTCTTTGTAGACATGTGAAACTCAGAAGAATTGACGAACAAGCTTAAGGGTTGTTGTTAAGACTTAATTTTGTGTAATTACTGCCAAAAATTAAATGAGCAATACATTAAAAAAATTTCAGCTCGTGGCTGCTCTCCATAAATAAGCAGCGGATATAATTCAATGAATTTCATCAAACAAACAATATGACATAAGCACTATAGAACAAAATTTAGAAAGTAGTTAAGAAATACCCGTTTAATACTAGAACGTCCGGAAATTTTACCCAATCTTAATAAAAACATTTTAACACCAGAATTTTTATTTAATATAGTTTCACTTATTTATTCAACCGAGTTTGCTCCAGTTACAATTTAATTAATTTTTTGAAAAAAATTCTGATTCGAATCGACATTTTGCCATTTGATCGGTGTCGAAATATCACCAGCTGGACATTCTAGTGTTATAACGTATTTTTAGCGGACTTATCATAAGACAAGCAGAGATATACCGGGAGAACCTTCTGCACTCTTTGCTGGTGGTTATAGAACTACTTGTAAATTTAGCTTATTCATATTGTCCCCTTGGTATCTAAGAAAGCCTAGGGTCCCAGTATTTTACTGTCGATTATAACCTTAAGAGCGACAGCATGAAGTACGAAGCCGCTAAGTCGATTTCCTGACCTTCGAGACGTGCAAGGATTGCTGAGAATGAAAAACAACAGTCAACTTAGGAGAAGATATAACAAGACTTAATCATTTAACTATATTGTGTTTTGAAGAATACCGGAAGAGAGAAAACTTTCAAAATTGTCGAAAGCCGATCAAAATGTAGAATTACGAGTTCGAAATGTCATCCAAATTGGCACTCGCAAATAGACCGCTGACGTTTAAAAATGCAGTGGGGCAAAGTCTACAATTTTTAAAAGAAACCTCTTTAATCGTTTTGGGGGCAAGTATTTCTCTTTCTGTAATGTTAAAAGTACAGGAGAAATTTCGAAAATTTTCATTTGAAAGTGATAAAATTCAATTTTACATGTTTTTTTGCGTAAGTTATAATTGATTATGATTGAACGACAACATTATCAACAAACATTTTTTTTCTTTTTTTGTAAAGAAATAAAAGGTATTCTGCTCTTACATCATAAAAGGAAAATTTAATTCCAAATGTCTGGTGCCATTATGGCATTCGGTGATTAAAATTTTGTGTCATGTATAATATCCCACCGACCTTCAAGCGAGAATAGTCAGTAAGCTTCCCAATTCTGTTAGCTAATGTTAAACAAATGGATGTGGAATTCATTTGGGTGCTTAAAATATATCCAAAGGAAATTAATATGTTAAACATCTTTTTTTTCTGTACTCTTCTTAAAGGATGTGTATTTTTATGAGTTGTGAAAATATTTCAAAATATATGCTTAATTTACCATATTGAATGTCAAACGCTGACGAGTTGTGGGTAAGATTTTAACATTTAGCATAAAATTAAGTATATATTTTAGAAATATTTTGACAACTAAGAAAAAAAAAGGCATTCTTTAATAAAAGTAAGAGACAAAAAAAGTTAAAAATATTAATTTCCGAGACAAGGTTCATACGCTTAAAGAATGGAGTTATGAATAAAGAGGACGAGATATTTCGTCTATTGTCTACCAGTTGCGAGTGAAGTAACTGAGGAGGTGTCACAAGATGGCGTCTGCTTTTTTTAAAATCGTATCTTCAGTTTCTGATTACCGCCAGGGCAAACAATCCACAAGTAAAATTGAATAGAAAATTTCATCTTATTTAAGTGCATTATTCATGGATTTTTTTTTTTTTTTTTTTTTTTTTACAAATGTGGCCAAATTTTCTATTTGTTCTTACCGGTGTCAGATTGCCTTATAAAATTGCCAGTTTTTTCCACCTGGTTCTCACAATATGGCGGAAACGCAGGGCGTGGCTACCACCAAAGTAAACTGCTACCAGTGAAAATGAAAATGTATTTCTACCATTGTTAATGACTGAAATTTTGCAATAATAAGGCATTTGAAAAAGAAGAAAATTTCTATATAAATTTACTGGTGGCAGTTTCCACCGAAGTTAAACAACCCCTACGGTAGCGGTTACAGTTGAAGCTTCACTATTTTAAGCATGTGTCAGTTCGTATTTATTAATAAAATCCATGACTAAAGGGCTTTCCAGCACTTACCAGAATTTTGTTTAAGAATTTTTTGCCTTATTTAATGAAATAAAAAAAAAATTCTATCTTCAGACATAGCGACCCGTACTTTACGAAATTGCTGGTACTAGAACACATGAAATCCCGTAAATCATTTGATACGTACGAACCCCAAAGAGGTATTTTAAATATACGAATGCATTCCACACCGATAGGTTTAACCCTTTAGTGCGCAGCCTTGCAAATATGCAAACAACAATGTTTTGAATTTAATAGATTTCTTTTTTTTTTTTCGTATATACCACAATCACACCAGAAAATTAAAATAGAAATATGTGCTTTAATTAATAACAGACATTCCTTATTTAAATAAAGCGAAATTAACCATAGAAACTTTCTAGTCTAAAGTCAGATTCTCTGAACTACGTAATTTCTAGAACGTATTCTATCATGGAAATTAAAAGGTTACATGCTAAGTCTTATAAAATAAATAATAATATAAAATAAGGTATTTGGAGACATATTAATTAAAATCTTTACCTATTTGTATTATTTTAGCGTAAAACAACCGCACGACAATAGTTTTTACTTATATTGCAGACGTGCAGCAGAAAAAAATATTGACGTATTATATGAAAAATGTGTCTTTGTTTTTTTTAATTATTTTTCCTGTGTAATAAACCATTCAGAGAATCATATATATTTTTTTGAAAAAAAAAAAAAAAGAATAAAAAATCGACGATTTAATTGTTAACATTAGGGAGGAAAATTGGGGAGCTGACTGACTAAACTTAGAGAAGCCTTAAGAGATTATGAAGGCAATATAGATTAAGTAATTAACCTTAAAGTAGAAGAAACACTCAATTTAGATTCAGCACAAGCATAAACAGATTTTGAAATAAAATTTAGCACTGAAAATGGATATTTAGTGTAGCAAGAGATTTATAGAGAGGAATCAGAAAAAGAATTGTATAAAATTTCTTAGAAATGTAAACAGCAGAGGAACAGTACACAAATAACTTTAGCGTGGCAGCCCTTCCCCACAAAAAAAAATCTGATTTTGTGAATAAGGGGAAAAAATTGAAAGGTTCGCGAACAAAACAACCAAAATTTACAGCAATACATTTAAATTTTAGATGTTTTTATCAGAAGAATCTTTAAGTTGTGTGTTTGGAATGGTGTTGGGAAAACACGATTCTTCTCTATTAACATATCGTACAATTACATTCAGTGTATGTGTTTTATTGCAACATGACATATTTTTCCTTAAATAAAATCTTCATACTGAAAGCCATTATTTGAAACTTTCCCTTACAAACCTGTTGAAATTTTTCTTAAACTTGATAAAGACTTTCCGCACTAGAATTTTTCATTAGAAAATTTTCACAGATTCTTCGCGACTTTTATTTAATTGGCTTTTTAAAGAAATTTCTGGTTCGAATCTAACGAAATAAATTGTAGAAACGGGTCGATTAGACCTAGTCATGTTACAAAGTTTAAGAGATACGCGCATTAACCCCTTGAGGGGCGGTGGGATATATTTTATCCCACCTACGAGTAATGAAGATTTCCACCAGAAAAATTTTATGAAATTTTACTTTTTTAACTTTGGTGGAAAAAAGTCAAAAAATTGCTTTTCCTTATTTTGAAGTAATTTTTTTTAAATTTCCGGTGGGAATTCAGAATTATTCAAACGCAATTGCTTGCCCCTCAAGGGGTTAATCAAACCATTCAACCAACCAATAAAATTTTTATACTCTGAAATCTTACAATTTTTGAAATGTGATATTGAGCAGCGACCTCTCGCTTCCGAAATAAATGAGAAAGATATATTCATACCTTTTTTTACATCTTGAGGATCCTCGTGAGCCATATTATATTCCATCTAATTTTAATCAAGATTTGCACCAGAAACTTTTAAATAAAGATTACTTTTCCTTATTTTGAAATAAGATTACCCAAAAATTTTGGTGCGAATTCTACGTTACGGATGCACAATTTCTTGCCCCTGAAAGAGTTAACGGAGAGACATTGTGGTCTAAAATTCGAACCCTTAATTTTTGCGCCCGTAACTTTCACGGACAGTGTAGGCTACTTTTTTTAAAAATCCAGATTGTTTGATTACCACCAGTTTTTTAAAAACAGTGTAATTGGCTTTATTGTCGTATAATTTTAGCTGCCATTAAATAAGGTGAATTTTTCTACTTTAAAAAAGTGGTAACAATCAAGCAATCGGAATTTTAAAAACTAGCCTACACTTACCGGGCGCGGAGGTTATAGGACTAAACTGAATTTGCCCCTTAGAAACAAACTTGCTACGTGCAGTTGAGAAAATTGGACAATGGCATCTGGTGCATGTTCAGAGGCACTAAAAATCAATATTTTAGTTTTAGTTGAGGATGGAATGGCTTTTCCTTTTATAAATCGCAGAATCTGTAATATTCTTCTGAAATTAAATAAGAGAGTAGTTAATTATTAGACAATTGTAGCACTCAAATCTCTTGGAACATCATTCTTCTTACACAACTAGCATATATACAGAAAAGTGCTGAGTACTTGACAGGACCGGACCCAATACGAGTATACACAAAAGTTCGGATAACTATGCAAATAAAAGCGCACTACAGACTATAATCCCAAAGAAATAGTGACTGCATCACCAACGTTTAAAGTTCACGCTGCAACATAAGTTTCAACTCCACTTTATGTCAATATTCACTATGTAATCAACACCTCATACATCTAGGAGGTTTTAAAAAGCTGTTGTTTTCAATTTGCTGTTAACTTTTATCGGTATTCACTGAACCGGTATTTCCAGTACCCTATTTTTGAGAATCGCCATTGTACTCTAATGTATATGAAATCAAAAATCATTTTCCGTTAAACATTATTTGAGTGTAAAGAGGGTTATTTTGAATTGTTTCTCTTTGCGAAATCGACATCTCTTGTTTAACCCCTTAATTCTCGCTCCCATGATATACACGGACTGTGTATTTTATTTAGATTGTTTGATTCCTACCAGTATTATAAAATACTGTAATTGGCTTTATTATGGTATCATTTTACCTGTCATTAGAAAAGGCGAATATTTCTTTGTTTTTTAAGTGGTGCGAATAAGCAGTTTGAAATTTTAAACCGTAATTTAATGCGACCGTTAAGAGGTTAACAGATCTTTCATTTGAAGAAATGAGGATGCAGCATTTTAGTAGGATTTCATCTTTTCATGGGCAAATCAGGACAAGGCTTTGTATACAAGATAAAGTTTTTGCTTTCGGGAGATGTAATATTGTAGAGAATATTAAGATCTTTCAGTAGTACATTTCGAAATTTGTATTCCTTTACCCACCGGCATTTCTCAAAAGGCAAATTGGACTAATGTTTTAACGCAAGGCTGTCCACTGTTTTACTTGAAAATCGTTTGTCTCAACTATTTTGAATAAAATTCTTCACCTAAGAAAATAGCAAAATTTCTGTATTTAAATAAACGAATTATATCATTCGAAGAAGCAGTTACTCTGCAGCTTGCTGACCGACGCACAGTGGGACGTTTTGACGATATAGGTGGACAAAATTATTTCGTTAAAGTTTAATTAGTTTTTGCTGGGTTTTTTTTAATGCATAGCTGCCAACTTTTACGCTTTTTGGCTACTAAAAGTTTAAGGAGATTTTCTCCTTCTTTAATCATGAGATTTCGACGATTGTATGAGATAATATTTTCTATAAAATTTTAGTGGTATGAAAAAAGCGTAAACGTTGGCAGCTATGTTAATGCATCCCTAATAAAATACTCGAACAGTGATAAATATTTGGTTATTTAACTACAATGTCTAAAAATAAAATACAGGATGCCCACTAATGACCGTTCTCACTCTTTTAACTGTCGAACGACTGCATTTATATTCAAAACGTGGTGTCTAGGTACAGTAAAAAGACTATGCGCTACTAGATGAGACAGTTGACAACGCCACCTGGTACAAAATGGCGGCTTTAGCGTTCCTATCGCGTAAAAGGTTCGAAATATGGGATAAAAGTGAATGACGACACCTTGTGAACATGAATGCTAAATGAATCTCGTTCTGAATATGAATCTTGTTTTCGAGATAGGAATACTAACTCAGCTGTTTTGCACTAGGTGGCGTTGGACGCGGTTTAATGTGGTAACGCATAGCAACTTTAGTACACCAAGGCACCACTTTTATGACTATAGCTGCAACCGTTCGGCAATTAAGAGCGTAGGAAGGACTTTAGTGGGCACCCTGTATATTGCATTACAAATAATGCGTTAAACGTGCTTATTTTACATTTAAGTAAAAATCAATTTAATGCACACATGTAAGTTAACATTCATTTCTTCTTGTATATTTTTGTCTACTCGGAATTGCTCTAGAAATTTGTGTAGTCATCCTGAAAAATAAAATTATATTAACCCTTTGCGCTAGGCGTCCCTTACACAAATTTTATTCGATCGGCACCACTTTTTTAAAAGAAGTCTCGTTCAAGTACATATTTCAAAAATGCTCTGATTAAATAAGGTACATTTTATTTTCCTTTATTACTGGTGCCAGAAACAAATTTTCCAAAGAAAGATTATGTCTCCGCAGCGGAGCCCTCGAGTGCAAAGGGTTAAAAAAAAAACTTTAATGTTTTGTGGTACCCTGTAAAACATATAAATTATATCAAACTGATTTTTGGTTGAAAAAAATGCTGTTGTGTGAATAAATAACTCGTATAAAATTTATTCAATTTGAAGTAAAGTTACTGCATATAGAGGGTAATGTATCGGAGTTTTTTATGTATCCCTGTAAAAGAAATACAACTATTACGCACTTTGTTTTGTATTTAAAAAATGCTATTGTGTATTTCGATAACCAATAGTAATTTTGCTGAAATTTATTAAGTATATACGAATAAAAAATCTATTAAATTCAAAATACTGTTGTTTGTATATATGCAAAGCTGCGCACTAAAGGGTTAAATTAGTGTAGGGATGCAATTTCCAATTTTTTGCATTCACTATAATCTTAGAGAAAATGTTTTTCTCTTTCTTTTCTCTCTCTGCAAAAGTGTTCCGATTAAATAAAATAACATTATCTCTAAGATTATACTGCTATGCAATTAGTCGGAAATCTCATCCCTGATTAGGGCGAATGGAATACAAAACATAAAAATGTCTCTGAATTCAAGAAGGGACACATTTCCATATAACTTGTGTGAGATCCTTTCTGGGACTTTTCTTTACATAATTTCCCCTACATGAACTTTGCATGGCTACAACACGCGACCACTATTTTATACTATTTCTCTGTTTTTAACGGGTTTTTTCCAACTAAAATATTAACGATATACTTCGTCAAACATTGCAAGAGAAATCTATCACAACAATTTTTTTGTAATAGTGCTATGCCTAAAACATAAATATAATAATGGCCTGTGGCAGACATGCACAATGGGTGCAACCCTCCACTATAAGCAATACAGAACTCCCACTTGGTCCGTTTTTGAACACCACTATATTTCAAAGAAAATCCTTCTTTATAAATTTGGTAGAAAATTACATTGGAGGACGTTGGTCTTGCAATTGTTGCAGAAACTCCTCATGATTTTTTTTTCTTAAAAAATACAGGTTAAAGAAAATGGACCAGTGGGAACGCGGGCAATAGGAAAATACTGAACGATGCTTCATCAAAACCCGCCCAATATTTTAAATTCAATCTTTTGAATGGGACAATTTGTTTTGCAGAGAAGCAGAAAATAATCTTAACTTAAAAAATACTGCCTTAAACCACTCACTGCGTAATTGTTTTATCAAAATAACTTCAAAAATTGCGTACTTAATTCCTTCGCGACGAGCGCCTTACTAAGAATTTTTATTCTTTTGTCACCGGTTTTTCAAAACAAAAATTTTTGCCTGATTTAATCGGAAAAATGCTCCGATTAGATAAGGCAAAATTTAAAATAAAAAGTTACTGGTGGGAATGATCAAGGAGGGTTAATTAGACGGAAAAAAATCATCACGATGAAATCTCGGGTTGCGCAAATTTTGCTACTTTTACGTTGCCCGAAAAACTCTCGGGTTGCGCAGCGAGAGGGTTAAAGTACTTTAATTGCATTAGCAGTGTTTCTAAGCTCCAGGAGAATATCACCAGATTTTTCGTGAAGTAATATTTGCCTTATTTAAGAAAAAAATCTTTGTTTAAAATTGGCAACAGTTACTTTACAAAATTTCTGGTAATCAAACCTCTAAAATCCTTTGAATCCATTAAGGCGTACGAACAAGGATTAGAGCATAGCTATCAACTCTTCCGCTTTTTTGTACCAAAAATATTTAAAAGAAATCTTTGCCTTAGTTAATCGGCCAATTTCGGCGTTTATAAAGGTAAAATTTTCTATAATTTTTTTGTGGTACAAAAAAGCGTGAGATATTGACAGTTATGGATTAGAGTTGCGAAATATTTATGCATATTTGAAGTAGGGGTATCTAAACTGCGACCGCGGGTCGTACATTTACCACAGTTGTCCCATAATTCATCTTACTTAACCCTTTCCGGCACGGGCAGTTTTTGTTGTAAAGTGTTGAAAAGATTGACTGACACCGGAATTTTAAAACGACTTTTTTAGAAATAAAAACATGTTACTTTAACTATTCTTTATAAAAGAAAAATTTTACTAAAATATTCTTAATGCCGCTCGTAAGTTTCGAATTAAAATTACGTATCCCGACCCGGGCACACTGTGCCGGAAAGGCTTAATGACATGAATTGTGTTGAAGAGATTTTTATTCTGGAATACTGGTGACAACGGGCTTTAGGAAAGTGTTTTGAGCCTTTTTTTTAATTCAGGTTACTTCATTTCTACTACTTTTTTTTAAATAGCAATATTCGCTTTTTATAATGACAGATTACATAATGCGAATAGAATTACTCTTAAAACATGGTAGTAATCAAGTGATATGAATAAAATAATACCTGCGAAACCAGCAACACTACTTCGGAACAAAAAAATACTACTGATTTAACATACATAAAATCTTTCTTTTTCCATTCTCTAAAAGATTACCACTATATAAATTTTGCTCTCTTGCACAATGTAAAAGTTTCCGAATACGAAATAATGCATATGCATCACTAATTGAGAAACTGTAAAATCTCTTTTATATTGTGTTCCTTTAAAGTTTTAATTTTATATTAAACTTTTGCGATCTTTACGATGCCAGATAATATATTCCATCGCAAATATAAGAATATTAGAAAAAAAGAACATCTGTATTTTATGTCCGTCGACATGATTTCAAGATTCGTTCAATAAATTTCAGCATAAAATAAAATATACTTAAATTTATGTCTGAAAATATTTCATGGTATTAAATTGAGTCGATAAATTTAGGGCTATATATTATATCAATGAGTTTGCTAGTAATCTTCCTCCTCGTTGCTGCGATAAAACTAAAAACGTGACAATTTGAAATAATTCTAAGTAATATTTCATATATGGAGTATACTTTATATAGTGCATATATTCTTTATAAATTATTCATATTCATTTGAAGGCATGCATTTGCATATCGCTTTATACCAGCGGTACTCACTGCAAGGCTGCCACAGGCGACTATTTTTTGTTCTATTTCGCACCACTTTAAAAAAAAAAAAAAAAAAAAAAAAAAAAAAAAAAAAAAAAAAAAAAAAAACTTCTACACACGCTTTGGCAACATTTGCAAAAGAAATATACTACGAAATGTATTTTTTAAAAAACAGTGGGGGAAAGGGGTGATTAAAAAGTCGTCAGTGGCAACCCTGCTATTGAAAAGTATTCGCAAACTTCTATTTGCGTAAAGTTATATTCCCCTATTTAATGACAACAAATCTGCGATAAATTAGAGAAGAAATCTATTTTTTAAAATAGAAACTGTGCGGACTGCATAAAGAGTACCGCTACTTTACATAAATAGATAATACAATCATAAATAATTTTAAAATAAAACTTTTAGATTCCATAACTGCCAGCCTTTGCGCTTTAACCCTTAACCCTTTCAGGGGCAAGTCATTTCTGCTCAAAAAAGGTTCAAATAATTAATTCGCACCGCAATTAAAAAACAAATTTATTTGAAAATAATCGAAAGCCTTTTTTCACGCTTATTATAAGCTCGAAATTGTACTAAAAAATTACTGGTGCCACTTGAAGATTTAGGCATTAAAATTAACCGTTTGCAGACTGCAAACGGCGCCCCTCAAGGGGTTAATTGCATAGTGATGTAAATTTCCATCACCTTTTTATTTAATTTTTAATACATAAAGTAAGTTCATGCAACCACTATATTTATATAGAAATATTAATCCTCTAAAAATTACAAAAATATGCTACTAAATAAAGTTAAAAATCTATCTCAAGATTTCTGCTGCCTAATCCTTAATATAAAAATAAAAAACACAATTCTAAAAGAATAATTCATGCAATTAAGGGTTAATGTTAGCACTGATTTCTAACAGAAAATTTCGAGTTCATTAGTCTCAGAAATTTTAAGATTTAATAAAGTTTTAATAACTATACAAAAAGAGTTGTAACAAACTGTGGCGTAGCTTTATGTGACGCGGGACCATTATTATTACCATAATTTAAGGTGTATAATACGCGGATCAAACAAAAATTTTTAGAGCCAGTAATTTTATTTAATAATTGAAGTCAAATATTGAACCGTGATCTAATAAGTTTCATTTTGTTAACACTATTTCTACCGTTGTCGATTGGCAACATTTAAGATTTTAATTTATAGTTATTTTATGCATAATTGATTTATAAAAATAATCACAAATCTTTTTAGTACAGCAGATGCTTGACCTAAGATTAACTTAATTCTAAAATTATAAATAGTACAGTGTGTACATAAAGAAAAACCCCAACTTGACAGTTCTATTAAAGGAAAACAGAAACAGCACAACCTTGTTGCTCATTGCAAATCAAAAATAACAATTGAAAGTTTAAATTCAACACAGTTGTAAGTGTTCAATGTGTGCCCCTCCACAAACACGAAAGATATCAAGGCGATACGATAATTCATCCCACACTTCTGTCAACATGTCCGGTGTGACTCTTTGAATAGCTGCAGAGAAAAGTTAAAAGAAAATGTTGACTTATTTAATGGAGGATTTCGTTGATTAAATAAGAGTAAACGTTCTTTTAACCCTTTCAGGGGCAAAGTACTTGTATTCTAAAATGTTGAAATAATTGAATAACACGAGCATTTACAGGAAAATTTATTTTTAAACAAGTAAATGTATATTTTTTTTGCGTACGTAATAATAGGGAAATTTTCATAAAACAATTCTGGTGCCAATATGGCAATTATGGATTAAAACGTAACAGTTGGCAGCTATGCCTAATTTCATCAACATCAGCTGGTAGTGGTGGAAATAACCGCTGCCATCGAAATACTCAAGGTCAGAGGACACGAGTGTGGAGTGATCACTAATCGACCGACTTCTCACGAGTGTTGGAATTCACACCGAAAATTTTGAATAGCAATTTTCTTTTATTTTATTTATGGAATATCAATCATCTTATAAAACAACAATAACTATTTAAACGCACTACTGACAATTCGGAATGTCTAAATAAAAGTTCAGCCAGATGCGAAATGCCACAGTGCTGCCGAATCTGGCTGATTTTTTATTGGGGGATTACAAATTCTCACCAGTATGGAATAATTTATATCTGCGCAGTCGCGGAGGATTCCAAAATTTTTATTTCATAATTTCAACACTAGAACAGTGTTGATTTCGGGCTACTTTTAAAAAAATTCAGATTACTTCATTGGCACCACTTTTTTGAAATAGTAAAACTCGCGTAATTTAATGACATATTAATTAAGGAGAAAACAAGGGGAATTTGACCATTTCAGAATAGTGGTACAAATCAAAAAATATGAATGTTAAAAAGTAAACCACGGCAACATGCACTAGAACGGCAGTGAACTGTCATTCTGACAGCTACCATATTAACATATTTCGGTTCAAACGAGAAATATCATTATAAGATAAGTTTAAAATATACAAAGAAGAAAAACGTTAAATAAAAAATTTTAACTGGTTTAAATCAAATTTCTGGTGATTCTTTTTTTTTTTACAAAATTTGTCTAAAACTTTGTAACACAGGCATTTGTAGTGTTAACACGTTCAGTGCCACGTCAGTCACCGGAGACTGACACTGAACTTTCCGTTTAGGCCGCGACAGACACCGGTGACCGACACTTATATAGATTGTCTAACGGAAATCTTTTTACGTGGCCCAAACGGAAAGACAGACAAAATAGACTTGGCATTCAAGGTGTTAAGGCAACTTATATAAAAACTTCAGTCAAATAACGCGAAAATTCAGAAAGATTCTTGCGACACAGTGAGTTACTTTCCAAAATTAGCTCGCAGGGCCGCCACTGACGACTATTTTTATATTTTATCAACACCACTCTTTTTAAAAAATAAATGTTGTTGTATATTTCTTCTGCCCGTAATGTTAAAAGAATTTTTGTTTCTAGAAAGTGGTGACAATAATATACGAAAATATTTGCCAGTGACAGCCCTGCCAGCTACTTTTAGAAAGCAACTCTGAAATCTATGGCTAGAATCTTTCTGAATTTTTGCGATTTTTGGCTCAAGTTTTGAAATCTTTTGCCTTAACTCGCTGGCTACCAAATTATGAAATAAATATTTTTTAAAAATCTTCCACGAATGCGCAGTTGAAAATTATTTTACACAAACGTCGATATCTCATCATGTCTCGTTAAATATTTAATATTTGGATGCTTTAATTGCAGTATACCAGGCATGTGATTTCCGCGTTTTTACACACCAGTATATTCTTAGAGAAAATGTTGTTCTCTTAAATCGCAAAAATGTTTCGATTAAATGAAATATCATTTTCTCTAAGAATATACTGGTGTGCGAAAACGCAGAAATCACATCCCTGGTATACTATTTCTACTGTTATTTTTCCATTTTTCCGAAAGTTGTGTTAAATGTCATTAAAAACTTAGTAGGGCATAAAGAAAAAAAAATTAAAAATTTTTACAGAAATGTTAACATCTTCATGAATATGAGTGCTATGCACACAAACGTTGAACAGGGCCCGCAAAATCATTTAATATACTGAGATACCATTTTGAGCATTTTCTCTTACGTGAATGATAGCAAATATTATTTTATTATCAATTTTATTACTTGATCCCTAATTGTCCTAGCGACTAAATCTTCACTGAAAGATAAGAAGTAGAATATGTTATTTACATTCTAGAAATTCAAGGGCAGTTTGTCAAACAATTCAGTAGATATTCGACAAAATGTGTAAAATCGATACATAGCTGCCATGCTCCCTCTAATGCTCCGTAATATGTGATTAATTTAACCATGATTTAACACATTTCGAACAGAAATTTTTTAAAGAAATGAATTGAAATAAATTCCACGTAGAATTCGGAAATTATATAAATACAAATTCAGGAAATAAAATTTCCGGTTTTAAACGTGGTCAACCTGGGTCAAATTAACTCACATATTATGGAGAATTAGTGGAAGATTTGCAGCTATGTCGATATCCTCCGGTAACTGCCCCATAATTTTTGGACATCAGCGTAATACAAACAGTTATAAGAAAATGAACTAAAAATGATCATTTCAGAGAAATTCTCTGAATGAAACATAACTGCCTTACAGAAATTTTGGAAATTCCCTACCAGCAAAATGTAACAGATTATTTAAGTTGTAACAATTTCAAAGTTATTGCGCTAGCTCGACGACGTCTAGTGGATGACCGTCTCACGAAATGCAGAGCTTCTATTAGCACTGTTTGAATGTTTTAGGTAGCCTAAGGTTTTTTAGGTGAAAAAAGTACTTTTTTTAACATCGTCGGTACCATTGTACACGGGACACATAGAAAATATATTTTTTGGGTTGGGGACAGAAATTATTACTGGTACCGGAAATTTTGTACGGACGAAAAAAGAAGGTGTAATCCAAGCATACTTGCTTCGCGTTGCTTGTGAGCAGGTTTTAATTTACAGTGGCATTTTTGAACTTAAATTTAGTGCTCAATTTCGAAAAATTGCCCGCATACGATGTGTTAAACTAATAGAGTTATGAAATAGAGAGGAGGAGATGTAGAGTGTACTGTATATCAGTTACGAGTGAAGTAACTGAGGAGGTTGTCACAAGATGGCGGCTTATCTTTTTTGAATCGTATCTTCAGTTTCTGATTACAGCCGGGTCAAACTTCCCACCAGTAAAATTGAACAAAAAATTTCGTCCTATTTAAGCGCCTTATTCATGGAATTTTTTTTCTCACAAATGTGGCAAAAATTTCTATTTGCTCTTACTGGTGTCAGTTTGCCTTGTAAAACTGTCAGTTTGTTTCCCTGATTCTCACAAGAATGCGGAAATTCAGGGCGTGACTACCACCAAAGTAAACTTCTACCAGCAAAAATGAGAAGCTGTTTCTGCCATTATTTATGACTTAAATTTTGCAGTAATAAGGCGTTTAAATGAGCAGAATTTAAAACTTTACTGGTAGAATTTTCCAACGGCGGTAAAAAAAACCCTGCGATGTCGGTTGCAGTTGAAGCTTCACTGTTTTATCCCTTTAGTGCGCAGCTTTGCATGTATGCAAACAACACTGTTTTGAATTTAATAGATCTTTTTAATTTGCATATACCTAATTCACACCAGAAAACTAAAGTAGCAATATTTGCTTTAATTAAAAGAACAGACATTCCGTAACTAAATAAAGCCAAATTAACCATTGAATCTTTCTGGTGTAAAGTCAGATTCTCTGAACTACCTAATTTCTATAACGTATTCTATTTTAGGATTAAAGGGTTAAAGGTTAAAATTTAAAAAATAAATAATTATAGAAAATAAGGTATTTGGAGACATACTTATTAAAGTATTTACTAATTTGTATTATTTTAGCGTAAAACAGCCAGACGACAGTAGTTTTTACTTGTCTTGCAGATGTGCAACAGAAGAAAAGATTGACAGATTATATGAAAAATATATCTCTTATTTTTTTCATTAATTTTCCTGTGTAATAAACCTTTCAGAGAATCATATATAAATTTTTCGAAAAAAAAAATCGCCCATTAAAGTGTTAAGGATATGTCAGTTCCTCTTTATTAATAGTTCCATGATTTCTGCTGGGGGGGGGGGGGATGATCACATTGAACACATATAACTGTGTTGAATTTACACTTCTATCTGTTATTTTTGATTTTCGATGAAAAATAAGGTTCTATTTTTTCCTTTTTTTAATAGCCCTGTAAAGTTTGTATATTCATTTATGTGCATTTGTATAACCATAAAACAAAATGTAAAAAGGTGTCAATTGACAACAATGGTAGAAATGGATTAAATACTTTAAATACAGATAAATACGTTAAATACAGATTCCGAGTCCAAACATGATTGTTTGATCCTCGTTCTCTACACCGCAAATTACGGTTTATACTTAATTTGGTCATTTTTTATCGTATGACTTTCAAGTATTAAATAAGGTCAATTTTCGTGTATAATAATACTGGTAGTAAAGTGTTACATCTTCCACGGATACTACAACACTGGTAATGAAGTACAGTAAAAACTGTTAGCTATTAGATCCGTTAACAATGGAACGACAGGAAATTTTACTCAAGTGTTATAAAAATATTTTACACCAGAATTTCTATTCAAAATTAGTTAACTTGTTTACTTAGCTTATTTCTCCGTGGAACATACATACCTTATTTTATAAAAAAAATTCTGATTTGAATCGAACTAGATTTAAATGACAAGGGCCAAACTGACCACTGTGGTCGTTCAAGTGTTAATGTGAAAAAATGCTTTCTCTTAGCAGTGTACCCAGTGGGCTACTTTTTTAAAATTCAGATTTCTTGATTAGAACCACTTTTTTGAAATGGTAAAATTTCTCTTGTTTTTGCCTTGATAAATGTGTAATTAAGTAAGGCGAATTTTAAAATTTCTAAAAAGTGGTGCCAATCAAGAAATCTGAATTTAAAAAAAAGGAGTCCACTAACAAGACTGTCTCTAAGAGTCAAATAAACTTTTATGCAGGATATCGTCACATCAGATAGTAATGTTAAACTTTCTCTTTGAGAAATTCGTAAAATTTATTTTTACACATTTATTAGATTTAAACTTCATATGAAGTTCAATAACATTCTTGGAATATAGCAATGGACTGTATAAACATTTTTTTTACGAATACTCAGATGAACAGAAATTTTTCTTGAAGAATTTCTGCTCTTGGATCTCAACAAAATAATGAGATATTTCTTTTTTGTTTGTTACTTTCCGATTTTTATATAGAAAAAAAAAGCTTTTTGTTAGATAGGAAAAAAATAGAAATTTGACAAAAATATTTCCGTAAATTTAAACAAGAACGTAAAATCATGCGCCTGGCATAGATTATAAAATACTTTCCATCACTTCCAGCGTACTTACCTAAACTTCACAGTTCAGTAACGTGAAAGATGATGAACGTCTTATTAACTCCTTCTCTGTCGGTTTTTTTCTGAATTTCCAATCCCAAAAAAGCATTTTTTTATTGCTGAAAATTAATATATGTTCTATCCTGAATTGGAAAATGTAAAATATTTTCAAGTGTAACAAATTTTTGTTCGACCAGTATTCAAAAAAAGAAAAAAAAATCTAAATGTCACTGAACCCCAGTTTTTCCTGGAATGCACTCAAGTTTAAAATTAAAAAAATAATCTGAAACTATATTTATGAAATCTATTTGGAATATAAACACAAAGTTGGCAACATTTCGCCAAATTTGGCAAAACATTGGCCAACATTGATTTTCTGAACAGCTTTTTACATAAAATTTACACATATAAAAGGTACATAGCTTATATCCTCGTATTCCCTTCATATTCACTAGAATCTGAAAAGAATTCATCATTTGATAAGTCAGAGCTCTCATCTTCTGACTAAGAGATATTATTTTCACTTCCCTCAGAAGAATCACTCTCTGAATCCACCATATAAGCCATTTTTACATGGAACAGTAACTAACGAACTCCGATATTACAGAAAATTCGAAAATAATAGAAATACTTGCTCCAATTCTTAGCACTATGCAGAAATACAAGAAACGATCCCAGAATATACCAACGTGCAAGTTGCGACAAATTCACTTTCAAGGATGAAAATTTTCTTCACGTCGCATAATATGCGACGCCGACAGAGAAAGGGTTAAGTAATCTGAAAAACGCATGACACATTTAAAAACGTAATTTCAGTAATTAACGTAAATTGTCGGAAAAATATCCGAATTCTTTTGTGCATCTCATTAGATGATTTACAGATTTGTGTATATACTACATAATATGCTAAAATGTAGTTCAGATAAGAAAAACGTAGCACAGATGAAAATTTCCCTTGAACAATTACTGTCAATGAATGGATATGTACTCGAAATATTTTTTCCTGACCTGTATATGATCGATAAAATTTATATACGCAAAGAAATAGGAAAAAATCAGCTGGATTTAAAAAATGCGTACCACAACTTCAAACGCACTTGCAGCAGTTATTGTTAATGGACAGCAATATAGTTGTTGAAATATTTTGTGTATCCCTGTAAATGAACGATGAACGCTATGCCCGCCATATTATATTGTAAGCGTCTTTTAGTGTACTTCAGTAACATATATCAATTTCAATATTTTCGAAATAGTGTAACATAATTAAAATAAAGTGGAAATGATTTTTCCTCATAGACCGTAATGTAACGGAATTTTTTTGCGTATTCCTTGTAGACGAACTACAAATGCTACACACTTCATTTTCAATACAAAACATGCCATAATATACTTCAATAACATATATTAGTTGCATGGCAATTCTAGTATATTTACGAGAGTTAGAGCACAGACAGACAGACAGACAGACGGCATACAGACGTACAGACAAACCGAAATCATAAGCACTTTTAAACTATTTTAGAACGTGTTAAGAATATTCCTAATTAAGAAATCAACAGAATTTCATTGAGAAAATTCATACTTCGTTTTTTTTTTTTTTTTTTTTTTTTTTTTTTTTTTTTTTAACACTTAATATACCGGGAATTTTACTTAAATTTTACAAAGTACCAGAATTTTTATTCACAACTATTCAGCATTTTATTTAACATTTTCCCGTGCGACTCATAATTTACTCATTTGATGAAGAAATGTTTGGTTCAAATCAAAAATTTTTTATTAGATATCTGTCAAATGACTACCCCTTAATCCCTTGAGGGGCGGTTGGATATATTTTATCCCACCTACGATTAATCAGGATTCGCACCAGAAAAATTTTTGGAAATTTTATTTTTCTGACTTTAGTGGAGAAAAGTCGTAAAATTGCTTTTCCTTATTTTGGAATAAAATTTTTCTAAATTTCGGTGGGAATTAAGCATTACACAAACGCAATTGCTTGCTCTTCAAGGGGTTAATCTTCATTTGGTACGTCACGAAATCAGTCCGGAGGCCTTGAGTATTGAGACGGTAATGACAGTACACTATATGTCTCCACCTCTTTATTCATAACTCCATTATAGCAATATGAACAGAATAGCGGAGTTAACAACAGAAGCGCGGGAATTCCACTCTAGTTTTATTAAAACAAGAACGAAAAACCGCGGGTACAGTATAGATTATGAAACACATTCCAACACATTTAGAATACTACAACAAAATTTCACAGTTTACTAAGGTGAAAGATGACGTCTAAGTAAACAATTTGAAAAACGCCTAACGCATTTGAATACCCGATTTCTGCTATTAACATGAATAGTCGTTGAAATATACGATTTTTTACGGCTCTTTATATAATCTATAGATATGTATGCATACTACATAGAATGTTAAAAGTTAGTTCGGTTAAACGCATAGCCCAGTCGAAAAGTTTAAAAGATCAATTTTTTTCAATTGTTTAAAATTAATAAATTTAAAATTATGAAAAAAATGGAAGAATAAAAAAATATATTAATTTACAAAAAAGTATTACATTTATTGGAATCTTTGAATGTATTTTGCCCTATTTGCTAGTCATTAGTTGCAGTAACTAACCCCTTTGGGACGAGCGAATTTTACAGAATTTGTAATCTTTTATCACCGGTTTTTCAAAACACAAATTTTTACCTAATTGAATCGTGAAAAAGCACGGATTAAATAAGACCAAATTTACAATAAAAATTTTCTGATGAGAATAATCACGGATTCTGAGCAACTTACGCGGCACATATACCGGTCGCTCGTCCCCAAAGGGCTAATCAATAATCAAAACCTATAATCTCCCCCCCCCCCCCCCCCAATCGGAAATTCACGCTACTTCCCATCCTTTGCTCAGCCATCACAAAAAGATTTTATATATTTTAGGGGGTCCTGTATGTTATTCTCTAGTAATAATTAAAAAAACTCATCCGACCCCGAATTAAGTGAATTTTTTTAACAGCAGAAGACATCGAAACGTAGAATATCAACACACCTCGCACCCAAATAATGAAGTCTATCATTTTTCTATTCGGGAGGGGAGGTGCATATTTATTTGTTAATATATCAAAATACGCAGTTGATTATTTAAAAATAATCGACTGGATAAAAAGAAATGCAATTAGAAAACTAATTTAATATATATCTATTAATTTTTGTGGAAAAAGCATATAAAGCGCCATCAAAACAATCCCCACTGTGGGTTTTCGAGAAACACTATTCTCGGAAAAGAAGGCAACTTTGACGTCAAAAGTTCTGGCCAATCAAATTTCGAGACGTCACAAAATCGTTGGGAAAACCAAAATATGTCTCTGTCGTAATTTCTCGATTACACCGTGATAAACGAGGATCCGATAAAAATGTTAATTACAAAAGTTGCGTATTTTTGTCCTTAGAATCAGAATCTGCAATAAGAAATGGGGAGTTATCATTCAAGGTTTCAAAGTTGGACTCCCTCTGACCCCCGGGGGGTCGGTTGCGGGGGTCAAATTTGGTATCACTGAGTAGCTTTTTAAAAAATATTTAAAACATATTTTTTTTCTTTTTTTAATCTTATATTTGTATTTCTCGAGTTATTCGACCGTTTCCAAACTTTTCGGGCATCCTGTATCCTATTATATAATGGGAAAATTTAGTTCAGCAAGAAAACGCGTAACAGGTTGAAATTTCCCTTTCAGCAATTTATACTAATAGATGGAAACATACTTGAATACATTTGTACAGCCCTGTAGTTTACCTAGAACCTTTATTACACGCCACTATTTAGCTAAAATTTAATTCAAACTAAAACACTCTTAAAACTACCGAAATCATATTTCCTGAAATTATGATCCATATACGGCATATATCCAATTCTTTGCGTGACCCTGTATATTATTTCATCTATATTCTACAAACATTTCTTCAGAAACTAAATGGAGTTCAGCGTAAAAATGTATAACTCATTTAAAAACCACCTTTAACCCCTTCACGGTCGCTTAATATTTGGAAAAACCATCAAAAAAGTACCTATTTATTTTATTACAGAAATTGAATAATTATAAGGTTTCTAAATATAATATGCAATTAGTTTTTTTTTTAAGGCGAAAAAAAAGATGTTATAGTACAAATTCATATTTATTGAAAAGCTATCATGCAGGAATTCTGTGTCTTAACCCCTTAACTCTCGAATTAAATTACGGTTGAAAAATTCAAATTGCTTATTGGCACCACTTTTATGAAAAAGAAATATTCGCGTTAATTAATGACAGGAAAAACGATACTAAAATATAACCAATTTCACTATTTTATAAAACTGGTGGGAATCAAACAATTTGAGTAAAAGACACAGCCCGTGAATATGACGAGAGCGAGAATTAAGGGGTTAATGTTTGTTTTACACAGTACAAATTAATGCGAATATAACCTTTATTTTTCACATTTTAGATCTTTATTTATCATAATTACACACATTTTTACAAATAATATTTGAAATAATATATATACATTAAATTTTGATTATTTATAATTTTTTGAGTGTTACATATTTCGAAACATGCAATACAGAGCCCAATATTACGGTCAGCGCAAAAACCAGACCCGAACGCAAATATTTAAAGACTTCACACCGAAATGCCAGTTAAATTTTTCTGGTTTCAGAAGTTTTTTCCAGCAATAAATCTCCAGCCCGGAAATATGACGGGAGCGAGAAATAACGAACGACACCTCAGCCCGTGATATTGATGGGATCGAGAATTAAGGGGTTAAGCAATTTGCACCCATACCCAGTAACCCTTGCAAATTCTTTTGTGTAGCCCTGTATATAAAGTATAGCATTTATACACACCATATAATATGCATAAATATAGTGAAACACAAAATCTCATATCATAATTGAAAATGCATTTCCAGCAATCCCCGCTAATGTACACTACTTCTGATTCAATATAGTATCTGAAATCTTTTGTGCGTGTCTGTAAATGCTCTGCACTTTGTATTATACATGAAATAACTTATAGTAAACCTCAGTGGCGACGTATACCAATTTTATTATATATGAAATAGTTTAACATTAGTAAAATATGCCGCGAACAATCCCCCCCCCCATATCATTATGTAACGGAATTCTTTTGTGTGGCCCTGTAAATGAATAACAACTATTCTTTGCACCGCATATACTACAGGATGCATATTTTAGTGCACTTCATAAATGCATATAAATTTAATTTTGTTATGTTTGGATGCGTGTAACAGCATTAAAAATCATTTGAAACGATTTCTTCCCTTTGGCCGTAATGTAACGGAATACTTTTGAATGTCCCTGTAGATGAACTAAACACGCTACAAATTTCATTTGAAATAGGGATAGTGCTATGGTAAACGTCAATAACATTCAAAAATTTCAGGTAATCCGAGTATATTTACGAGACTTAGAGCGAGTACAGACGGACAGACAAACTGAGGTCATAAACACTTTTCAACTTTGTTGGAAAGTAGTGTTAAAAAGAAAAGGAGCTCATCGTTCACATAAGAAATGTTTTGCTTTTTCTAGTTATAATAAAAAGTACAGTTATTTCTCTCATGCCATAAAAGAACCCTACAGTTTTAAACAGCTTATTTCTCTCTCTCTCTCTCTCTTTTTTTTTTTTTTTTTTAACCCTCCGTCTACCAGACGGGTCCATTGGACCCGACAGGTACATACAAAATATTCATTCAAACCAGAAATTTCTTTAAAATAAACTAAGTATATAAACCAGACAAAAATAAGGTAAATAAATAAGTTAAATAGTTTTAAATAAAAATTCTGGTGTAGAACGTTTTATTAAAACTTGAATAAAATTCCCGGTAGATCTAGGGTTAAGATGATCGCTGAGAAATGATCAAATCTGTAGTATTAGTTTTAGATCTTTCAAGAAATAAGTACGCACGCTTAAAATCTTATGGCATTTTTATCCATCAAGGAATATGCATATAGTTTCATTTTAGAACGAGGAAAAACGTGCTTATTAATGTATTGAACCCTTTCATTGTGGTCCAAATATTATTTACAATTCCTATAGAGATATTTAAAGATTTTCTAATAGTTCTTTGGAGGTGGGAGGAGGTGTTCTTTTAGAACATGAGATACCACTTTAGGTAAAATAAGCGGTTAAAGTACCTTTTTTGGGTATGCATATATTTACCGTTTTCTTATTTAATTGAAACATTTGAGGTTTTTTCCTTTTTTATTAATTATGTCATTTTTTGCGTTTAAAAATATTGAAACGATGCTTTTCACAATTTTTTTAATAATCGAGAAAGTGTACTGCTTAAGTAAAATGCAAATACACAGCCTTCGATCCATAGCTTATTTTTCGGTGATATTTTCAAGCAAAGAATCCATATTACAAAGGATAAACGGGTCCGTGCTTAACGCTGACGTCATTTGACGGTGGCAATAACATATATCTAAATTTAACTTTTATTAAATTTTATTGCAATTTTTTTATTTTCTAAATACCGCAAAATTTTAATTTTTACACCGTCTAGTATGGAAAAAAATGTACTTTCAAATGCAATTAATTTGAAAAATAAATCGCAATTTATTTTAATACTGTACCGCAATTTACTCAATTTTTATTGTTTGTAAATTAATTTTCAAGCGTGAGCTTTCTTCAAACTCTTTCTGTCTCGAGCAGACAATTACGAAAGATAAATCCGTTTGTACTTAAATCAATACAAATAGCCTATCATTTGATTCAAGCTTATATTGTACAGGGTATCCATAATTAAACGATCCTACTTTAAAGTTGTCTACAGACAAAACTATTGTTCTATATTTGTGAAATTTTGGAAAAGGCATAATAAAGGGATGGGAATTTGTTTAAGCTAATATATATATATATATATAGAAATAGTTTAAAATTTTGCCACCAGAGGGCGATTTTTTAAATTGCACATTTAGCATTAACATAGTTTAGAAATTTTATTTACAGGATGTTCATAATTAATCGACCCTATTTTAAAGTTGTCTACAGACGGAACTATTTTTCGGAATGTTGTGAATTTTTTTGGAGGAGATAATAATAGTATGGGATTATGGTTGAGAGAAAAAAAAATAGGATGCCGTTTTTTAGCAAATTACACATTTAGCATGCATTTACAAGAGTTTAACAATTTTTGTTATAACCAAACATGTTCTGCATGACTTTCATCATTTTCAGATACCATCTGGAATCGTAAGATAGCATGTTCTACAGTTGATTGCAGTACGTTGAGGAAAAAACTAGGAAAATATCGTGAAATGCTGTCTTTAGAGTCAGGTTAAGTTAAAAAATAAAATTTCTAAACTATCGTAATGTTAAATGTAATTTATTAAAAAACGCCCACTGGTGACGAAATTTTGAACTACTTTTATTTACATTGTTTTCAGCTTAAACAAATTCCCATCCATTTGTTATGTCTTTCACAAAATTTCACAACTTTATGAATAATAGTTTTGTCTGTAGACAACTTTAAAGTAGGGTCGTATAATTATGGACACCCTGTATATCGAAATTAAAACATTCATCAGTCAATAAATAAAACTCAAATTTAAGACTTGAAGGCCTTCCACTCGGTCCATTTTTTGAACATCACTTATATTTAAAGAAAAATCTTCTTTATAAATTTCGTAGAAACACACCAGAACAGCGTTTCTTTTGTAATTGTTGCAGAAACCTACCACGAATTTCTTTCTAAAAAATTACTGGTTTTCAAAAAACATACCAGTGTGAACCCTGGCAGTGTTGCCAGTGGGCTACTTTTTAAAAAATTCAGATTTCTTGATTGACACCATTTTTTTCAATTAGTAAAATTCGCCTTATTAAATGACATATTAATTAAGGAGAAATCAAATGGAATTTTACCATTTCAGAAAAGGGGTGCCAATCAAGAAATCTGAATTAAAAAAAAGTAGCCCATTGGCAAAACTGATCCCTGGACTTGTAATCGAATTTTGAACTTATATTAATATCAATAGCTAAACATTTGATTCCAGCATATATTCTATAACGAAATTAAAACATTCTTAAATCAGTCAATTAACAAATAAAACAATAAAATGTAAATAAAAAACTAATTTAAGACGTGTAATCGAATTTCGCGCTTAACCCTTTCAGGGGCAAACAATTGTTTTGCTGTAATGTCAAACTCTCACCGGAATTTAATAAAAATTTAGTTCAAAATAAGGAAAAGCAATTTTTCAACATTTTACCATCAAAGTTAAAAAAGTAAAATTTAATTAAATCTTTCTGGTGCTAATTGTGAGGAAAATTTGGTGGGATATATATCCCACTGCCCCTCAAGCGATTAAAACACCGAAGAGAACAGAATGAAAAAGGCTGATTGTAAATAGCCATTTTTAGCGTTTTGATTTGGCTGTTAACTTCAGACGCGAGGACAATATAAAAATATTGCATTTAATACGTTCCAATCTTTATTTAAATGCATTATTTTTTTTTTTTTATATAAGTATGAAAATTGTATAGTATTGTTATTGGGAATTCTTAAAAAAATGTAAATGTAAAAAATCTGTTAGAGTTATCCATTAAAAAACCAGTAGAGCCGTGTGAGATTTTCTCCCCGCAGTCTTTAAGATTATTTGCTGGAACGTTTTTACATAATTTTTTTCATTAACCCCTTGGAGGGCGGCGCTGTATTATATATGATTTATTATGCATACCACTTAATTTTAATTCCCAAATGCCACACTGGCACCAGAATTTTTTAATTAAATTTTGCTTTTTATAATATACGCGAAGAAAAACTTTTACTTACTCCCAAATAAATTTGTTCGTAAATCGCGGTGTCTCTCAATAATGGAGTTATGAATAATGAAGACGAGACATATGGTACATTGTCTGTCAATTGCGAGTGAAGTAACTGAAAAGATGGTCAAAACATGACGGCTGTTTCTTTTAAACTTTTGAGGGGCAAGCAATTGTGTTTGTGTATTGTTGAATTCACAACGGAATTTAAAAAAAAGAATTACGTCAAAAAAGGAAAAGCAATTTTTTGACTTTTTCCACCAAAGTTTAAATGGTAAAATTTAATTAAAAGTTTCTGGTGCGAATCTGCATTAAAATTGGGTGGGATATAATATATCTCACCGCCTTTTAAAGGGTTAATCGGATCGTCAGTTTCTGATTACCGCCGAGGAAAACTTGCACCAGTAAACTTGTATAAAAAATTTCATCTTATTTAAGCGGCTTACTGATGGGAAATTTCTCTCACAAATATGTTCAAAATTTCTGTTTCTCTTTACTGGTTTCAGTTTGCCTAAGTATTATAATTATTTAGCTGACACTAACAGGATGTTGTCTTGTTTCTCACAATATGGTGCAACTGGGGCGTTCTCACAATCTTTTGACTTTTGGGGGGAAAAATCTGGCGAAATTAAACTTGCTAAAATAACGTTTTAATCTGATAGACGAATGCCTTAATGATTCAAAATAAAGAAAAAATGGTGAGCAGCGAAAATTTATTTATTTAACTGAGGTTTAAGTTAAACTTGCGAGTTTAATTTTCCTTACCGCTTTACCTCTCTAACTTTTTATTTTCTTCTAAATTTTTTAATTATAATGAATTTGCATAGTACTCACAGGACATTCAAATAGGGAATAATAAGAATGTACTTTTAATACAGAATTTTTGTATAACATTGTCTTAAAGGGGCGTTAAAGAAGGGACGGTAACGTAAAAAAGGGGGGATGGTATTGGAAAAAAAGGACGAAATTGTAAAAAAAGTGACGGTAAGAATGGAATGGTAAAGAAAATTACCACCTATTTTTAGGAAAATCATGTTAAGACTAAGTGATAGCCACAATGTTCATTGATTTTTAGAAACAGTTTTTAACATTGGATTAAATTCAATTTCTTTTTAAATTTACCTCGAAAAGTGCAGGAATAAACCTTGGGGACGGTGAGACTACCAATAAAGCCACGATGCTTGAAATTGATATTTAAATGCTGATTTAAATTCTACAGTAAATTTCCTGCCAAAGAATTTTAGACATTATTTCTCTAGCATACTTTTGCATGAGAAAAAACTTGGAAGAAATTTTGTGGCTGCATCTGAAATGATTTTCTGCATATTTTTAGAAGAGGGATGGTAATGAATCTAAACCCAGGGACAGAGTGTAAAAATAATAACAACCCTAAAAATGTGTGCAGGTAAATTTTTAGCTATATATTTATATAAAACAATAGTTATAGTTTCAGAAAAAAAATACATCGAATTATTTTTATTGAAACAATTTTATCCAGACAGCTCCAAACATAAAAATCAGCATCAGTTACACGGGACGGTATAGGAGTTTTCCAGGTATTTGGACCCCCAATATCGTCCAAAACTTATTTATCTCGTTAATATTGTTGTGCAATCATTAAATGGGATGTTCCCCAGTATATGAAATTAAAAAAAAAACACAAAAAATTGTATTAAATAAAAATATATTATTCAGGGACATGAAAGTCAAAAGATTGTGAGAATCCCCCAACTACTACCGCCGAAGTAACCTTCCACCAGTAAAAATGAATATAATTTTTTTCCATTATTTTTGATTGAAATGTTCCATTAATGATATTTTTAAATAAAGATATGTTTTCTACTTAAGTTTATTGGTGCAAGTTTGCAGCGATGGTACTGAAACCCTGCGAAAGCGGCTACAGTTGAAGCTGCACCTATTTGAGAATATGTCAGCTCCTCTTTCTTAACAGTTCCATGCTTTCAATCCTTTTAACATTTTAGCTACAGAAGTGGTTTGCCACTTAAGGGGTTAGCTGTAATTATTTTTTTTATCATAAACGTTGTGCCGTGTCCTAAGAAGGCGGTTGCAAATGTCGAGCGTGTTTACTTCAAAGGCTTAACAACTTATATTCACTTAGAATATCACAACATGATTTTTATTTTTATAATAAAATAAAAGATATTCTGGAGTAAATAAAAGTAGTTATGTGCACAACAATGTAATCTTGTTGAACAAAAAGTTTATGCATCCATCAAAAAAGTGTTTATGAGAAGGTGGCAGCTAGTCGATTAAGTCCACAAGGCAATGCATTATTTAATCGGTAGACGCTTGTCTTATTTCAGAGATTAAGATCTCTTCTCCGCGACGGCACCCGGTGCCCTGTCGCCGCTGATCCCAGGTATAAGTCTCCGGTCCTAGGAATTGTAAAATTCGGCCCTTTTCGTCCTTCAACTTTTCTCCGGAGAGAACCTTCTCCTCTCAAAAGTCGTTCTTCCAACTCCAGCCAAATCTAATCTCCTCTTCATCCTCCTCTCGTATATATATATCTCAGTTATCTCCCTCAAAAAACAATAGTGAGTTTCTCAGCCACTAACTGTCCGTTCTTTTCAAAAACCTCCCAGGAACCTTTTTCGCTATCCCCTGAATGGATACCTTGAGAACCTCCTCTTTTTTGCACACGGATCCTGCGATCATATGTTCTTGTGAGAAAGTATGTGAGTTCTTTTCCCACGCTAAAGACCAAGAGAATACCGGCTGCTCCTTTGCATTAGCAAACTGTCACCGATTGTCAAATGTCCAAGATCGATGGTGACTGAGTTGTTTACTTCATCTTACCGTTCGTCTTAGTGGACTTCACCATATTTTTACTCTGTTTTAGAAATACATTAGTTCTTTCTATATGGCGAGTTTGATATAGCTCAAATCTTTACAACGTGTTTTAAAAGTATATAAGTGTACTACATCAATGCCGCTTGTAGAACCTCTCGTAAAATCTACCATTCATTGCTGTGCATTTTAATGGTTAAACTATAATTGGTTGACAGAATTTCAGACAAAATCATGACGAGAAAGCTGTTATCGGCAAGGAAACGTTTGTTCACTTTTCTCCCTCGTCTCGTTGAATTTTTCTAGGCGTTCTGGGGGAAGTTCTGGAAGGTCTGATGATTTAGTTCGGACAAAAAAAAAAACCTTTTGAACCAGCCTTTTGTGGCCATGACGCTGATCCTTTTTTCATATAAAGGCACTTTATTAGCAACAATGTAAACTGTATTGAATAGGCATACTTGACGTGCTTTTTTTTTTTTTTAACAGAAATAAACATATTTTGTCCAGCAACTTCAATTAATATATGTAATGAAATAAGTACCACATTGAAACAAGACAAGTTCTAAACAATAATTAAAAGAAAGATTTCCTACTTCCGTGTATGTTTGATTATTAGTACTAGATTCCACGAAAAATAGCAGACTTTCAAATACGAATATGCACAAAAATAAAAGTCACACCCAATGAGTAGCAGGTCTTCTCGCTGACACAAAAAAGGAGGCTGTGTATGCGTCTCTTTTGGAGTTTGTATGGGCCGTGGAATTTGAACACCAATTTTTTCTTAAACTATTCATCACAATAAATTTTATTGCATAAAAATGGGCGAAGATTTTTTTTTAATTACTACCTTTCAGTTTGAAAGTATCATACAAGCGATGAAGAAATTCCAACTACGGTAACCTCCATTTTGGCGTCAGCATGTTAGCTTGGTAATCAGGGAGTGGGAACGAACGGGCATAGTGTCACTTTAACCGGTACAAAAAAATATATTTCGAGTTTAATGTTTCCAGTCAATTACTTTTTTTTTTTTATTATTTAGGATGATTCATTGCCAGCCCATTTTTGTGTTATTTAATCTTTCAATAAATAAGGGAAATATTTCTATTTCAAAAACCATGTAACAATTAAGGAATCTGAATTTTAAATAAAGTAGCACGCATACAACAATGTTCAAGCTGATTCGAACGAGAAATTTCTTCGTAAAATTAGTTAAATATACATAAACACATAAGTAAGTTAAGCAAACCAAATGAATAGTTTTACACAAAAGAAACTGGAATAAAATAGATTTCCTGATTCTTGAGAAATTTTTTGGACGTTCTAGAGTTAAAGAAATACCACTTATTTCAAAAGTTTACTGAAAAAATTCGCCCTTCTTGACTTCACATTTGTAGATCATCACATCTATTTTTTTTTTTTTAATTCATTCTTATGAATGTGCTCTCTTAGTTTTCTAGTGAAAACGGTTTTTTTAACTAACCCGACGCCCGATAAGTGTTGGCTACATTTTTTTTAAATTCAGGTTGCCTGATTGCCACCACTTTTTTGAAGTAGAAATATTGATCTTATTCAATGGCAGATAAAATGATGCAATAATATAGTCAATTATACTATATTTTAAAAACTGGGAGGAATAAAACAATCTGAATAAAAAAATGTAGCTCACACTGGTCTTGAAAGTCATGGGCGCGAGAATTAAGGGGTTAACCCCTTTAGGGGCGCCGTTTGCAGTCTGCAAACGGTTAATTTTAATGCCGAAATTGACAAATGGGACCAGAAAGTTTTTAGTACACTTTCGATCTCATAGTATACGTGAAAAATAGCTTTTGATTATTTGAAAATAAATTTGTTCTTAAATTGCGGTGTGAATTAAATATTTGAACATTTTTAGAGCAGAAATTCCTTGCCCCTGAAAGGGTTAAAGAAACTATTACTAACCCTTAACCCTCTCGATGCGTATTTGTTTTATCAAACGCTTCGCGACAAGAGCCTTTTAAGAATTTTTATTCTTTTGTCACCAGTTCTTCAAAACAATTTTTTTTTATAATTTAAATGGGAAAATGCTCTGATTAAATAAGGCAAAATTTACAATAAAAAATATCCGGTGGGAATAATCAAGGAGTGTTAATTAGACCAAAAAATGCATTCCCGAGAGAATCTCGGGTTGCGCAGCATGAGGGTTAACCTCTTGAGTGTCTCTGGTATATTATATATACCTCTTAATTTTAATTCCCAAATGCCACATTGGTACCAGAATTTAGGAATTACATTTTATTTTGGTATAGTGTAGGCGAAGAAAAGCTTTTATTTACTTCCATATAAACTTGTCCATAAATCACGTTTTCATTCAATCATTTTAACATTTTAGCAACAGAAGTACTCTGCCCCTGAAAGCGTTAATCGTCGCGGTTTTATTTCACGTGCAATGTGCCCGTCAATTTATAGGGCCCGAAAATAAAGGGGATTAATCGGGATTACTACTCTTATTCCCTTCAGGCGCAAATTAGTTCGATTCATAGCAGCTGGAAATTATTAGGTGACACTAAAGTATACAAACAAATTTATTTAAAAATAAGTAAAATTATTCTTTAAGTTCTTAAAAAAATAAAATTTTCATCCCAAAATTCTGATTTTAGGGATTCAAATTAAATGGCCTAAAAATTAAACTTCGCCCTTCCGTAAGTTAACCCAAGAATGCAGGTGCAGGGATGACATATGCAGGGTGCGTGCAGTTTTTACGTTTTTTCTTTTCATCAATAATTTTTAGAGAATATTTTTTAGCGTTTGCATGGACCCTTGATTTTCCACACCAGTCGCTTTTATTTTATTAAAAATAATAAGATGAATAAAACTTATAGTAAGTTATTCAAATTCAAGCGACCGTACAAATGCTTATTGAATTTCGCATGCAACAACCGCCATTTTCATTTCAGCGCATAAGCGTACTATTTAAAGACGAAAGTGTATCAAAAGAAACATTGTGTTGCGTCAAGATACCCGCTTTAACGCTTTAAGTTGAAAAAATACTTGTGCTGCTGGAATGTTTAAATGACACAAGAACTAGCGAACAAATATAAATAAAAATAACTAAAAGCTTGTATTCAGGTATATTACGAAAGAAAAATTTTATTTAAAGATCTGGGCGCCATTTGTCAGTTTGGTATTAAAATTACATCACCCTTGAAATGATTAAAAAACGCCAACTGCACGAAAGACATAAAGTAAGAAAATAGGCAATATTAGCAATAAGAATGTTTTGTAAATCTTAGATGCAAGTCGTGGATTGACTGTATACAAATCGCAAACCATGTTGCCAAATCTGGCGGATTATAATTCAGAAATTTCGAGTTCACACCAGAAAAAACTTTAATACATATTTTCCTTTGTTTTATTCACGGAATAGGCGCAGTTTAAACAACCAGAAATAACTATTCAAAGTTTTTGGGGAGAATTTAGAATTTCTTAGCGATAATTTCAACGCTTCCCGGATACTAGACCCATAGAACTACGTATTAATAAAGTGGAGCTGACATATCCTTAAAATAGTGAAGTTTCAACAGTAACCGCTGCATCAGGTGTTGATTACCGCTGGTAGAAACTTCCACCAAAATATTTACATAGAATTTTTCTCTTTATTTAATCGCCTTATTAATGCAAAATTTCAGTCATAAATAATAGGAGAAACGGATTATCCTTTTTTACTGGTGAAAATTTACTTTGTCGGAAGTCAGGTCGTGCGTTTTCGCCATATTGTGACAATGAGTGAAACAAACTGCCTTTTTTTCCAGGCAAACTGACACCAGTAAAAGCAAATAGAAAATTTTACCATATTTGCGAGAAAATATTTCCATGAATCGCTTAAATAAGACGAAATTTTCTATTCAGTTTTACTGGTGGGCAGTTTGCCCAGGCAGTAATAAAAACTGTAGATCCGATTTTTAAAAATAGCCACCATGTTGTGACAACCTCCTCAGTTACTTCACTTGCAACTGGTAGACAGTACATTATGTGTCTCCTCTTTTTTATTCATAACTCCAATACTAGATCTGAGCACTGACACAAAAATGTCGGCTGCCGAAGGCAAATTTTTTTAAACGTATTTACGGTCCCTTAAATTTGGACACCAGTATTTTATTAAATATTTGTTTGACTTGTTTAATCTCAGCAAAGTAAAGCATAAAAATATTTTAAAAATTATTGGTACGAAAATTCAAGGGAGCGTACACATGCTGAAACAAATTTGCCTTCGGTAGGCGCCATTTTTGTGTCAGCGCTCAGGCCTAGTATTCAGGGGGCAGTGATAGTTTTATAAATAAAGCATAAATGCGTTAAGCTGCCTGATTAGTGTTAACGACCTAAGTACTTTTTTAATAGCATTTTAAGAACTGCATTAGGTATCTTGTTGAAATCAACATATTATAAATATCTTTTTTATTCTCCCATTCCATAAATGCTTCTCTGTTTTTTGTACGACTCTTGATTTTTTTTTTATTTACTTCTTTAAGAACTCATACCTTATTTTCTGGTGCATGTGGCTCTCACTGGTTCAGTTTTAAAATACTTGTGTTTCTGAAGAAAGTTTTCTTGATAGTTTTAAAAATATTTTCATAAAAATTTACATTTTGGTTAGGTTTCTAAAAAACTAAAAAAAAAATGTCTTTGAAAAAATGGATTTTAAACAATTGACCGAATGGGAGGCTTGTGTATATAAATTGACACCAAAATTCTGGAGAAGTAACATGCTCTTCCATTTGAATAAATGCATTTCCGTATAGTATTTTTTCCCTTATGTAATCTCAGAAGTTTATCACATATTCTGCAATTAAAAAATGTGAATAAAAAGAAAACTATTCGATTATACCGGTTTTCAAACCTAATAGCATACTATTCCTCTTTAAGTTTGGGGTTGATGTATACACAAGAAAACACGATATTTTCTCAAAATTTGAGTGTGACACATTTTTAAATATTTCAACTTCCATTATTAATATTGTGTCTTGGAAAGGTTTCAAAAACAGCATTTGTAACAATGCATTTAATTATGTACTCGAAAAAATATAAACTTATTTTAAATAAAACTTTAGGAGTTTTCATGTTTGTTTTAAATGCGAGTAAATATTGCTGCTCTTTCATACATATGTTCCTCAAAAAATCGATTTTTTTTAAATTTTCATACGGGAATGATCGAGCATATACAAGCTATATTAGGAACATGCGTTACCATCAATATATTCAAATAAATATCTTCGTTTTACCTATACGCAGACATTTGTCTCAAATTTTGCGATAAAATTAATTAAATGTGACTTTTCGACAAATAGCAGTGGTGGAAAATTGGCGTAGAGGAGGAGCCTATTGACACCACTAAATTTTAGTAGTATTCTTCGCTTTATCTAATGATAGGATTTCTGAGTATTTATTAAGTTGAAGAATACTTCAAAATATTAGTGGTGTCAATAGGCTCCTCCCCTGCTCCAGTTTTCCACCACTGCAAATAGGGTTGACTAATGTAAAAACAGCACGCACCCGTATATTCGCAGGTTACTAGAAGTAAGTCACTTTAGTAATTATTTTTTTAAGTAAAAAAAAGTCATTCTCACCAGAAAACCTACAGACCACATTCTTAAGAATGATATCCATTAAACTAAACGGCCGATTTGGTTGTAGCTGCTGTTTTTCGTCATGAAAGGTGAGCTGTATAGCAAATGGTTGCAATAAGTTTTCGTTTTTGAAGACTGGAATGGGCCGAAACTTTTCTCGTGTTCTATTAAAATATGTAAGTCTGAATTTCCATGTGAAACAATTTATTTTTGTGTTATATATATTTAAATAATTTTAACTCTAACACTGCGATCAGGGGTCATTTCGATCGAATCCAAGTGAATAAATGTCGGCTCGAACTAGAAATTTCTTCATAAAATAAATTAAATAGAGGTAATAAATGAAGTCAATAAAGGGCAATAATAAATAATCAGGCAATAAAGTATGTTAAATAAATAAGTGAATTACATTTAATCTGAAGTCAAATACTTTTATAAAACTTGAGTAAAATTTCTCTAGGCTCTAGCGTTAACCCCTTAAAGGGCTGTGGGTATATTATATCCCACCTAATTTTAATGATGATTTGCACCTGAAACTTTGAATCAAATTTTGCTTTTATAACTTTGGTGGAAAAAAGTTGAAAAATTGCTTTTCCTTATTTTTAAACAAATTTTTTCAAAAATTCTGGTGTGAATTCAACATTACAGAAACGCAATGACTTGCCCCTTAAAGGGTTGAGAAGAAACATCTGGTTTGAATCAGCTCGAAATAAATTTATTTGGAAAATATCGATTTGACAGATGTATAATGGCAGAGGTGCCAAGTTGTCACTAATCCTCTGTAATATGTGGATTAATTTAACCCTGGTTTAATATACTTCGCACCAGAAATTTTTTCAGAGATGAAATTAAATAAGTTCCGCATAGAAAGCTGGAATTAAATAAATAAAGATTCCTCAAATAAATTTTCGGGTTCGAAACTTATTTAAACTGGGTCAAATTAATCCACGCATTACGGAAGATTAGTGCGATCTTGGCACCTCTGTAATGGTAAATGAATTATGATCATATGATATTAATATTATAATAAAAAATGAATAGATTATAAATGACGCATAAATGCGTCAAGCGGCTTGTATAGTGTTAAGAAAAAGTGTCTTGAAGTTGATTTTATATATTGTTTCAAAATCGATTGTTCAAACCTCGGAGCAGTCACCTTTTTAGCCACGACTAATTTTATGAATTTATTTTTATGGCAGATTACAACAAGAACTGCAATAAAAAGCTCACCACAAGGCAGGATAAATCTAAAACGAAAATTTTCAAAAGAAAATCGTGGTGTTAAATGTGTTGATTTAGTCTTTATTAAAAGACATCGTTCCGAGGTCGGCTTGTTATGTTTTACTGTTTATTCACATATTTCAGTACAGTATGTTTACTTTATTAATCCTCCGTCTACCAGACGGTTTCAGTGGACCCGACAGGCGCATTCAAAATATTTATTTAAACCAGAAATGTCTTTAACCCATTGAAAGGGACCGGTATATAATACATAGCTGCCAACTCTTCCGCTTTTTTATACCACAAAAAATTTGCAAAATTTTTCGTTTTGCAAATTAAATAATCGCCGATTATTTAATCTGCCGATTAAAAAATCTGCCGATTAAATAATCGGCAGATTTATACGATTTAAAAAGGAAAAATTTGCTATAAAATTTTTGTGGTACAAAAATGCGTAAGACGTTGGCAGCTATGATAATATATACCACTTTATTCTAATTCCAAAATGCTACAATGGCACCAGAATTTTGGAAATAGAATTTGCATTTATAATGTTCATGAAGAAATGCTGATTACTTTTTAAATAAATTCGTTCGCAAATCCTGGTGTCATTCCATCATTTCGATATATTAGCAATATAATTTCGTTGCCCCTGAAAAGGATAAAATAAACTAAGTACATAAACCAGTAGAATAAACAAGATAAATAGTTTTTATAAAAATCCTGGTGTAGAATATTTGTATAAAACTAAATTTCCGGTATTTCTGGGTTAAGAGATTTGAAGTAAGATATATAATAAAGGTCTATTTTTAAAAATGTAAAAAACAATACACGTGAATAGTTTTAAATTATCGTTAACTAAGCAAAGTACGAATAATTTTAAACTTATAAAAAAGTTCAAAGGTAAATGAACAAGTTATACCCAGATATGTAAACATTTCTTGACTGGAAGGTTAATACAGGGAGGTTTCTAAAAACATAAAGGTACATAATTAAAATAAATTAAATTGAGAAATATACGTATTTAATCATAACAAGACACTTACGTGTCTAACAGTGTCGTTTAAAATTACTCAGCATTACTTTATGACAAAAAACTTCTAAAATTCTGTGTTACAATTTCAAGTGTGTTTTCAAACATTGTATTAACATAGCCGCCAACTTCTACGACTGTTGGCCACCACTTATTCTTAATGGGAATGCTCGACCTACATCTGATATCAGACGTCTGAGATTAAATTAGGCGAAGTTTTTTTTACGATATCGTGGGGACCGAAATTCTTAGCTGTTGATAACTATGTACTAAATAGGCAAAATATGATACGTACGGATATGATAAAAATTATATATTTTACTCAACATTTAACGCTTTGTTAAGTGATTGTTATTGTTAAAATGATTTAATTTTAATTAATATTTGTATAAGTATATTTTAATGTAATTTTGCTTATATAAAGTAAATATATATATATATAACTCCATTTATTTAATTTCAAATTAAAAATGTCGGTAAATTCTGATGCGTCTCCAATATTATAGAAACTAAACTACTTCTAAAACGGTTTGCCTGTAACAGGGTTTAAATATATTACGTAAAAGAGGATCTGGTTATTTGCCATCGAACTTTGTCAGTTGTGTATATAAGTATAATAACAAGTAATATTATTATAAGATTTTCAAAAATAATCACAGCCTAAAATTCAATCTTGACAGTTTGGCGAAATTAAAATTAATTAATTAACCCTTTCGGAACTAGCGTCTCATACAGGAATCTTTCCGTTGGCACCACTTTTTAAAGCAGATTTTTAATTGTTTAATTATAGGAATACCATAATTAAATAAGACGGATAATACTTTTATTTATTACAGTTGCCGAAAATAATTCTTCATGCATGTATGCACTCATTGACCCGAAAATATTAACCCCTTTAAGGGCGCCGTTTGCAGTCTGCAAACGGTTAATTTTAATGCCGAAATTAACAAATGGGACCAGAATTTTTTTAGTACACTTTCGATCTCATAATATACGTGATAAATAGCTTTTGATTATTTGCAAATAAATTTGTTCTTAAATTGCGGTGTGAATTAAATATTTGAACATTTTTAGAGCAGAGATGCCTTGACCCTGAAAGGGTTAACCCATTAACCGCCAAAACTATAAAATAAGGATCTTAAACTTTTTGCTGAAAAACGTTTGCCACCACAAATTTCGAAAGAAAATATTCGCCTTATTTACTAGTCAACGATTATGTTTTTAAATGAGGTAAAATTTTTAATTTAATAATAGTGGTAGATGACTAGTTAATTTAACTTCTTCGGTCCTTGGGTCCCCATACGGCGACCTCTGTTCTTTTCCTTATAAAAACTATAATGTCCGATTTTTTTTATATTTTCACAACACTTCTTAACCCCTTGAGGTGCGGTGGGATATATTTTATCCCACCTACGAGTAATGAAGATTTCCACCAGAAAAAAATTATGAAATTTTACTTTTTTAACTTTGGTGGAAAAAAGTCAAAAAATTGCTTTTCCATATTTTGAAATAATTTTTTTTTTAATTTCCGGTGGGAATTCAGCATTATTCAAACGCAATTGCTTGCCCCTCAAGGGGTTAATAGGTGAATGTTTTTTTACGATCAAAGCAAACGAATAAATGGCAGCATCTAAGCTGATTCCCACGTAAATAAATGTTTTTTTTCATGTAAGTTTGCAAATTTTCTAAAAATGCCCAAAAGGCAGTATGACCAAGAAAGTGAGGTATTTTCATAAGTATTTAACTTAAATCTTTTTCAATAAAACATTTTGAGGATTTGTAGATTATTTACTTATTAAAAGCTCTTAAATTTGTGATTGCGTTAATATAGGTTAATGGTTATTAAATTGATGTATTAAGGGGTTTATAAATTTTTAACCTAAATTACTAAGTTCCTAAAGGATCAATTTCAGAAAATATATTTTTTCTGTGATTTACGATGCCATTTTGTTTGAAAAAAAAACAATGAATAAGCATTTGTATTATTATTTTAGCCTTGGAACTGAAGAGGTTAAGCATACGCATTTACTTTTAATGATGCGTCGACGCAACAGCAGCGGGTAATGAGTTAAATAACAGTATTTTCTTCCCTTAGCACTTTACATAGGCCTTGGTACTATTATTAAAGATGAATTGACACAGTGCTGTCAGTGGGCTACTTTTTTAAAATTCAGATTCCTTCATTGGCACCAATTTTTTGAAATGGTAAAATTTGCCTAATTTAATGACATATTAACAATAGAACCGCCGGAAATTTTACTCAAGTGTTAAAAAATATTTTACACAAGGATTTTTATTAAAAACTATCTAACTTATTTATTTAACTTATTTCTCCGTGGTACATATTTAACTTATCTTAGAAAGAAATTTCTGGTTCGAATCGACTTATTTTTATTAGCCACCGGTCAAAATGACCGCTAAGGCGGTTCTAGTGTTAAATAAGGCGAAAACAATGTGAATTTTTTTATTTCAAAAAAGGGGTACCAATCCAGAAATATGAATAAGAATAAAGTAGACCACTGGCAACACGGAACAGGCATATCCTCAAAATGGTGAAGCTTCAATTGTAACATGTTTCCCAATCACTAACAACGCCGGTGAAAATTTCCGCCAGTACATTTGAATAGAAATTTTTTCCTTACTTAAACGTCTTGTTAACGCATAAGTTTAGTCATATCTATAGCCCAAAACAGATATTTATTTTTACTGGTGGAAGTTTACTTCGGCTGTAGTCATGCTCTGCGTTTCTGACATATTGTGAGTATTGTGTACAATTTATCAAATATTGCATTATCTTAGCCAAGCATATTTAAAACCAAGATATAGACATAACCCAAAACGTATGCAAGATACTAATGTTTCAATTGACACTTTTGGACCGCAGCAATATTTCTTTAGTAGGGTGTGGAAATTAGAATCACTATCTAACAAGAATTAACTAAATATATCTGGAGCAACTTCCTAAACTTAATAACATATACTTATTTAAATGTTAGGTATAGCGTGCGGGTCGAGGAGGAAGGGCGCAGGAAAACGTATACTACTTTTCCTTATTTTTTTATTATTATTATTATTATTTTATTTTATTTTATTTTTTTGCGTTTTTGAAGAGATAAATTCTCCGTTCTTAAATCTCGCCATTCATATTCGTCAGAAAATGTGGTTTTATTTTGCTTGCATGTTCTGAACTTCTTCCTCAATGACAACTATCTTTTTAACTCTTAAGAGCATGATTCTTTATTTTGTTTCGAAAAAATATATCTGATTCAAAGAAAGGTTTATTACACAGAAAAAATAATGAAAATATCAGAGAGATATATTTCGTATAATACGTTTTCTTATGTTGAACGTCTGCAACGCAAGCAAAAACTGTTGTTATAAGTAAAATAGTGCAAAATTAGTAATTACTTTAATCAGTATGAATCCAGGTAATTTATTTTATATGAATTTTATATTGTAACAGTTAAATAGAAAGTGATTCAGATAGCATTTAACCCGCTGCCATCGAAATACTCAAGGCCAGAGGACGCGAGTTGTGACGTCATCACTAATCGGTCGAGGCTAACGAAAAACACAGGCTACCGCGGTGCATCCCACGTGTCTTTTTTTACAGACCGCTAGAGTGACGTGGTGCTCTTTTTGCACACCTTCATTAGTGCATTCAAGCATCCCGTGATCCCAGCGGTCTGTAAAAAAAGATCCGTGGAATGCACCGAGATAGCCTTTCTCTTTAGCGTCGTAATCGACCGACTTGTCACTAGTGTTGGAATTCACACTGGATAATTTTTAATAGAAATTTTCTTTTATTTTATTTGTGGACTATCCATCATCTTATAAAACAATAACAACTATTTACAATTACTGGTGGATTTTGGAATCCCTAAATAAAAATTCAGCCAGATGCGGAATGCCAAAGTTTTACCGCATCTGTCTGATTTTTTATTGGGGGATTCCGAATTCCCACCAGTAAGTTTAAATAGTTGTTGTTGTTTTATAAGATGCACAAGATGTTCCATAAAAATAAAAGAAAAAGAAAATTGCTATTCAAATTTTTCCGGTGTGAATTCCAACACTAGTGACAAGTCGGCCAATTAGTGATGACGTCACTAGTATCCTCTGGACTTGAGTATTTCGATGGCAGCGATTTAACACCTTGAGGGGTGGTCACCTATGATTAATGAAGATTTGCAACAGAAAAAATGTTATTAAATTTTGCTTTTAGGTGGGAAAAAGGGTAGTGAAATTGCTTTTCCTTATTTTGTAATAAATTTTTTGAAGATTCCGGTGCGAATTCGACATTGCAGAAACGCAAATACTTGCTCCTGAAAGGTTTAAGGTCCAATTAATTTAGCAACCTCGTATTAACCCTCTCGGTGCGTAATTGTTTTATTAAAATAGCTTCAAAATAATTCAATAACTTCTTTTGCCACCGGTTTTTCTAAACAAAACTTTTTGTGTAATTTAATCGGGAAAATATTCCGATTAAATGTGGAAAAATTTACAAAAAAAATAAATAACTGGTGAGAATAATCAAGGAGAATTAATTAGACGGAAAAATGCAGAATCTCGGGTTGCGCAGCGAGAGGGTTAACGACTTCAAACTATTTAATCTCATCAGACACCAGCGTTTATTCTTACATTTTTTTTTTTTTTACTTAAGTTATGAATTTATATTAACAAACTGATAACTAAGAAAGTTTCATAAAGGAAAAAAAAATAAAATTTACTATTTTTGCATTAAATTTGACGTATCCTGTAGGATACATGGGAACTCAAGCTTCTTTTTAATTTTGTTAACGTTTTTTATAATTAACACTTAATTGCATAGTGATGTAAATTTCCATCACCTTTTTATTTAATTTTTAATACATAAATTAAGTTCTTATAACCACTATATTTATATAGAAATATTAATCCTCTAAAAATTACAAAAATATGCTACTAAATAAAGTTAAAAATCTATCTTAAGATTTCTGGTGTATAATCCTTAATATAAAAATAAAAAACACAATTCTAAAAGAATAATTCATGCATTTAAGGGTTAACGTAAGATTTTGTTCTAAAATATTCATATTTTCAACTGATGATATTTCATGCAGCAGTTCCTTTCCATCGTGAGACAGAGAAACATATTGCAAAAAGTACATCACATTGTAGCTTTTGCAGATTTAAAGCCAGAATATCTGTCACGTGACGTATTTGTTTGCTGCGGAATTTCAGTAAAATGGGATGCAGACTGGATGTGGTTCAGGACACTAAAATTTTCCTGTTAATTTATTAACCTTATTTTATCTTCATTACAGTAAATATTCATGTCAATTTTACTCTTATTTAGTCCCAATGCATAATTGCCAAATTTTACGCTTTTCCCTGCCACTATTTTTTAACAGAGAAATTTGTCTCATTTAATCATCGAAAACATAGGATTAAATAAGGCAATTTTTTCGAAACAAAAATAGTTGTAGGGAAAAAGCGTAACGGTTGGCAGCTATTCCAATGTATATTTTAGGCAACATAAACAATTTAACATTACGTGTTAGAGTCAGCCCCCATGTATCGTATTGGATACATCAAATATAAAGCTACTTCATACTATTAAAATTACGCATTATTTAAAAATATTTTGTACTGGAATAAACTTCATTCATCTATTTTTTTATTATTTCAGAAACTAAGATTAAAAGATAAAATATTGTATAAATAACAATGATTAATTTTTTTTCTATGTAAATTGCAAACATTTTTGCCATTTTGAGATAACATGTAACCCGTCAAAGAAGAGCTGTAGAAAACAAATTGCTGTTTTGCTGTTTAGTGGTGCTATCTGTTAGACTCCATTCACAACAATTTTTTTTTTTTTAATTGGGGTCTGAGGGGGTTAAGGATGTTATAAGAAATAAACATAAAATATACCTAACTCTTAAATGCATGATTTTTTATTTTCTTTCGAAAAATGTATATGTAATCCTCAGAAAGGCTTATTGCACATGAAAAACAATGAAAAAAACAAAACAGAGTTACACTGTTCATTTCTTATGTTGCTCATCTGCAATACAAGTAAAAACTAAAACATTGCAAAATATTAAATATTTTAATAAGTATGAATAATAAATACCTTATTTTATATATTTTTTTTTATTTTGTAAAACTTAACTCTTAACCCTCTAATTCCCAGACTAGAATGCGTTCCAGAAATTGCGCAATCCAGAGAATGGGGATTCATATCAGAAAACCTAAATCATAGCTGCCAACCTTTACGCTTTTTTCATACGACTAAAATTTTATAGAAAATATTATCTCATTCAATCGTCGAAATCTCATGATTAAACAAGGCGAAAATCTACTTAAAATTTTAGTGGTAGCCAAAAAGCGTAAAAGTTGCCAGCTATGCCTAAATAGAAAATTTCAGTTTATTTAATAACGAAATGTCTGTATTAATTAAAACAAAAATTTTTATTTTAATTTCCTATTTTAAATTTCTGGTGTGGATAGGGAATATCTGAATAAAAAAATACAGTAAAACTTGAAAACGGGTAGCAAATATGCTACCATGGTCATTAGAGGGTTAAACGCAGAGAATTATGCTTTTAGAATTGTATTTTTCATTCTTATATTAAAGATTAGAGACCAGACAATTAAAGATAGATTTTTAACTTTATTTAGTAGCATATTTTTATAATTTTTACAGCTATAATATTTCTATATAAATATAGTGGTTGCTAAGAGTTAAATAAAAATTGATGCAGATATGCATAATTATGCATTTAACCTTTTGAGGGGCAAGTAATTTTGAATTCAAACCAGACTCTGCAAAAAGATTTATTGCAAAATAAGGAAAAGAAATTTTACGACCTTTTTTTTTCCCACCAAAGTTAGAAAAGAAAAAAAATAATAAAATGTTTCTGGTGCAAATCTTCATTAATCGTAGGTCGGATAAAATGTATCCCACCGCCCCTCAAGGGGCTAAGGGTTATGCACTTAAGGGTTAAGAAATATGGTATACTTAATAATTTTTTTATTATAACCATATTGTACCGTAAAAGTTTTAGATTTAATACAAATTAAATGCTTTAGAGTAAACTGTCTTTTATAAATTAAACTTTCCAAATTTTAAGTTGCGAATTCTTTCAGACAATTGGGCATGACCTATTTTAAAATCGTACTTTACTATTCACAGTTCTATTAGGATCACGTGAATTGTTCCTCGTTTAAAGAATAGTATGTCGCGTTAACACTTTCGCGGTCGATGTCCTTAAAAAGGTCACCTAATTTTTATTTCACTTGCACCAAGAATATTTAATAGAAATTTTCTTTTTATAAGACACGTGAAAATAAGCAATTTCTTATTTTATAATAAATTTGTTTATAAAATCTGGTGTCAGTCAATCATTTCATCAGTTTATAAACAGAATTACTTCGCGCCGGAAAGGGTCATCAAAAGCAATTTAACCAGGTAGCACAAGCTAGATCTGTAATATGTCTTGTGTGGGTACACTTTTACATTTGTTATCACTGCTTTACAAAGAGTAATCTTCGACTTTTTTTATTGTGAAAGTTTTAAATATTTTTCGCGTTTAACACCGTAAGCGTTGAGCCCGATAAGTATAGGTTACTTTTTTAAAATTCAGATTGTTCGATTTCCAACACTTTTTTTATGTAGAAATATTCGCCTTATTTATTGGCAAATAAAATTGTGTAAGATTAAAGACAATTACACTATTAAAAAAAAAAAAAAAAAAAAAAAAAAAAAAAAAACTGTTGGGATTCAAACAATCTGAATGACAAATGTAGCCTATACTTCCCCTGAAAGTCACAGGTGCGAGAATTAATTGGTTAACCACATGAAGGGTACCGGTATATTATATAAACCACTTAATTATAATTCCCAAATTTTACATTTGCAACAGAATTTAGGAGTTAAATTTTGCTTTATATAATGTACGCGAAGAAAAGCTTTTGCTTAATTTTATATAAATTTACTCATAAATCCCGGTGTCAATCAAACATTTTAACATCTTAGCAACATAAGTACTTTGCCCATGAAAGAATTAAAACAAGGAAAGACAATTATTTGAAATTACGTTTGGACATTTGAAATTATATAAACCTTTTTAAGTATAACTAATTAATTTTCTACTTAGTATAATGAAATCAAAAATCACTGTTCTGAAATACTGTTAATAGTTTCCACCAGATTTGTCAGTTTTAATTCGACCCACAGTTTTAATTCGAGATTTCAAATTTATACCGTAAAGTGTCTAGCCGGATAAGCATAGAAAAATGTCCCCAAGGCCAATGTCAGAAATAACACGTGTGGTAATAAGGCTTACCGTGAGAATGCGATATAGAGTGTTTTTAGCTTTTGACCTTGAACTGCCCTTGAGATAATTGGGTAAGTATGCGCCGGCGCCACTTTTTTTCAAATACGTTTTTCTTAAAAAGCATATAAGTTAAAAAAAATAAAACAGACACCTATTATTGAAGAATATATTAGTTCATATCATCGTAATTGTTCAAATTTAAAGAGGAAAAGATAGGAATATTCTAACAAGTTGTTAGCATTATATATGTTATAAATCAAAGAGCGCATCTTTGATTTTAAAGTAATTATTTTTGGTTAAAATGCATACCTTGAGCATTAATGTGCAAATTTTTCGTTGGTGTAAATATAATATTATTACATTAATAATATTTTTTAATATTTTTCTTTATTTTTCAATGCTAACAATTGGGTAAAAATCTGGAAAAAATATGTAGTATGAACTAAAGTAATTTTCAGTAATTGGTGTTGGTTTCATTTTTTTAACTTATAAACTTTTTGAGAAAAACGTAAATTAAAAACAGTGCCGCCGACGCATATTTTCACGATTATCTCAAGAACAGTTCAAGGTCAGAGGATATAAACACTCTATGTTGTCACGGTAAGCCTTATAACCACCATTTTATTTCAAACATCGGCCGTGGGGGCCATTTTGCTTTGCTTATCCGGCTAGACCCTTTCGAAAGAAGAATTTATTTTTTAGATAATCGATAAATGTCTCTTATTAAATAAAGATTAAAATAATACTCTTTATTTCTGGTATGAAATCGCAATTTCTGAATATAAATAGCACCGAACTGGCAACTCTGGCTTGCACGCGTACAAAACACGGCCCCGGTACCATGCCAAACTATCCAATATGAAAACAATGTTGCCAGAGGGTTACTTTTTTAAAATTCAGATTCCTTGATTGACACCACTTTTTTGAAATGGTAAAATTCGCCTGGTTTACGTTTTAATTAATACGTCATCAAATAACGCGAATTTTATTATTTCAAAAAGTGGCGCCAATCAAGAAATCTCAGCTGAACCCCTTGAGGGGCGCCGTTTGCAGTCTGCAAACGGTTAATTTTAATGCTTAAATATTCAATTGGCACCAGTAATTTTTTAGTACAACTTCGATCTCATAATAAACGAGAAAAAAAGCTTTTGAATATTTTCAAATAAATTTGTTTGTTAATTGCGGTGTGAATTATTTATTTGAACATTTTTTGAGCAGAAATGCCTTGCCCCTGAAATGGTTAAAAAGAGTAGCCCACTGGCAACACTGTTTATCATGTTGGATACTTTGACATGGTGCCGACGCGGCGATATCCTAAACACGTTTTTTTCATAAGTTACCTGGAAAATTCAAACAGCGCTATTAGAAGCACTGCATTTCTAGAGACGATCACGTATTGCGTAAACCAGCACGCACTTTTAACTTGCAAACCGTTACAATTTAAATAATCTGTAACATTTTTCGGGTGGAGAATTTTCAAAATTTCTGTAAGGCAGTCAAGTTTCATTCAGAGAATTTTGCTGAAATGAACAGTTCTAGTTAATTTTCTCACAACTCTTTGTACTACGCTGATTTTCAAAAATTATGGGGCAGTTACCACACTATATCGATTTTACACATTTTGTCGAATATCTACTGAATATTTTGACAAATTGTCCTTGAATTTATAGAAAGTAAATAACATATTCGACTTCATATTTTTCAGTATGATTTAGTCGCTAACGGTACTGATAAGAATCAAATAATAAATTTAATAATAAAATAATATTTGCGATCATCCACGTAGCATAAAATGCTCAAAATGGTTTCTCACTATATTAAATGACTATGTGGATCCTGTTCAACGTTTGTGTGCATAGCACTGATATTCATGAAGATGTTATCGTTTCAGCGTAGTGTTGCCAGTGGGCTACTTTTTTATAATTCGTATTTCTTGTTTGCACCGCTTTTTTGAAATCGCAAAATTCCCCTTGTTTTCACCTTTATTAATATGTCATTAAATAAGAAGACTTTTTCCATTCCAAAAAGTGGTGCCAATCAAGAAATCTTAATTTTAAAAAAGTACCCCACTGGCAACACTGTTTCAGTGAAATATTCAAAAGTTTTTTTGTTTGTAGCATAGTGAATTTTTTTTCTTTATACCCTACCAAATTTTCAATGACATTTAACACCACTTTCTGAAAACTAGAAAAACAACAGTATACTTCAATTAAAGCACCCAAATATTAAATATTTGATTGATGAGATATGATGAGACATCGACATTTGTGTTAAATCAGGGATGGCCAACCTGCGGCACGCGTGCCACAGAGATACCAGTATTTATATACAGAAAAAAATGCATTGTTTAATGACGGAATATCTGCAATTTAAAAAGGACAAAATTACAATTCTTAGAAAACGGTGTCAAATGAATTTTAGACAGAAAGGTTGGCCACCCCTGTATTAAATAATTTTTAACTGCGCATGTGTGGGAGATTTAAAAAAAAATATTTCATAATTTGGTAGCCAGCTATTTAGGGAAACTAATATGAAAACGTGAGTCAAAAATCTCAAAAATTCAGAAAGATGCTAGCGATAGATTCTAGAGTAGCTTTTTAAAAGTATCTGCCATTGGCAACTATTTTCATATTATTATTGGCACCACTTTCAAGAAACAAAAAATCTTTTAACATTACGGGCAAGAGAAATATACAACAAAATTAATTTTTTTTAAATGGTATTGCTGATAAAATATAAAAATAATGGTCAATGGTGGCCCCACGAGTTACTTTCAGAAAGCAACTCACTGTATCGCCAGAATATTTCTGAATTTTTGCGTTATTTGGCTGAAGTTTTTATATAAGGTACTTTAACCCCTTCACGCTCGAATTAAATTGCGGTTAAAAAATTCTAATTGCTTACTTGCACCACTTTTATGAAAAGAAATATTCAGCTTATTTAGTGACAAGTAAATCCATACTAAAATATAGCCAATTTCACTATTTTATAAAACTGGTGGGAGTCAAACAATCTGAGTAAAAGACGCAGCCCGAGAATATGACGGGAGCGAGAATTAAGGGGTTAACACTACAAAGGCCAGAAATTTCAGTCAAGTTTTATAAAAGTATTACACACCAGAATTTTGATTTAAAACAGCTTAAATTTTTTATTTAATGTGTTCACCTTACTGCATTTTAAACTTATTTTGTAACGTAATGACATGTCTCGTTTCAACCGAAATACATTCATATGGTCGCGGTCAGAATAAGTGCTCACGGCCGTTTTAGTGTTAAGTAGCTGATTACCAAATTATGAAATAAAAATTTTGGTATCTTCCACGAATACGCAGTTAAAAATTATTTCATACTATTTAATTTTTAATTGCATGCATAGATTTTAATTGCATATAATTGTCTTGCACTAACCCTCCTAGCACCACTGGTGTCTTATTTTATCCCAGTTATTTTCTATTTTGAAATTTATAAAGTTTCAAGCCAGACAAAATAAATAGATTATACTTAATATATGAAATTAAACAGACACCTTCTAGGATGATGGTACATTTAATAAAATTAAATTTCTGGTTCAAATCATGTAAAACTAAGTATCCTCCAAAAATAATAAAAGCTGGTACTAAGAGGGTTAAAGTGAAGGTTGAATATCCCGGCCTTTTTTCCCTCTGCGCATAATAATGTAACATGAAAATATAACACGTGTCTTTCGTTTTCTCTCTGTGTAGGGATATTTTTGTTAATTTTTCACCATTTGAGCTTATGCAACTTAATGAATGAGTGTTGTAGTCCCTAAGCGACAATTTTTTGTGAAATCATAATTAAACAGTGTGTTAACGGAATTTACAGTTCACTGCTTGTGTGTAAAAAACTCAATAAACACATACAAATACACATATCTCATCATATCTTACTAAATATTCAATATATTCATGTTTTAATTGCAGTTTGTACAGTTGTTTGTCAACTTTTCGGAAAGTTGTGTTATATGTGGTTGAAAATTCTCAATGCTACAAACAAAAACCTTTTGAATTTTTCAAAGAAACGATAACATCTTCACGAATATCTGTGCTATGCTAACGCAAAAGCACACAAACGTTGAACAGGACACATATAGTCATTTAATACTTTGATAGTGTATTTAGAGCATTTCCTGTTACATGGGTGATTGCAAATATTATTTTATTAATAACTTTATTATTAGCTCCCTAATTGTAGTAGCTACTAAATCTTCACTGAAAAATATGAAGGCAAAACTTTTTTTTACATCCTAGACGTTCAAAAATAGTTCATCAAGAATTTCAGTAGATATTCCACAAAATGTGCAAAATGGAAATATCTTTAACCATCTCTTTTTTCCATTAATTTTTCGACATCAGTGTATATTTACATTTAAGCGTATTGTAAAATCTTATTCACGTATTATTAAATAATTTTATGACGAAAAATTATTGTATTACTCAACTTCACAATCTTTGTAGTAACGTTTGTAATTTTTCAATTCACATTTCTTCTACAATTTTGGAAATTTTGAAATATCTATTGTAGCCAGTGGCATGGCGTTAGGGGGAGGGTGATCGATAATTTTGCTGAGAGTATTATTGTATGCTAAATTTTGCTTTGTTTAATCGTCTAATGTTAAATGTTTAAATAAAGCCAAATTTTCTACTTAACACTTTCAAGGGCAAGAGACTTCTTTTCGTATTAACCCTAGAACTACCGAAAATTTTACTCAAGTTTTATAAAAATATTACACATCAGAATTCTTATTTAAAACTATTGAACTTATTTACTTAACTCATTATTGTCTGGTTTACATATTTAGTTTATTTTAAAGAAATTTCTGGTTAGAATAAATATTTCGAATCGGGTCCATTGGACCCGTCTGGTAGGCGGAGGGTTAAGCTGAAATTAGCGATTGACATCAGAATCTGCAAACAAACTTATTTCAAAATCATCAAAAGCAAAAGTTCACATACTTAAAAGAAAAATTTTCATTCCAATATTCTGGTGCAAATGTAACATTTAGGAATTAAAATTAATTGGTCCAAAAATGAACCATCGCTTTTGAAGGGATTAAAAGTGCTTGAAGTAAAATGACTGACCCCTCCCCCCTAACATTACGGCACTTTTTGCAGCATATATAATTTTTTATATCAGTGTGTTCTATAACTGCAAATAATCAGATTTCCAAAAAAAGTCATCAGTTAAAAAAAAAAAAAAAATACGACATATATAAAAAATACAGCAAAAATTACAAATTACTTAATTTTTTTACATAAAAAGTCAATTTTTTATATGCACCTTAACCCTTGCAATAAAAATATAGCGAATAAATTGAAAATGTTTGCTGAATTTTGGCCCTTTAAAATATACATTAAAAACATACTTTTAAAACACATATTGTAAAAAAAAAAAATAAATAAATTGAGAAAAAGGAATTTAAAGATTGCAACTCGGAATATCTTAAAAGAAAACGGATGATATACAAAAACATTTGGCACACGTTTTAACACGTTCACGCCGGCGCGGTGGGTCAGACTCAACTGTCTCAGAGTTGTCAAGTCTCCAGCTTTTTGCACACCACTGTTATTTTAGAAAATATGTTGTTCCTTTAAATCGCCAAATTGTTCTAATTAAATAAAACAACATTTTCTGTATTAAAATACTGGTATCCAAAAAGCCGGAAACTTGGCAGCTCTGAGATAGTCGAGTGTGACCCACCGCGCCGGCGTGAACGTGTTAAACTTTCCGGCCACATACAATGTCAGAAGAATAGGAAAAATTATAATAATCATAAAACTTGATTATAGCAATTTTTCTATATTTTTACATTTTGAGATTTCTTAAATATATTTTTGCTATTTTAAGAATAATTTTGTATCTATGCGAGTCAATAACGCAGCGTCAGACGATGACGCACCACTGTACTAACAACATTATTATGTTACATATTAATTTTGGATTTATTTAATATTTGAACTTTTACGAATAAATAAGCAAAATTTAGTATACAATAATATTGGGAGTAAAATGGTGCAACATCTTATGGCGCTACACTTCATATGCGTGCAGTTTTAAATGTGAGTTCATTTCTTGAAATTCCACGGAGCCCGCCTCTTGTACTAAATATAAGAAAATTCCTGTTAATTACTTAGCACGTTTAGTACCAGATTTTGTAATAGTTTTCGGTACTTAAATATAGCAAAACATGATATTAAATATTTTGGGTAAAACCAGGGCCTTACAACGGTGCCTTCCTCCACAAAAAAAATAAATTAAAAATATATATATATATATATATATATAATAATAATAATAAAATAAATAAATAAGTAAAAAATTAAAAAAATTAAGCCAGGAATTCTGCACGAATAAGGGGTTTAAATAATACCAAAAATCTGTTAAAAATTACTGGAGGAGGTCTGCCACGACGTTAATCAGGCGCTGAGTAAAACAATGGAGTTATGAATAAAGGGGAGGGGACATATAGTATAGAGTCTAGAAGTTGCGAGTGAAGTAAATGGAGTTATGAATAAAGGGGAGGAGACATATAGTGTAGAGTTTAGCAGTTGCGAGTGAAGTAAATGGAGTTATGAATAAAGGGGGGGAGACATATAGTGTAGAGTCTAGAAGTTGCGAGTGAAGTAAATAGAGTTATGAATAAAGGGGAGGAGACATATAGTGTAGATTCTAGAAGTTGCGAGTGAAGTAAATGGAGTTATGAATAACGAGGAGAAGCATGTAATGTACTGTCTACCAGTTGCGAGTGAAGTAACTGAGGAGGTTGTCACAAGATGGCAGATGCTTTTTAAAAATCGGATCTATCGTTTTTATTACTGCTGGGGCAAACTGTCAACCAGTAAAACTGAATAGAAATTTTCGTCTTATTTAAGCGTCTTATTCATGGAAATATTTTCTCACAAATATGGTAACATTTTCTATTTGCTTTTATTGGTGTCAGTTTGCCTGAAAAAATAGTCAGTTTGTTTCCCTGGTTGTCACAATATGGCGAAAACGGAGGACCTGCTTTCCGCCAAAGTAAATCTTTACCAGTAAAAAAGGAAAATCTGTTTCTGCTATTATTTATGACTGAAATTTTTCATTAATAGGGCGCTTATATAAGGAGAAAATTTCTATATAAATTTACTGGCGGAAGTTTCTACCAGTGGTAATCATCCCCTGCAACAGCGGTTACAGTTGAAGCTTCACTATTTTAAGGATATGCCAGCTCCTCTATATTAATAGTTCCATGATGAAGTAACTGAGGAAGCTGTCACAAAATGGCGCTGATTTTTGCATCGAATAAACAGTTTCTGATGACCGCAGAAGCAAACTTCAATCAGTAAATTTTGAATAGAAAATTTCTTAGTATTTTAGCGGCTTATTCACGCAAAATGTACCTTAGAAATATGGTAAAATTATCTATTTATTTTAACTAGTGTAAGTTATTCCTGGTATTACAATACCGAAAATTCTATTTCTAAAGAGTAACGCTTGTGTACACTCTGTTTCTTAAAATACGAAGTGTCTTTATTTCCTCTTTTTAATATCGTCGTTCAGTATTACTAACAAATTAACATTTACGACAAAAAATAATATATACGAAGATTAAAATTTAAAGAAAATTTAGCTCTTAATGATGCAATTATTTTACCTTGCCATGTTACTAAAAACCATAATGAGTGTTATAAGCTGTAATTTGATTACATAGTCAAGGTTATGAATATTTCAAATCGCTTTTGGATACTTTTGGATCTTAGCCACATGTCTCTGAAAGTGATTAATCAAATAAATGTGCAGATAATATACTAAACTAAATTGCAGACATTTCTTAAAATTTTAGCATAGATTTAACCCTTTCCGACGCAGTGGTCCCACGTCGGGCCCACCTAGTTTTAACTCCAAACTTGCATGCGGCACCAAGAGTATTTGAATAAAATTTTGCTTTTACAATGAAAGTTTAAAGTAGCAAATTTCTAATTTCTAGAAAAGTGTTTTTTTAATTCCGGTGTCAGTCAAACATTTTATCGTTTTACAATAGATTTTTTCTGTGACGGAAAGGGTTAAGTCTTTTGAGATGGCATCCGTTAAACAAATTTTATTTGATTGGCACCGCTTTTTTTAAACAGATCACTTTACAGGTAAAATTTAAAAAAATGCTCTAAATAAAAAAGAAAAATATAACATTTATTTATTAATGGTTCCAAAAACAAATTCCACATGTACCTTTTCACGATGCATATATGTATCACCCGCCCCGAAAGAGTTAAGGGGAGAGTATGGCGCAATGAAACTTCTATCACTTTCTTCTGAATAGAATTTTGTGTAATTTAAAGACATATTCTCCTTTTATAAATATAACTTTCGTTACTATACAGGAAAAAATATGACATTTTGCTCCATCCTCTCTCACACTACGCGTATGACAACAATCCGTTCTTTTTATTACAATACCTTTTTTTTTTTTTATTAGAAAACTCCAGGGATGAAAGTGCTCCGACCCAAATTGTTGATTTTCACCACTAAATTTTAATGGAATCCTTTTCTTTATTAAATTTTAGAAATTCTGTCACTAAATAAGGTGAGAAATACCATTAAAATTTAGTGGCAGCAAGCAGCCATTTGGGAAGATTCGTACCGGAAACTTTTAATTAAATTTTACTTTTTTAATTTTTGTGGAAAATGTTATAAAACTGCTTTTCTTCATTTTCAGATAATCTTGATCATAAATTCCGGTGTGAGTTTAACATTACACAAACACAACCTTGTCCCTGAAACGGTTAACCCTTAACCCCTTTAGGGGACCTGGGATATATTCTATCCCACCGACGATTAATGGAGATTTGCAACAGAAAAATTGTATTAAATTTTACTTTTCTAACTTTGGTGGAAAAAAGTCGTAAAATTTCTTTTCCTTATTTTGCAATAAATCCTTTCCCATATTCCGGTGCGAATTCGACATTACAGAAACACAATTACTAGACCCTGAAAGGGTTAAATGCATAATGATGCATATCTACATAAACTTTTACTTAATTCTTTGCAACCAGTATATTTATATTGGAGTCTTAGTACTGTAAAATTTACAAAAATATACTACTTAATAAAGTTAAAAATCTATCTTAAAATATCTGGTGTCCGATCTTTAATATAAGAGCAAAAAACACAATTCTAAAATACACAATTCATGCCTTTAAGTTTAAGGGTTAAAATTTACAAAATAAAAAAAATATATAAAATAAAGTATTTAGATTCATACTTATTAAAATATTTACTTGTTTGCAATATTTTTGTTATGATAATAGTTTTAATTGTATTGCAGATGTGCAACATAAGAAAAGGTTGACGTATTATACGAAAGATGTATCTGTGATTTTTTTTCAATTTTTTCCTGTGTAACAATCCTTTCTGAGAATCATATTTAATTTTTCAGAAAGAAAAAACAAAACAAAACAAAAAAAATGCATTTAAGGGTTCAGAATATGATTATAAATAAACATTAAACGTATTTAAGAAATATGAAATCGATATTTTTATATTCTAACAGGACGACTAACTCGTGTGTTTTTTTTTGTTTTTAAACGAAATATTTTGAATATATTTTCCTTATAATATTTATCATGCAAAATAAAAAAATAATTGTGATGTGCATTTTCATCAGAAGGCATTTTTTTGTAGGTTTTTAACGTGTGAAATTTATCTTTTACTTTTTAACTTAAATTGTCCTGCATGTATTAAATTTTTACAAGTTTAGTGTAATATTTTTTTTTTTCCAGATGTAAAAAAAAAATGATAATAGAAATAAATATTAATTTTAATCATATTTGTGAGAGATATTTTCCACGAAAAAGCCGCTAAAATAAGCGTCATTTTCTATTCAAAATTTACTGGTGGAAGTTTTCTATGACAGTTATCATTAACTGTCTATCCGATATAAAAAAAAAAAAACAGCCGCCATATTGTGACAACCTCCTCAGTTACTTCACTCGCAGCTCGTACACCGCCCCCTGAACACAAAGCTTGAGCGCTGACGCAAAAAGACGGGTCTTTTTCAGCGTATGTACGGTCCCTTAAATTTTGGTACCAATATTTTTTTAAAGTTTTTCCACGTTATTTTTCTGACATTATATAAGTCAAAGAAATCTTTTATGAAATACTGATGTCAAAATTCAAGGGACCGTACATACGTTAAAAAGATCCGCCTTCTCCAGCCGCCATTTTTGTGTCAGCGCTCATGTCTAGTATGCAGGGGGCGGTGACTGGTATACAATACACTATATGTCTTCTTCTCTTTATTCGTAACTCCATTGTAGATCCTATTTAAAAAAATCAGCAGCCATCTTGTGACAGACTCCTCTGTTACTTTACTCACGGTGTGGTGTTATTTATGATGGCCGGTTATATGCACGAGGGATACAGGCCCGATGGGAAGTGCCCTCCGTGTGTGTCTTTCTAAGAGAACCTAACCAGTATTTACGCAAGTTTATACAAGGTTCGAAGAAAACCACGGTAAACTCCGAACAATTATGTTGACGCAACGTCGCGATTGGATTCGAGCCAGGCGCCTCCCGTCTGTCAGATTTGAGAGCAGAACCACTTGGCCACTGTTGGGGCGTTACTTTACTAACAACTGCTAGACAGTAATCTCTATGTCTCCTGCTATTTATTCATAACTCCATCCGTTCCACAAAGCTTACACAAAACTAGCCATACGCGCTGACATAAAAACGGAGGCTGTCGTAGACGGAGTTTTTTAAGCCTTTCTACGCAGGGCCTGATTAACTATGGGGAAATCTTCCACAAGTAAATTTTAAAAGAAATTGTCTTCTTATTTAAACGCCTTATTCGAGCAGAATTTCGATATTTAATAAGGTAAAAATATTCTATTCTTTTTTACAGGTGGCAGTTTCTCCCTTTGACAATCAGGCCTTGTTTGTACGATCCCCAGAATTCTGAAACCTGTACTTTCAAAAAGTTTTTTACTTATTTAAACTTCAGAAAAATAACGCGAAGAAAACTTTTAGAATTTATTTTTAGTAAAATTCGAGGAAACTTATAAACGCTGAAAAAACCCGCCTACGATATCCGTCATTTCTGTGTCAGCGCGTAGGCGTTGAATTTAGAAGGCTGCGTGTTCCATTTATATACGTTAACCAACATAAATATTGACGATAATTAAAATTAGCTTTTGTTTCTGTTAATTTCTTATGCCTTGAAGTGTACATTTTGCCATAATTCCCATCATGTGATTTAGGAACTTAATTAATGAAGATATGAGTTTACATTTATAAATAAGTATTGGGAGAGAATTACATTAGGAATCTAATTGAAATACAAGTTTACATGTATGATAGTGTAAAAATTAACAATAATGAGCATCCAATCAGATTTTGAAGAAAGCAAAATATAAAAATTTATGTTATAAATGCAAAAATATTTTATTGTACATTTTAACTAATATTTGCAATTGTGAAAAACAAATACTTCTAATTATCATCAGAATGAAAAGAAATTAAATGAAAAAACTTAAAACTTAAATATTAGAAATTAAAAATATGTTATAATAGGATTATATAATGTAATCGGATATATTATACTAAGAAAATTAAAAATAGTATTTTCTTATTTATTGAATGATAGAAATTACGTAAATCAAAGTTTTTTCTTTCAAAATTTCTAGTATGAATTTGAAATTTTAAAATAAAAATGGAGGCCAAACTGGCAACCCGATTCTAGCAGTGTTGGCAAATGGAAATTGTTGAAAGAAACAGATATTCATTTTTACTGGTAGTTTATTTTGGCGGTAATCAGACCACCGCCCCCTGAATATCATGCCTGAGCAGTGTTGCCAGATGGGCTACTTTTTTAAAAATCAGATTCTTGATTGGCACCACTTTTTTCAAACGGTAAAATGTGCCTTATTTAATGACATATTAATTTAGGCAAAAACAAAGTTAATTTTACCGTTTCAAAAAAGTGGTGCCAATCAAGAAATCTGAAAAAAAATGTTAGCCCACTGGCAACACTGTCCCTGAGTGCTGACAGAAAAACGGCGGCTGCTGAAGGTGGATTTTTTTTAACGTAACTAATATCCCTTAAATTTAGACACCAGTATTTTATAAAAGATTTCTTTGACTTGTTTTATATCAGAAATATAAAGCGGAAAAAACTGTTAAAAAGTATTGTTGCCAAAATTCAAGGGACCTTACACACGCTGAAAAAAATCCGCCTTCGACAACCGCCATTTTTGTGTCAGCGCTCAAGTCTAGTATTCAGGGGCGTTTCCGCAATATTGTGACAACCTAGACAAGCTCCTGCCAGCGTCAGTTGAAAAGATTATAATATATCGGTATATCGACACCAGTAAAAACAAATAGAAATTTTTATTATATTTGTGAGAAAATATTTCCATGAATTCGCTTAACCCCTTAAGGGCCAAGCAATAACGTTTGTGAAATATTGAATTCCCACCGGAATCTTTGAAAAATTCTAGTTCAAAGTAAGTAAAAGCAATTTTACGGTTTTTTTCCACCAAAGTTAGAAAAATAAAATTTAATAAAATTCTTCTGGTGTTTATTATGGTGTTTATTATTATTATAATTATGTAAGAACTTGCAAGAACAGAAATGAATTGATGCCTTTACTCGAAGCGTGTGGTTTACGGAATGTAGTGGAAACAGATCGCTTTTGATATGGATTGATTTCGGTCGGTCGGTTTCATTTAGCTTTAATCTTGTTTCATTTGTTTTTTCAATATGGTCTCGACAGGTAAATCTGGGGAATGTTGCATGCTTAAAAACAGTTTTAACCCTGCATTAGCGTGTCATAAGCCACGCAGACCTGTCTCCATCTTTAATTAGTTATTTGCCTTGTTTCTTATGGTTGTTTTGTTTAAGTTAAAGTTGGTTATGTTGTGTTTCTTTAAGTTTGTTTATTAAGTTAAATTATAGTTCTTATTTGGTTTGGTTAAGTTAATTTTGTGCTTCAATTAAAGTTTACAGTTTGTGGTAATGCTTGAAATAACTATTGGAATTTTTTAACTATATATATATATATATATGTGTGTATATATATATATATATATATATATATATAATTTATTATATATATTTTATATTTATATATATATATATATATTTACGAAGATTCATTAAAATTCTTATTATATGATTGTCAATTACGTGTTAATATAAGGTATATATGGGGAACAATTTTATTAAAATTTATGTGAACAACACGAACATTGCCACAAAATAAACTTTGTTTCAGCAAAACACTTCATAATTAACCCATTAACCGCAAAACTATAAGGTAGAGGTTTTCATCTTTTTAGCTAAACGACGTTCGCCATCACAAATTCCGGAAGCTGATTTTCGCTTTATCTGATTTTAAACTTTTGCGTCTTTAAGTAAGGCTATTTTTTTAATTGGAAAAAAAAATGGTGGGCAGGTAAATATTTTAAACTTGCACATTTATTTTGACTGTTGCGTCAACGTAAAACCAGCGGGTAATGGGTTAATGTATGCCAACTTTAATGCAGTAAGTATAGTATATCAGCTTGATAAGGTAAAGAAAAGTCAGTTAACCCTTTCGTGAGCCGTGGGATAGATATGCCCCACATAATTTAAATTACCAAATACAACAATTGCACAAGAAATTTTAAACAGAATTTTACATTATAATCTATGTGAAGAAAAAGTTTTTTCTTATTATTAGACAAGTTTGTTAGTAAAACCTTGTGTCTTTCAATCATTTCAACATTTTAGCAACTGAAGTATGCCCAAGAAATGAACCCTTAATTTGCTCCTTAAATACATAGTGACGTAAATCTGCATCACTTTTTATTTAACTTTTAATAAATAAATTAAATTCTTAGCAACCACTGTATTTATATAGAAATATTAATCCTGCAATATGCTACTAAATAAAGTTAAAAATCTATCTTAAAATTTCTGGTGTCTAATCCTTAATATAAGAATAAAATATACAATTATAAAAGAATAATTCATGCATTTAAGGTTTAACTCCTTCAGGGGCAAAATACTTCTTTTGCAAAAATGAATGATGGACACCAGTGTTCATGAACAAATTTATAAGATTATAAGTAAAAGCTTTTCTTCGCATGCATTATATAAAGAAAACATTAATTCATACATTCTGATGCCAATGTGGTATTTGGGAATTAAAATTAACTAGTATATTTAACTCCTTAATTCTTGCTCCCGTCAATATCACGGGCTGAGGTGTTGTTCATTATTTCTCGTGCCCGTCATATTTCCGGGCTGGAGATATATTGCTGGAAAAAACTTCTGAAACCAGAAAAATTCAACTGGCATTATTTCCGTGTTATGTCTTTGAATATTAGCGTTTGGGTTTGGTTTTTGGTGCTGCTTGTGATGTTGGACTTTGTATTGCATGTTTTGAAATACTTCACACTCAAAAAAATTATTAATAACCAAAATTTAATGTGTATTATGTCATTTCAAATATTATTAGTAAAAATTTGTTTGATGATGATAAACAAAGATCTAAGATGTGAAAAATAAAGGTCTTATTCGCATTAATTTGTATGATGCAAAACAAATATTAAAACACAGAATTCTTGCATGATGGCTTTTCCACAAATATGAATTTGTTCTATAAAACCCTTTTTTTTTCTCCTTAGATAAAAACTAATTGCGTATTGTATATAGAAACCTTAGAATTATTCAATTTCTGTAATAAAAAAAATAGATACTTTTTTATTTTTTTTCCAAATATTAAGCGACCGTTAACCCCTTTACGGGCACCGGTATATCCCCTTGAGGGGCAAGCAATTACGTTTGTGAAATGCTGAATTCCCACCGGAATCTTTGAAAAATTCTATTTCAAAATAAGTAAAAGCAATATTACGGCTTTTTTCCACCAAAGTTACTAAAGTAAAATTTAATAAAATTCTTCTGGTGTAAAACTTCATTAATCGTAGGTGGTATATAATATATACCGGTGCCCCTCAAGGGGTTAAATAAGACAAAATTTTCTGTTCAAATTTAATCGTGAGAAACATTCCCGCCCCCCCCCCCCCCCGGTGGCAATCGGAAACAGTTAATCCTATATATATAAAAACAGCCGACATTTTGTGACAAGCTTCTCAGTTACTTCACTCGCAATTGGTAGACCAGTACACAACATGTCTCCCCTCTTTTTTCATAACTCCATTACGTGATATATGTGAAACGTGATATTTTGTGTGGATGTTTTGTTATTCTAAGAAATTTTATGGATTAACGTCATGATAGAAAATTTTAAATATTTTAAAGTTATATTATTTCATAGTAACGCATTGAAATATTTTATAATTATTATAAATAAATTACTGCTTTATTTTGCAAAATTTTTATATTTGAAATGTTCATAATTAAATTGTATTAAATTGTAACTTATTTGAATAAATCTGTATAAAAAATAATTTAGTTTTTTATTGGTGATAGTACGCCCAGGGGATTCAAGAAATTTTAATAACCCTTTTTCTTAACCTTCCGTCTATCAGACGGGTCCATTGGACCCGACATGTACATTCAAAATATTTATTCAAACCAGAAATTTCTTCAAAACAAACTAAATGTATAAATCAGACAATAATAAGTTAAATAAACAAATTAAATAGTTTTAAGTAAAAATTCTGGTGTAGAATGTTTTTATAAAACTTGAGTAAAATTTCCGGTAGTTCTAGGGTTAAGGCATTGGTCGCATTATTTAAACTCAGGCTTTTTTTCAATAAATTAGTGAAATATTACTAATTAAAATATCTTGTATTCAAATACCCTAAAGCGTAATAACCCTATTTATTTTTTGTTTGTTGCTTGTTAGAATAAGCTAAAACATTATTAATTATAATTACCTTTAAGTGTATAGTTTCAATAGTTGTCTTCTTTGCATTTTTGAATTAAACAAAAATTTATACAAATTTCAGAAGGAATGATGGATATTCAGGTTAAATTGTCGCACAAATACCCTTAATAGGAATTGTTTTTTCAGCTATGGAATAATTAAGAAATAACTTAATCTTTTGATTACAGGATAGGTCTGGTAGCTATTTTTATATTTATTCCTACCACAATTTACAAAAACATTTGTTTCGGGTAAATTTATCTTAAAATTTTACTGGTACGGCTGTATGGCATAGGATAGTAATGGAGTTATGAATAAAAAGGAGGAGACATATACTGTATTGTCTACCAGTTGCGAGTGAAGTAACTGAGGAGGTTGTCACAATATGGCAGCTGCTTTTTTAAAATCGGTTCTTCAGTTTCTGACTACCGATAGGTCAAGCATCCCACCAGTAAAATTGAATAGAAGATTTCGTCTTAAAGAAGCGTCTTATTCATGGAACTTTTTTTTTCAAAAATGTCATAAAAATTTCTATTTGTTTTTACCGGTGTCAGCATGCCTTATAAAACTGTCAGTTTGTATCCATGGTTGTCACAATAGGGCGGAAACTCAGGGTCTAACTACCACCAAAGAAAACTCCTACCAGTAAAAATGAAAATTTGTTTCTACCACTATTTATGACTGAGATTTTGTAAAAATGAGGCGTTTAAATAAGTTTAAAATATCTATATAAACCTACTGGTGGGAGCTTCCACCGTCGATAAACAACCCCTTTGATAGCGGTTACAGTTGAAGCTTCACTATTTTAAGGATATGTCAGTTCCTCTTTATTAATAGTTCCATGAGGATAGTACGACCCCGTAATCAATGGGTTAAAACAGTTTTTTGTTAGGTTTAGTAGTCTATTAGATTAGATTAAATTTTTGTGTGAAACCACTAACCTGCGCAATGTTTGAAAAAAAATCAAGAATTATACAAATGTACCGCAGTATTTTGAGAGAATTGACTTATGAATAAAGAGGCAGAGACATATAGTGTACAGTCTACTAGTAGCGAGTGAAGTAACTGAGGAGATAATCCACCGCCCCCCTAAATACTAGGCTTGTGAGCTGGCACAAAAATGGCGGATATCGTAGGGGGATATTTTTTATGTATTTACTGTCCCCTGAATTTGTAAAAGATTTTTTTGACTTGCTTTATCTCAAAAAAAAAAAAAAAAAAAAAAAAAAAATGGAGAAAACTGTTAAAAGTTATAGGTACCAAAGAAGGAACCGTACACACGCTGAATAAAGTCCGCCTTCGGCAGCCACCATTTTTGTGTCAGCTCTCAGGCCCAGTATTCAGGTAGCGGTGAATTTATTAAGAGATTGCGGCTGCATTTTTAAATGGAACCCGCAGTTTCTGATTACCACCGGGGCAAACTTTCCACCAGTAAAATTGAATTGGATATTTCATCTTATTTAAGCATATTATCCATGGAAATGTTTTTCCACAAATATGGTGAAAATTTATATTTGTTTTTACTTGCGGCAGTTTCCCTGGTAAAATAGCCACTTTGTTTCACCGGTTGCCACAATATGTCGGAAACGCAGCGCCTGATTACCGTCAATGTAGACAGTAAAAATGAAAATCTGTTTTGGCGGCCATTCTTTATGTCTGAAATTTAGAGTTAATAAAGTGTTTAAATAACGAGCAAATTTCTAAATAAATTTACTGGTGGAAGTTTACACCGGCAGTAATCAACTCCTCGAAATCGGTTATAGTGGAAGCAGTGTTGCCATTGGGCTACACTTTTTTAATTCAGATTTCTTGATTTGCACCACTTTTCTGAAATTGAAAAATTCCCCTTGTTTTCGCCTTAATTAATATGTCATTATATAAGGCGAATTTTACTGTTTCAAAAAAGTGGTGCGAATGAAGAAATCTGAATTTTAAAAAAGCAGCCCACTGGCAACACAGAGAGGAATTTTCGCTATTTTAACCCCTTAATTGTTTAATTTTCTTTACTCCATAAACTATAAACAGGGAGACAAAACCAATCTTTAAGTACAAACATATTGGCCTTAAATAATCGAGAAAGGTCTGCCAATGAATGAACCGAAGATTACAAGAAAATATTAGTGATGTCGAAAAGATTTCAGTAACGAAGCAAGTTAACATTTCTTGCCCGAAATAAGTTCGGGCAAAACAGTTATGTGAATAATTTTCAAACACTTTTGGTCGTTTTAGTGTTAACCCTTTGCATAGTTTCCAACAACTAACGCTTTCTGTACCACAAAAAATGTACAGTAAATTTTAACTCTTTAAATCGCCGTAATCTGCCAATTAAATAAGGCAGAAATTTATATTACATTTTTGTGCTCCAAAAAAGCCGAAGAGTTGGCAGCTATGCCTTTGATTACGGGATTGGGACATGTCGTCGGTACCATGTCAATCTATCCAATGTGAAAACAGTGTTGCTTGTGTACTACTTTTTTTTTTTTTTTGTAAATTCAGATTTCTTGATTAGCTCCAACTTTCTGAAATGGTAAAATCCCCCTGATTTACGCCGTAATTAATACGAGGTCCTTAAACCCTTAATTCTCGCTCCCGTCAATATCACGGGCTGAGGTGTCGTTCGTTATTTCTTGCTCCAGTCATATTTCCGGGCTGGAGATTTATTGCTGGAAAAAACTTCTGAAACTAGAAAATTTTAACTGGCATTTCGGTGTGAAGTCTTTGAATATTTTCGTTGGGGTTTGGCTTTTGCGCTGATTGTAATGTTGGGCTTTGTATTACATGTTTCGAAATATGTAACACTTAAAAATTTATTAGTAATCAAAATTTAATGTATATATATTATTTCAAATATTATTTGTAAAAATGTGTGTGATGATGATAAATAAAGATCTAAGATGTGAAAAATAAAGGTTTTATTCGCATTAATTTGTACGGTGTAAAACAAACATTAAGACACAGAATTCTCGCATGCTGGCTTTTCTACAAATATGAATTTGTTCTATAACATCTTTTTTTTCGCCTTAAAGAAAAAAAAAAACTAATTGCATATTTTATTTAGAAACCTTATAATTATTCAATTTCTGTAATAAAATAAATAGGTACCTTTTTTGATGGTTTTTCCAAATATTAAGCGACCGTGAAGGTGTTAAATAAGGTAAATTTTAGTATTTCAAAAAAGTGTGCCTCTCAAGAAATCCGAATTTTAAGAAAGTAGCCCACTGGCAACACTGTTTTCCTATTGCATAGATTGACATGATATATCCTTTCTTTCTCGCTCTGTTTAACTTGTTCCATAGCTGCCAACTTTTACGCTTTTTTCTTACAACTTAAATATAGTGGTATTTATTTTTCTTATTTAATCGGTTAAATCTGCGAATAAATAAGAGAAAAATTCTTTTTAAATTTTAGTGGTACCATGAAAACGTAAAAGTTGGCAGCCATGCCTTTAACCGAAACATGAAAAAATAGCTGATCGATTACATAGTTTCCGAGTAAAAGAATCTGAAATCTTATGTATTTAAGATGAAAACTAAATATAAATGTGTGTCAAAATATAGTTTGGTTTGAATTTGAGAACAGCATTCGATAAATCCTGTATACAGGGCTCCCACTGGTCCGTTTTTTGAACACCAGTTTTATTAAAGATAAAATTTCGTGGTAGGTTTCGGCAACAATTGGGACAAAAACGCCTCTCCGGGTAAGTTTCTACGAAATTTATAAAGGAGATTTTTGTTATAATAATAGTGGTGTTCAAAAAACGGACCGAGTGGGAGCCCTGTATATAAATAAACAAAATCATAAAACTATTTTCAGTACCATAAATTGGAGTTACATGGATACAGGGTTGATACTTCAGAGCTGCCTCTGGCGATTCCTTTTTTTTTAAATCTATTTGTACCTTTGTCTCACAAAAAATAATTTTTGCCATACACTTGTACAATTTTTGCAAGAGATTTCTAGAACAAAAAATATATTTTTGAAAATGAGGCATAAAAAAATAATGGTAAGTGTCAGACCCGTACTTGGAATAGAAAAAAAGTGTCTCAGATCATTCAAGTAGCCACAATATGGGTACACTGAGATGGATTGCGTGACTCACTTCAAATACCACTATTTTTGCACAGATTTAATTTCCCTCATCTATTGATGATGTGTCAGATATTAACCCCTTAGGGGAGGAGCTTTACGTGTACGTGACGCAAAAGGCGTTCAGAATCCTCGATTATTCCCACCATTTATTTTTTATTTTAAATTTTGCCTTATTTAATCGGAGCATTTTTCCCAATTAAATTAGCAAAAATTTCTGTTTTGAAAAACAGCTAATAAAAGATTAAAAATTATGTAAAAGACGTTCGTCGCGAAGGTATTAAATGAATCGTAGACTACATTTTGAATACTGTCATAGTAAACGATTTTTAGGCGAAAAGGTTCTGTACCTCAAATCAACAGCGTTCGGTTTTAGTGTTGCCAGGTGTCCTGCGTCTCCAGATGCACTGAAGAAGGCTAGTATTTTAACCCTTAAAAGCGCGATTTTTTATGTCGTTTCGAAAAAATGATATATGATTCTCTGAAAGATTTATTACACAGGAAAATAATGACAAAAATCAGAGATGCATTTTTCATATAATACGTCAATCTTTTCTTCTGTTGCACATCTGCAATATAAGTAAAAACTACTGTCGTCTGCCTGTTTTACGCTAAAATATTGCAAATTAGTAAATATTTTAAGAAGTATGTCTCGAAATACCTTATTTTATATAATTATTTATTATATAAAACTTAACCTTTAACCCTTTAATTCCCAAAATAGAATACGTTCTAGAAATTAAGTAGTACAGCAAATCTGACTTTACACCAGAAAGTTTCAATGGTTAATTTCTCTTCATTTAAAAAACGGAATGTCTGTTATTAATTAAAACACATATTACTATTTTAATTTTCTGGTGTGAATTAATTATGTACGAATAAAAAAAATCTATTAAATTCAAAACACTGTTGTTTGCATATATGCAAAGCTGCGCACTAAAGGGTTAACACTAGAACGGCCGGAAATTTTACTCAAGTTTCATAAAAATATTTTACACCAGAATTTTCATTTAAAATTATTTGACTGATTTATTTAACGTAAATATGCGCTTTTAAAATTTAATTTATTTGGTGAAAGAATTTCTGGTTCCAATTAACATTTAATCATATGGTCGGAGTCGAAACGACTCCTTCCGGGCGTTCTAGTATTAACCCCTTAATTCTCGCTCCCGTCAATTTCACGGGCTGAGGTGTCGCTCGTTATTTCTCGTGCCCGTCATATTTCCGGGCTGGAGATTTAATTGCTGTGAAAAACTTCTGAAATTAGAAATATTTAACTGGCATTTCCGTCTGAAGTCTTTGAATATTCCTGCTTGAGCTTCGCTTTTGTCGCTGATTGTAATGCTGCAATTTGTATTGCATGTTTTGAAATATATAATACTCAAAAAAATTATTAATAATCAAAATTTAATGTACATATATTATTTAAAATATTATTTTTAAAAATTTGTGTGATGATGATAAATGAAGATCCAAGATGTGAAAAATAAAGGTCTTATTCGCATTAATTTGTATGGTGTAAAACAAACATTAAGTCACAGAATTCTCGAGTGATGACTTTTCTACAAATGCAGGGGTTGCAGCATATAGGACAGATTTTATTGTTCTTACCAGTAACTTTTTCAATAATCTTCATGGAATAGTCCTATTGCATATCTTATAAAAATTTCTCTTGTCGATTACTGATAAAACATACTGGTAGGAACAATACAATTTGTCCTATATGCTGTGACCCCTGCAAATGTGAATTTGTTCTATAACATCTTTATTTTTCGATATAAAAATAAACTAATTACATATTTTATTTAGAAACCTTATAATTATTCAATTTCTGTAATAAAAGAAATAGGTACTTTTTTGATGGTTTTTCCAAATATTAAGCCACCGTGAAGGGGTTAAAGTAATTTTCTTCGACTTATCTAATGGCAGAATTATCTGATATTACAGATGGCCAAGACGGACATGCTTTCAACCGGAAATGTTATTTTGACAAAACTTTCAAAATGAAATCTAAACTGTACGTTATTGAAAGAGGACAAATTTCCTTGTATATATTTTCCGGTTAAAACATTTATGTCTTGGATCAGACTACAGAATAATTAACAAATGTTGCCATCTATGGGTAAAGCTCTGACCTAGCTCAAAGTTTCTAACACTTGCTACTGCAGCGAAAGTATAAGCTTGGCGGTCAGCGCTATAATGGAGATGACGACGCTAAAGCGACAACGATACAGTGTTGCCAGTGGTGTACTTTTTAAAAATTCATATTTCTTGATTGGCACGCTTTTTTGAAGTAGTAGAATTCTCCATATTTAATGACATATTAATTAAGGCGAAAACAAGGGGAATTTTACAATTTCAGAAAAGTGGTGCTAATCAAGATATCTGAATTTAAAAAAGTAGACCACTGGCAACACTGCAGCGATGCAGTTGTTAGCACAGCCGCGGCAGATTTCTGAGAAAGCTATAAGTCTGGAGACTCTTGCAGCGGTGTTTTTCTAACAGCGGAGCTACATATACGTTGAAAAAAGTGGAAGATATATGATTATATACGGTAAGCTGTGAAAAAAATATAGTATAATGCTCAAACTTTGGTACTTCTTTTTCCAAGTTCCCATTACACTTTATAAATTTGACATGTTTATCTATCCACTGTACCCTATAAATACAGAGAAAATCACCGCCAAGGCCGGATTACCAACGGGGAAACTTCCACCAGTAAACATAATAGGAAATTTTTAATTTATTGAATAAAGAAATTCTTCCCGTAATAGTTGTTTAAATAAGAAAAAAAGTGTTAATTAAAAATTTACTAGTGGTATTATTCCCTTCCGTTAATGAAGCCTTAATCATCGCATTCATTTTTTCTGGACTTCAAGACGAACTTAGTTTTTAATTTTTCTCAAAAAGACATAGCTGGAAAATTTCCATTTTTTTTTATTGGTAAACGTTTAGGAAGAAATTTTACTTAATTAAACGTGTCATGCGTGCATAGATAGTGATTTGAAATATATTTGATTTCATTCATAAACCCATTGACCCAGGGGTGTAAAATGTATGAGCCAGCGGACCGTCTCTCACCACTAAATTTTATTCGTTATTTTTCGTCTAATATTTCAGCTAAATCTTTTATAAGAATGCTAATAAAATTTAAGCGAGGAAAACTAATAAAATTTAGTGATGAGAGACTGTCCGCTGGCGCCTACATTTTTACTCCCCTGACTTAACCCTTTCCGGAGCGGAATAATTATGTTTGTAAAATGATGAAATGATGGACTGACAAAAAAGCACAAAAGAATTTCCTAGAAAGTTAAAACTTGATTATCTTCCCATACTATATAAAAGAAAAATTTTCATCAAATATTCTGGGTGCCAGTACTCTTAATATTATGTGTCTTTTTTTGTTGACACCTCCCGCTAAGCGTCGCGCCCGCTAAGTGTAGACTACTTCTTTTTTAATTCGGATTGCTTTATTGCTACTACTGTTTTGAAGTAAAAATATTCTCCGTATTTAATGGTAGATAAAATGACTATAGAATAAAGCCAATGACACTATTTAAAAAAAAAAAAAAAAAAAAAAAAAAAAAAAAAAACGTGGAAATCAAGCAATCTGATTTTTTTATGTAGCCTACATAGCCCGCGGTAGTCATGGACGTGAGAATTAGGGGGTTAAATAAAATTTTTGGCTGAAATATGTTTATTTCAACGCCAGATATCTGCTACAAAACAAAGTATGAGTAATAGACCGGGAGCCGGCCTATTACTGGCTCCCGGTCACCTCATCGAGTCATTGAGACAATCACCTTATCAAGTTCACGGATGAAATTCTAGGATTAGTTAAATCTTGATTCACATATTAAAACGCAATCGGTCTGATAAGACATACCTTGGTGGAAAACACCGGAAAACCCGATTTTTGCGGCTGACTCATAGGTTTACCATTGTGTTTTCCTGCACCAAAAGGAATGAAGACATGGAGGACTGGGAGCAGGAAAACACAATGGAAAACCTACGGGTCAGCCGCCAAAATCGGGTTTTCAGGTGTTTTCCACCAAGATATGACTTGACAGCGATGACAGCAATGACCACCTCGGGAACTCAGCTTTCGCTTTAGAGTGTTAGTGCAATCCCGATGGGTAGACCACATCCACTTTCCTCCCGACTCTCACTAGAGTGCGAGAGGCAAGCTTTGGGTCCCTCTTCAAGCTGCTGAGATTTATTTCGGTTACTGTGAGATTTACATTTACAATCACAATTGGTTACCCAATTTCTGGGTGGATCTTTGATTTGTTACATGCACTTTGAAGAGTTTCTGTACAATTAATTTTCTTTGCTTACTATGCTTACTGTTATATACCTCCCGCAGATTATTTATTCTAATTGGAGTTTATTGATCAGCATGTATATATATATATATTTTTTTTAAATTTTATTGAAAGTATTAATGATCTTAAGTAACAATTAGTATTTTGATTTAAGTTTAAGGGTTTTTTTTATAGATATAATCTGTGAGAGGCTTACATTATTACATAATTGTTTTTATAGTTTTTCATATTTGAGTTTCTGTTGACTTCTGAGCATTATTTTTAAGTTTTTTTTTTTTTTTTTTTTTTTTTTTTTTCTTTTTTTTTTTTTTTTCTCAGCACACACCTCACAAACATATTTCATAATCTTGTTGAAGTTTACACGCTGACGCACCTTAGCTAGTATGAGTTCAGCGTTGTGTTCCCCATTGCCAGCTGTGCTCTGTAGACTGGGCACACACTCGAATCCGCTGTGTGCGGGAAATAACTGTCATAATCATAACAGTTTGTGCACCTGTGCTCTGATATTATGTCTTTACTGGGGAACACTGATGTGAGATGGCCCATTGAACACTTTGCACATATTGCTTTACGGTTGCATTGTTCGTCGGAGTGGCCATAGAGCTGACTAGTGTTGCCAGTGGGCTACTTTTTTAAAATTCAGATTTCTTGATTGGCACCACTTTTTTGAAACGATAAAATTACCTTTGTTTTCGCCTTAATTATTATGTCATTAAATAACCGGCCTTTTACCATTTCAAAAAAGTGGTGCCAATCAAGAATCTGAATTTAAAAAAATAGCCAATCTGGCAGCACTGGAGCTGACGGTTTTTACACCTCACACTGTTAAACATTTTGCAGCAGTCTGGCAGGTTATTCGACCGTTTTTTGAAAAAACGGTTTCATAACCATAATTTAACTGTATTCTGACCATAAAATGGCCAATAATATGGTCAGAATAGTTTTAAATTAACGGTTGTGTAATCGTTTTCGGAAAAAACGGTCAAATGACCTGCCAGAATGCTGCAAATTTTTAACAGTGCACTAATGGACGTTATTTGGGTATTCTGCAGTTAGTAAAAGCTACTTGTATCCATTTTAGCTGTAGTATATTTTCTGCTGTTTCGTTTTCTGTTTCTAATATTAGTTGGTTGAGTTTATATTTGTCTCTTTGTAGCATTTTGTGTGCTCTTATTATTGATTCATGGCTTTGCTGTTTTTTGAGGGGTTCAACATTTGACTCTTGCTCACCGATTGCATTTTAATATTCCAATCAAGATTTAACTAATCCTTGAATTTCATCAGTGAACCCTATGAGGTTATTGTATGTGCTGCCGGCTCCCGGTCTATAAGAAAGGTCAAAGAAAATGGTAGTGCATAGATCTCATTAAATCAACTTTTTAAATGCCAGTTTTTTTAAAAATTGAAATCTTCTTTTCAGTTTTTTCTTGCAAATTTTATCCAAACGTTCTACGAATGATTTATTTATGATAAATTCTGAAAAAAAATTACCAATTAAACAGCTTCTTTATAAGTACTGCAGGATTGACGGTTTGGTCTCCATTTTTATTTCGAAATTTCCAATTCACACCGGAAACATCAGAAGAAGAATTTTTACTTTAAGTAATTATAAAATGTCTGTCATTAAGCAAAACAAAAAGTACTCTTTGTACTTGCTGGCATGGGTTCGTATTTTCTGAATAAAATTGGAGGCCAAACTAACAACCTTGAAGTACAGATATTTAAAATACGGACTAGTGTGTGCAATGGAAATAGCATTGAACATTTTATCCCAGATGTAATAGGAATAATAATAATAATAATTAAATAGTATTCAAAAATATTAAATAATAACTCTTCTAGATGAATAGTTAATGAATAAAATATACAATTTCTTCTGAAATCCATCACCTATCCCTTAAATGCCTGATTTTTTATTTTGTTTCGAAATATTTATATATGATTCTCAGAAAGGTTTATAACACAGTAAAAACAATGAAAAAAATCAGACATACATTTTTCGTATAATACTTCAACATTTTCTTGTGTTGCACACCTGTAACACAAGTAAAAAGTACTGTTATAACGAAAATACTGCAAATTAGTAAATATTTAAATAAGTATGAATCTAAATACTTTATTATATATAGTTTTTTATTTTGTAAAACTTAACCCTTAATTGAATGAATTACTCTTTAGAATCGTGTTTTTTATTCTTATATTAAGTATTAGACACCAGAAATTTTAAGAGAGATTGTTAACTTTATTTTGCAGGATATTTTTGTTCTTTTTTACAGAATTAATATTTCTATATAAATATAGTGCTTGCAAAGAGTTAAATAAAAAGGGTTGCAGATATGCATCAATAATAAATTAAATGAATGGTTAAAGCAACCTCCGAACTGTTAAATGTAGTGCTCCTGATGGGATGCGTATTTCAATTATACGTTTAAACGATATACGTATATACGTATGATACGTTGCTATGAAATACGAATACCTTAAAATATACGTTTAAACGTATCCGGTTACGTATAAGGGTACATCGGTTTAACGTATATTTAAGCATACGTATATTTGCAGTATACGTATATTTCTAGTATCGTATTTACTTTTAAAATGGAACTCATCAGTCTTACGTCACTGAATGGAGAATAAGCTGGAAATTCGTGGAGTTACCGTAGCAATCTGAATCTGCATATTATGTTTCATACATAAGATTTTGTTACTTTCCTCAATAAATATTTTACTTAATTTATGTTTCTTCTAATTTCATCTCAGGGTATTGAGATCAGATACCCCGTTATTTTTATATTTTATTATATAGTGTATACAAATTGTATTCATTGTAAGTAACTAGCAAAATTGAAAACCTTTTGAGCTAAAAATGAGAGTGTAAATGTTTCAGATTCATTGTGAATCATTGTTAAGTATGGTTTTTTTTTCTTTTTAATCTTTTACAAATTCTTTATTCGTGTGTGTTACACTCAAGTTGAATCCTGGCAAAAATGTTATTCTTTCCACGGAGCTAATGTTTTCTATTCTATTAATGTATAATGAAAATCGATTTTTTTTAATTATGACAATGGTGTTTTTATACAAAGTGTTAGGGCATTACGTTTAAGATTTGTTGATATTGACAAATATAATTTTTTGTATAGAGTACCTATAAATTTCGATTACATATATAGACTGGCAAATAATCGATTTGCATGTTTTAGAACGCAATTGCACATTCTTTAAATGACTTGTCTTTTCTTTTCTTTTTTAGAGTAGAACATATTTTCAAAATATCTTAAATTTAGAAAATAATATTCTTATTTACAATAAAAGTATGACTTCAAAACTTTTCAGTAGTCCAATTGATCAATGTCACTTTAAAATATAAATTAATTTTAGTCTGTTCTGTGGCCGCATTGAAAAATAATGTTTCGCGCGAAGTGCCCATGCCATAAATCAAAAGGAGCTAGGAGCTGTGAATACCTGCTATAGTATACCAATAGTAAAACATTTCATAATTTATAGCTCAATTTTTAGGAAAAAACAACCAAAATCTAAACTGATGAAAAGTATTTAGATTTTTTTAAGTGCCTGTACAAGAACCAGAAGGTAGGTAAACCCCAGGCCATCGTGTTTCTATGAGCCCAAGAATAGCGATGGCCCCCAGTAACTGCGAGAATGCAGGACTGTAGAAGATATTTTGCAATCACTCTAATCCGCAGATAAGCATTAAAACATTTATATTCATGCTTTGAACGAAATACGTTTAGACGTTTAAACGTTTAACTGTTTAAGTAAGATCCGTATATACGATGTACCGTATATGTTGCTTTGTATAATGCGTATAACCTCCGTAGCCATATTATACGTATCTGAAATACGTATCCCATATAATACGTATTATACGTGTACTCGTATAAACGTTTAATAGAGAGCACTAGTAAAATTATACCGTTCACCGAACTCGCAATGATGAAATAATCAAGAATGTGTTTTTAAATACTTTTGCTAGCATTTCTATTCCTCCAAATCTATTTTCTAATGGTCCTTCTTTTAATTATTATTTGTTAAAAACAATAATCATCTTTTTTTCCAATTTCACAGAAACCTACGCCGGCGGTTCTTTCAATTGCAAATGCTGTAGAAACTCAGGGCTCCCGCTGGTCCGTTTTTTGAAAACCAGTAATTTTTTAGAAAGAAATTTGTGGTAGATTTCCACAACAATTGCAGGAAAAACGCGCTTACCGTTATGCTTCTACGAAAATTATAAAGAAGGATTTTATTTAACCCCTTCGGGACGGGCGCCTTTTACGAAATTTTAATCTTTTGTCACCGTTTTTTAAAAACAATAATTTGTGTCTTCTTGAATTGAGAAAATGCGCTGATTAAATAAGGCAAATTTTACAGTAAAATTTTACCGGTGAGGAAAAAAAAGGATTTTGAGTGCTTCATGCGGCACGTATACGCAGTTTTGCCAGATGGGCTACTTTTTTTAATTCAGATTTCTTGCCTGGAACCACTTTTTTGAAATGATAAAATGCGCCTTATTTAATAACATATTAATAAAGGTAAAAATAAAGAGAAATTTACCGTTTCAAAAAAGTGGTGTCAATCAAGAAATCTGAATTTTAAAAAAGGAGCCTACTGGCAACACTGCGTATACGTGTCGCTCGTCCCCAAGGGGTTAACCCAATAAGGATCAGCATGTTTTACAGGAATTTTATTAAGTTCACACCATTTTTTTAAACACCTACATTTACCGCATGAATCACTGAAATGTGGTAATTAAATAAGGCAAATTTTATTTTTCTCTTTTACTGGTACCAAAAAATTTTAAAAAAATCACAAATATAATGCTACGAAAACACAACGCCAGTTTTTAATGAGTTGAGACTAATTCCATCATCGAAGTATTACTAAAGAAGAGCAGGCATATCCTTAAAATAGCGATGCTTAATCTGTAACCGCTTTCACAAGGGTTGATTATCGCCAATGGACACTTCCAGCCGTAAATTTAAATAGAAATTTTCTCCTTATTTAAACGCCTTATTAATGCAGAATTTCAATCATAAATAATGGCAGAAACAGATTTTCATTTTTACTGGTTGAAGTTTACTTTCGCGGAAGTCAAGCCTGCGTTTTTTGTCATATTTTGACAACCCGTGAAAAAGACTGATCGTTTTACCAGGCAAACAGACACCAGTAATGGCAAATAGGACATTTTAAGATATTTGTGAGAAAATTTTTCCATGAATAAGGCGCTTAAGTAAGTCGAAATTTTCTATTCATTTTTACTTGTGGGAATTTGTCCCGTCAATAATCAGAAACTGTAGATCCAATTTTTAAAACAACCTTCTCAGTTACTTCACTCGCTACTGGTAGACAGTACAGTAGGGGAGACTACGGAGGGTTGACCCACTTTTTACAAAATGATTTTTTATTTTTTAAATATTGAACGTAGAATAAAGTTTTATATATCATTTTATTCGCTATACAATCAGTTATCAAAATAAAATTGCTACATAAGTGCAATATATAAGAAATTTGAAAAGTGGTCGATTTTAATCCTGAGAAAATAATGGGTCAAGGCTCTACACATACGAGAGGCTTGACCCACTACATGGGAGGCTTGACCCACTTTGTTTTATATTGAAATATTTGCGAAGAGAATAAAATCAGTTTTAAAAAAGCAAAATAACTTTATGCTATGTGCTTTAAATGTTATAAAAAATAATTTTGAAAATATGATACTTAAACAAACCGGTTTAGACGCAATCGCAAATCAGAGGAGAAAAAATTTGTTTTAAGTAGAATTTTGTCTGAGCAGGTATAATTGTAGTGCAGGGAAAATGAAATTTTAACATTTAAAACAATATTCCGTTAGAGACAGGTTTCGTTTTCATAGGGTTTTATGTATTATTATGTCCGGATTTAAGAGCCACTGTCCCGCTTTCTTTGGTCTCCTTTTCCTACTTTTTGTGACACTCGACCTGACAACTCTAATTGTCACATAGTTTGGCTTCATCTCACTGTATTCATGCTGGTGAAATTTGTCTACGTACTTTCGAAAATTTTTTCGATCAATGTTATATTATTTTGCAGCAGGATGTGCACTTAACTTATCATTATTTTTTTATCCCTTTCAGTGGCAAAGTACTTTCAGTACTAAAATATTGAAATAAATAACGGGAACCGGAATTTACGAAAATATTTATTTGGAAATAAGAAGAGTATATTTCACATATATATTAAATGGAAAATATTTTAGTAAAATTCTGGTACCATTGTGGAGTTTGGGAATTACAATTAAGTGGTTTCATAAGCATACCACTGCCCCTGAAAGTGTTAAGACTGCTGCTTTCATACTTTCTAGTCTTTTCCACTGTTTCTATTTACCTATTGTAGTAATATTTAATATTATAGTAAAAATTCCTATCAACTTTCTCATTTATATTTCATTAATTTTTTCTTCCAGTGGATACCATAGCAATTTTTCACATCTTTCTTTAATCTAAACATTTTCTTTTCCATCACCCTATTTTACCCGGACTTTAGAGAAAAAAATCACATTTTTTTTATATAACCGTTAACCTGACATTATACATAGTGTATAATAAAAAGATTTCATTTGGTCAACCCTCCATCACATTGACTGGGTCAAGCCTCCCCACATAGCCCTTTTCTAAAGAACAGCACATTGTTATGTTAAGCCAAATTTGTTGTACAATCTTTATGCCTGGAATGAAAGCTCGGAATTTCTGCATTACTTAAAACCTACTTACTTAAATTTCTATGATATATATTTTATCTGAAAAAAGCTTACAAAATATTTCTAAAAAACACAACTTTTATGTTGAAAACACCTCACAGTTTATTTTTCCACACCTATTTCGATTATCTGTTTAAAACAAAGACTGTTGTTTGAGAATTTCAGTAGCTTTGGTTGACACCTAATCATAGCTGCCAACTCTTCCGCTTTTTCAGACCACAAAATTTTAATAGAAATTTTTGCCTTATTTAATCGGCAGATTACGGCGATTTAATAAGATAAAATTTTCTATAAAATTTTTGTGGTCTGAAAAAGCGTAAGATGTTGGGAGCTATGCCTAGTGATAAAACTCTGAAAATCTTTTAAATATGAAAACAGATGGGTGGGTCAAGCCTCCCGTATGGTCAACCCTCCCTAGTCTCCCCTATATGTCCCCTCCTTTTTATTCACAACTCCATTAATTCCATGGTTTTTGAATTGTAAGTCACATAGCTAATAATTGCTATCCTTGTTGGCCTTATTCAATTAATGAGATATCTCCGATAAAGTAAATCATATTTTCCCGTTCTAAAGTACCGGTTGCCAAAAATTACAGCATGTGACTTACACTACAAGTACTCATGGAAATAGCCTTAAATAAATGTGGTGTTCAAAAAACGGACAGAGTGGAGGCCCTGGAAACCTACCAAAAAGTACTTCTTCGTAAATACCATGGAACTATGAATAAAGAGGAATTGACATATCCTCAAAATGGTGAAGCTTCAACTTTAACCGGTTTTACAATAGCTCATTACCGCCGGAGCAAAATTCCCCCAGTAAATTAAAATAGAAATTTTCTGCTTATTTAAACGCCTTATTTTTTGCAGATTTTCAATCATAATTATCTCAAAAAGAAGACATTTATTTTGGCTGGTGGAAGTTTTCTTCGGCGGTAATCAGGCCGTGCGTTTCCGCCATAATGGGACAACTTAAACAGCATCTTGTCACTTACAATGAAAGAGAAAATAATACGCTGGGTAATTTCTACCAATAAAACAAATATTATTTTTTAACATATTTGTGAGATAAATTTTGCATAAATAAGCCGCTAAAATACCAAATTTTCTATTCAGAATTTACTGGTGGGAGTTTGCTTTGTCGATAATCAGAAACTTGATCCGATGTTAAAAATCAGCCGCCATTTTGTGACAACCTCCTCAGTTACTTCATTCGCAAATGGTAGAATCTACACTAAAAAGGTGGGAAGTATTGTATTTTGTACCAATACATTAAGAGAGAGAAACAACGTAGAAAGACACAAATATAAACATGTATAAAATGCATACAGCTGTCTCGAAACCTCTAAGGTTCCATCATCAGTGTTTAACACCTTGATGGGCGGTGGGATATATTTTAATCCACCTACGATTTATGAAGATTTGCACCAGAAAAATTTTATTAAATTTTATTTTTCTAACATTGGTGGAAAAAATGTCATAAAATTGCTTTTCCTTAATTTGCAATCATTTTATCTTTTTGCAGATTCCTGTATGATTTCGACATTACAGAAACACAATTACTTGCCCATCAAGGGGTTAAAATCATATATAAAAATTAAAAGTCTGGATTAAAAAGAGGGAGTAAGACAGAGAGCCAGAAAGACGTACCTTACCGCTTGGCTGTAAACGGCAAAATAACCTGTGTTTGATTTTAAACACTGATGATGAAATTTTAGAGGTTTCGAAACAGCTGTATGAGTTTAATACATGTTTATATTGGTGTCTTTCTACGTTGTTTCTCTCTCTTAAAATTCTACACTGTATGTCTCCTGCTCTTTATTCATAAATTCATGTTAAATACTGGTATTTTAAAACAGGACCATTTTGGATCCCTCCATAGAACAAAAAGGTAAAGAAAAACGTTAGAGAAAAATTAACTTGTAATAAAGGATGACATAATCAAGAATGTACTTTTAAATACTTTTGCTAGCATTTCTACTCCTACAACTCTATTTAACTAGAGAAAATGCTGTAGTTGGATTAATATTAACTCTTGTAAAGGTAAATAATTTCAATCGCATTTATTGAAACAGAAAAACTTTGAAATGAAATGAAAAGTAATAAATGAAGAAAAAAATAAGAAGGCAAGCACAAAGTGTTTTCTCTCTTATATTATTAAAAAATCAATAAAAAAAGAATTAAATGATTCAAGTTTTACACTTTACGAAGAGCTTGAATTTTCAAGAGGAGAAAATTCTTATGTAAATTACAGATAATTGAATCTTCGTCTAAGGAAGAATTTAACTTTCAGACTTTTCATACACAGTTTTTTTAAATGTTTTATAAAAGTTTAGATTTTTCAGAAACAGTTTCATTTACGTCATTCGCTTGATTGATTCACCAAACTTATAAAAAAGAATTTGCTCTTTTTCAAATTTTACGAACCGCTTTATTTTAAAGCTTTATTCAAATCGTTTCTTTGAATTTAAAAGAAATCCGAAGCACTCATAGTAAATTAATTTTGTTGACAAAGATCATTAAAATAGGTATTAAAACTATTTCCTGGATTTCTCAAATACTTTCTGGACATCAATGCCTTGGAATAACAAGGTTTAAAGAATAAATTAACCCTTAAATGCCCAATTTTTTATTTTGTTTCGAAAAAATTATATATGATTCTCTGAAAGTTTTATTACACAGTAAAAATAATGCAAACAAGTGTAAATTAAATTTAAAAAATCAAAAACCCCGACTGCGTAAAAAGCGAACTAATTAATTATTTCTCATCAATGTGAAGCTACTTTATATAATACTTATTTTTTTTTGTTTACTGGAATTGATGAATTTTAAGTTGTGTTTAATTATTAGTTCCTATCTATAAACACAGTTGATGTGTTATAGATGTCTATGAAGGATAGATTTGCAGTAAGAGATCCTACCTACACAACTTCCAGGTTGTGTAATATTTAAAAGGAGCTTCTGACTGTAAAATAGTCAATCAAACATCGTCTTCATTTTGAAAGACCTACCTAATGCTATGCCACTCAATATGGTGCGTAAATTTTTTTTCGTCTCTACCGCGATTTTGTATTTTACGGCCGCCATTTATAATTTAAAAAACAAATCTACCCTAAAACCATCGGACGGTTAAGACGAATCGATAGAGACCTCATTCATTAACACCCATCTAGCCGTTGGGATGTTTCGAGGATATAAAGAAATCCACATACCCAGATACGCGTGAAACACATAACCCTTCTTGGCAGTCGGGTGAAAATCAGAGATACATTTTTTTATGTAATACGTCAATCTTTTCTTCTGTTAGACATCTGCAATACAAGTATTTAAAAATATGTCATATGGCTATTTTACGCTAAAATATTGCAAATTAGTAAATATTTTAATAAGCATGTCTCCAAATACCTTATTTTATATAATTATTTATTTTATAAAGCTAACCTTTAACCCTTTAATTCCGATGATTGAATACATTCTAGAAATTGCGTAATGCAGAGAATCTGACTTTACACCAGAGAGTTTCAATGGTTAATTTTGCTTTATTTAAATACGGAAAGTCTGTTATTATTTAAAACAAATATTGCTATTTTAATTGTCTGGTGTGAATTAGGTATATACGAATAAAAGAAATATATTAAATTTAAAACACTGCTGTTTGCATATACGCAAAGCTGCGCGCTAAAGTGTTAAATAACAACCCCCTGAATAGTAGGCGTATATATTTTTATGCAAAAACAGCTGTTGTTTCGGATTTCATTTCCGCGTTTGCAAGTCCTATTGAAATTAATTGAATGTCACTAATTTTGATTGGAATTATGTCCCTTATGTAACAGTAGAAGAAATAGCTACGCCTCCTCTCCAAAAATTTTGATATTCTGAAATACAGGGGACCGGACAAACCCTTAACTCTAGCAGGTGCACCATTTGCAGTCTGCAAACGCTTTATTGTAATGCCCCTACTGTCCTACGGCAGTAATTATTTTGCACATTTTCGATCTCATAATATACGAGAAGAAAAGCTTTCGATTGTTTTCAAATAAATTTGTTCGTAAATTGCGATGTGAAGTAATTATTTGGTAAGTTTTGGAGCAGAAATGCATTGCCCCTTAACCCCTTAATTCTCGCTCCCGTCAATATCACGGGCTGAGGTGTCGTTCGTTATTTCTCGGGCCAGTCATATTTCCTACCTGGAGATTTAATTTCTGGAAAAAACTTCTGAAACCAGGAAAATTTAACTGGCATTTCCGTTTGAAGTCTTTGAATTTCGGCTCGCGGAATTTGGTTATTGGCGCTGATTGTGATATTGGAATTTGTATTGCATATTTCGAAATATATCGCACTCAAAAAATTATTAATAGTCTAAATTTAATGTGCAGTCGTGGAAAAAAAAAGTAAACACCCCCTACTAACTCCTCAACAAATTATCGTAGAAGAAAGTTACTGGTACCGAACGATTGGAAATAAAGTCTACTTTTAAATGATGTATATAAAATTTGCTTAGGGGGCCATCTACATACTAAAACGAACCATAACTTTGTTTTTTTCAATAGCAGTACCCAATTCTGACAGCATAAATGAACTCTACACCCTTCAATTAGCCTAACAACGAATTTGTATGCAATTCGTACCATAAGTTTCTGAGAAATTAATTTTTTTAAAACGAGCTTATTTTAAGGGCTGTATCCAAATTGAAGTTCCGTACTGGATTGTTCACCGAGAGAGATCCTTCCTTGATCCTTCCTTGATCAAGGCACCTTAAGCGCCACTCAAGGAGTCAATGAAGCGTGTTAGATTACAGTACAGCAGAATAAATTTCAAAATGTCTACTCACTTTCATCATAGACGGCCCCTTAAACCATCATTTTGCCTTTTTTTAAGCATAATTTGAAAACTATTTGGAATAAAAATGTGAAATTTTTGAATTTCCATAAAGCAGGACTTAATAAATCTAAATCCATCAAAAAAATTGTAGGTTGCAATTCATAATTTTTTCGAATATTAATTTCATAATTCATAATTCATATCATAAAATTATAAAAATTGCAAATTCAGCTTATTTATGTTTGGGTATATTAGTATTATTACTACAAAAAAATTAGCACATTAGGAGCATAATTTCGGGAGATATAAATAAAAATATGAAAATGTAATTTAACATTAGAAGCACTAAATTTTGAATGTTTATAATTCAAAAACTTATCATTCAAATGACTTGAAATTTGGTGTCTAGGCATAGTTTGAACGGAAGATTTGAAATATCTCCTTAAAATTGGGCATTGCCATTGAAAAAAATGAAGTTTGGATTCGTTTTAATATGTAAATGACCACCTAAGAAAATTTTATATGCATCATTTAAAAGTAGACTTTATTTCCAATCGTTCGGTACCAGTAACCTTCTTCTACGACGATTTGCTGAGGAGTTAGTAGGGGGTGTTTACTTTTTTTTTTTTTTTTTTCCACGACTGTACGTTATGTTATTTCAAATATTATTTGTAAAAATTTGTTTGATAATGATAAATAAAGATCTAACAAAGATGTGAAAAATAAATGTCTCATTCCCATTAATTTGTATGGTGTTAATCAAACATTAAGACACAGATTTCTCGCATGATGGCTTTTCTACAAATGTGAATTTGTTCGATAACATCTTTATTTTATTTTTTTTTATTTTTTGCCTTAAAAAAGTAATTGAATATTTTAATTAGAAACCTTATAATTATTCAATTACTGTATTAAGAAAATTAGGCTCTTTTTGATAGCTTTTCCAAATATTAAGCGATCCTTAAGGGGTTAAAGTGTTAAATAAACTGCCGAGAACATGCTTCATATTTGAGAAAGGGCATAAACCTAGTGTTAACACATTCTCATCAGTATGTTTTTGTGAAATCTGGATATTTTAACAGTAGAAAATCCACCCCACTTCTGAAAATGATTTGTTTGTGTCATTAATCAATCTGCTTCATAAACACGTTCACTGCCGAAAAAAGTAAGAATTTTCAAATTTCTTCTTGAAAGTCGTTAACCACCACAAATTCTGAAAGGTAAATTTCGCCTTACTAATACAGCGAAATTTCTGCCAATAAATAAGGCATTTTTTTTTTTTTTAATAATGGTGAGAAAGTATTAAATTAAAGCCACGAATATTAAAGCTACTGGTATACTCGTAGCGTAGCAGTCAACGTGTTAATTGGTTTCCTATATTAGTTTCCCCAATTTATGCATAAGTAAATATCTTTCAACGTTCGGATTTAATATAAAATCATTTAGTTGCCAACCTATAACTAATTCTTCGTAATATGCAGATTAATTTGACACAGGTTAAACTTGTTCCGAACTAGAAAATTTATTGGATGTATTTTTAGCTCACAGTCTATCAAAGCCTGAGAACTTATGTGCCCGCCGGTTCTGTGTGTACGTACGTATGTATGTACGTAACGCGATAACTTTTGATAGAAATATCCGATTTGCTTCAAATATTTTTTCAAGGTTCATTCTGATAAGGCGTTTCCCTGATTAGTTTTTGGGCTTCATTGGTTAAGGATAAAGGGGAAAAAGAGGGGCAACCCTCCCTTAATTTAGATAAATGGGTTTTTCATGCAGAAATATTCAATTTGTTCCAAATTTGGTATACCGGTTTTTTATGTTAAGGAGCTTACCTGATTAGATTTGGGAGCTCATTACTTAAGTATGAAGGGGGGACGGGGGCTAAGCCCCCTCTTAATTTAGATGAATTGTTTTTCATGTAGAATTATTCGGTTTGCTCTAAATTTCGTATACCGGTTTTTTTTCTAAGGAGCTTCCCTTATTAGATTTGGGAGCTCATTATTTAAGTATAAAGGAGGGAAAGTGGCGACTAGCCCCCCCATCTATAAATGGGTTTTTCATGTAGAATTATTCAATTTGGTCCAAATTTGGTATAGCGGTTTATTATGTTAAGGAGCTTACCTGATTAGATTTGGAGGTTCATTAGTTAAGTTTAAAGAGAGGAAAGGGGGGCTAGCTCCCCCTTATTTTAGATTAATGGGATTTTCATGCAGAGTTATTCGATTTGCTCCAAATTTAGTGTATCGGTTTACTGTATTAAGGAGCTGCCTTGATTAGATTTGGAGGTTAATTGGTTAATTATAAAGGGGGGACGGTGCGGTCCAACATCTAATTTAGATAAGTGGGTTTTGCATGCAGAATTATTCGATTTGCTTCAAATTTGATATACCAGTTTATTCCGATATGGCTTTCTTCATTTGATTTAAAGGTTCATTGGTTAAGTATAAAAGGGGGAAAGGGGGGCAAGTGTCCCCTCCTCTTAATTAAAATAAATGTGTTTTCATGCAGAATTATCTAATTTAGTTTAATTTTTTTTTCTACGTTCATTCTGATAAGGAGCTTTTCTGATTAGATTTGAAGGTTCATGTGTTCAGCATAAAGGGAGAAATGGGAGAGCTAATACCCCCTTTGTGATGTTGAATATAACATATCATCACATATAATTATTTATCTTCTTTTTTAAAATTAAATTCCCCATTTTAAAATTTAATTTATCATTTCATAATTATAAATTGAATAAAAACTTCCTTTCCTTTCTAAAAAGAATATATCTCTTTCTTCTTCTCTTGCGCTTTATTTTTCAGTTACTTAACTTTCCCAAGTTCAGCCAAAGCCGTTAATAAAATAAATCATAAACAAATCTTTTTCTCATCCTGAAATCATTAACTGTTCGAGCATATTTTCCTTCGGTTAATAAATATATAAAAAAGATATTCTTTGGCCATATGTTCCAGTTGTAGCAGATATTTATACACTGTGTTAATTTTCAGTTTGATAGTCAATACAACTGTCTTTTCGGCCGCAAATATTATACTCTGTTTATATTAAAATCGGCACCCTGCATCTCCGATGCTGCTTCTAAATGCATATTTCCCATCATTTAGCTTTGGCATTCGTATTTGTACGTTGAAATGTTTAAACGCCAATCAACGGTCCTTTTGGCCACTTTTTAATTCAAAGTTGCATTAAGTGATATATCTTTGGCGTTATAATGGTCCAGGGTACCAAGATTTTGGCTCGACAGATTGGCAACAATTTCTGACAAATTAATGATTCCTTCTCTATACATCCTACTGTCAACAGCTAACTGAAAGGGTCCCTCTCTGGCATTTGCATATTTTATGTCCATATCCAATAAACTCATCCTCTCTTCAAATTTGCCGAGTTATTATTTTGTGCCTGTCTTTAATTATTCAAGGACTCATGAACCTGGATTTCCAAAAAGGTGATTATCTTAAAAATGCAATAGTTGTTTAAAATATTTTTCGCTACAGATCACGGTCTACAGCATACCCTTAGTTTAGCGAAATGGTTTTTTCATGCAGAATTATCTGATTTGCTTCAAATTTGGTATGCCAGTTTATTATGTTAAAGAGCTTCCTGATTAGATTTTGAGGTTCTTTGGTTAAGTATAAAGGGGGGAAATGAATTCTTTGAAGTAAGAGTATAATATACAATTAGTGTGAATAGCCTGTGAGCTAAATGCCATCAGTTTAACTGGGCAATTTTCTTTTTATCATTTATTTAATTTCATGGTTGCACATGGAATTTATTTAAATTCATTTCTCTAAAAAAAAAAAAAAAATTCAAAATGTATAAAGCTGAGTCAAATTTTTCATGTAATACGGAAGATTATTTTGTGTTTGGCACCAATGTAAAATAGCTTAAAACTAAAAAAAATATGCACAACATAATATAAATGCATACTTTACAAGGTAGAATCCACCCCTAAATTCAATGATGTTTTTTGTATAAAAACGAGTTTTCTCTTTCCCTGATGGTAATGTGTTAACCCGTTCAGGACGGGTGCGACGTATGTATCCCATATAGGGTACAAATTGTTTTATTCTTTTATTACCAGAATATATCAGTCGTAAACTTTGCTTTGAAATATATTTTTGTAAAATAAAGCTAAAAATGATATACAGAATTATGGGATTAGAAGTTTAAATGTTGTTAAATGACGTCCGTCCTGAAGGGCTTAACCAAAGCGATATAAGCGTCCTGTCTTAACTCTTTCACTCCCAGTGAGTCCAAATGGCACCAGGATGTTAGTGACTGTTTTAATTCGGATATTCCAAATTCATACCAGAAAATTAAAATAGCAATATTTGGTTTATTTAATAACAGACAATACCTTATTTGAATAAAGCGAAATTTATCAATGAAACTTTCTGGTGTAAATTCCGATTCTCTGAACTACGTAATTTCTAGAGCGTATTCTACCATGGGAATGAAAGGGTTAAATGGGAGAGGTAACCACAAGATTAAAGGCGAGGTCACATCAATCAAGGTCGTACGCCACGTAGCGGACGGGGTTAAACTAAAGGAAGATCCCTAACTGTTTTCTTACTTCACACCACTAAAATTGTAAAGTTTTTTTACTTTGATTAATAGCTGAAATGTGTCGGACAAGGCAAAGAAAACTTTGTGGTGTCAAGTGCATGTGGACGCCCTTCTCACTACGCCATTATTTTGCAACAAATGTGGGAAACAAGATTCAGCTCCACGAGTGACTTAACTCTTAACTGCATGAATTAGTCTTTTAGAACTGTGTTTTTTGTTTTTACATTAAGGATTAGACACCAGAAATCTTAAGATAGATTTTTAACTTTATTTAGCAGCATATTTTTGTAATTTTTAGAGGATTAATATTTTGATATAAATATAGTGATTTTAAGAACTTAATTTATGTATTAAAAATTAAATAAAAAGGTGATGGAAATTTACATCACTATGATTTAAGGGTTAAGATTTTGAAAATATGCACAGATGGTAGATATCCGGTCACCGCCCCTGAATACCAGGCCTGATCGTTGACACAAAAAGGGCGGCTGCCGAAGGCGGATTTTTTTTAATGTAATTACTGTCCCTTAAGTGCGGACACCAGTAAATTATTAAAGATTTCTCTGACTTCTTTAGTCTAAAAAAAATAAACAAATAAAACGGAAAAAACATAAAACAATTATTGGTGCGAATATATAAGGGACCGTACACACTCTGAAAGAATCCGCCTTCGACTGCCGCCATTTTTGTGTCAGCGCTCAGCCCTAGTATTAAGGGGCGGTGATCCGGTCATATATGACGTCACACTAAAAGCCCACGTATGTGGATTATCAACCCGTCCACAAGATGGCACAACTGTGTTAATTTACCCCTGATTCCAGTATTAAGTTTGTAAGCTTACTTATATCGCTTTGGGCTTAACCCTTTCAGGGGCAAGCTACTTGTGTTGCTAAAATGTTAAAATGATTGATTGACAACACGATTTACAAGAAAATATATATGAAATTAATTAAAAGCGTTTCTTTGAGAATGTAATATAAAGCACAATTTAGTTTCAAATTTCTGGTGCCAATGTGGCATTTGTATATTAAAATTAAGTGGTATATATAATATACCGGCGCCCATCAAGGGGTTAAGGGGCTATGGTATAAGATTCATAGATGCAAACATCATTTAATTATTCCGCAGTCTGATCTAAAATAATTTTTTTTAAACCAGGAAATATATATAATGAAATGTGTCTTATTTGTATGAAGTACTTATTAGATTTCATTTAAAAATTTTTGATTAAATAAAGATTCCGGTTGCAAAATATATTTGTCCTGGATCAGACTCCGGAATTATTAAGAGATATTGGCGTCTATGTAAGATTAGATGATTCGATATACTGAGTGTTTTTATTTTGTTCTACAATGTGAGATGGCACGCAATGCGTTCTAGCAGATATTTAGAATGTTAGTGTACACTAATATCTACACTGCTACCTTTCCGAAAATGAGACTTTACTCTTCCTTTTCTCAAAGCAATGATTGAAGTTGTAAGAAAATTGTTGTTGAAATCTAACTGTATGTTTTATAATGATGCTATTTTTCTGCTTCATGTTACCTTAAGAAACAATATGATGAAGAATTGTACATCTTTTTTATGTTACTTTTAAATAAGAATAAAAAAATTAAAGTGTCTGAAAAAATTTTCAAATAATATTTTATTAGAGCTGTGTTGTCAAACAGCAGCCCGCCGGATACCGCTAAATTTGTATAGTTATGATTGCCTTATATAATCATCGTATCTCTGTGATTCAACTAGTCGACTATTTCTTTAAAAAAATATTGGAATCCGGAGGTCCACAGACTGACACATCTTTATTAGAGAATCATTAACTGAACTGATCTTAATGAATATCAAATAAAAGAAGATTGATCAGGATTGCTACATGACAGTAAATTTTATTAAAAATATTTCCGTATAGCCGCTGCCATCAAAATACTCAAGGCTAGTCGACTCGAGTTATGACGTCATCACTATTCGACCGACTTCTCACTAGTATTGGAATTTAACTGGAATATTTTGAATAGAAATTTTATTTTATTTTATTTGTAGAATATATATCAACTTATAAAACAATAATAACTATTTAAACTTACTAGTGAGAATTTTGAATCCCTAAATAAAAATTCATTCAGATGCGGAAGGCCACAGTGTTGCCGCATCTGGCTGATTTTTTATTGGGGTATTCCAAATTCCCCCCCAGTAAGTTTAAATAGTTATTATTTTTTTATAAGATGACAGGCATTCCAACAATAAAATAAAAGAAAATTGCTATTCAAAATTTTCCGGTATGCATTCCAACACCGTTGAGAAGACGGTCGATTAGTGAAGACGTCACAACTCGTGTCCTCTGGCTCTGAGTGTATTTCGACAGCAACGGTATAACACACTTCCACTTAGTACAAATATAATCGTTTGGAAATACTGGTATCCGAATTCCTCATACCGTAGCAATTCTGATTGTATCAAAAAGTCTTAACACTTTCAGGAGCAATGTACTCCTGTTGATAAAATGTTAAAATGACTGAATGACACCGGTTTTTCTGAAAAAAATGATATGAAAGAAGGTAAAAACTTTTCTTCGCGTAACTTATATAAAGCAAAAATTACTTCCTAAATTCTGGTTCCTACGTGGCTTTTGGGAATTAAAATTAAGTGGTATATACAATATACCAGTGCCCTTCAAGGGGTTCTGGGCAAGTTTCTACGAAATTTATAAAGAATATTTTTCTTTAAAAAATAGTGGTGTTCTGAAAACGGACAAGCTGTTGGAAAATTAATAAAATTTTTCTGCACTTACAGGGCTTCCATTTGTCCGTTTTTTCAAAACCAATACATTTTAAGAAAAAAACAAAGCATGTTAGGTTTGTTCAACCATTGTAAGGAAAATGACCTTCTAGGCAAGTTTCTACGAAATTTATAAAGAATATTTTTTTGCTTAAAAAATAGTGGTGTTCAGAAAACGGACCGTGTGGAAGCCATACATTTATGTAAGGGAAAATAGTACTCTTAAATAGTGGTTCTTGAATTTAAGGACCGTGCGAGATTCATTTCAATATTTTAGCAGCAGAAGTACTTTCCCCTGAAATGATTAACACTAGAATGACGGTGAGGGGCCATTTTGGCCCCTATCACATGGATATATTTCGGCTCGAACCAGAAATTTCTTTATAAAATAAGTTTAAAAGATACAAGGGAAAAAAGGGCTAACTAACTGAGTTAAACAGTTTTAAATAAAAATTCTGGTATTAAATATTTTTTTATAAAACTTGAGTAAACATTTCCGTCATTCTAGTGTTAAAGGGTTAAAAAGCGTGGTAACTAATTTTGCTATTTAAATAATAAATTTTAAATTTCTAAATAAAAATAGTGCTCCACACTCCATGGAAATTGCAAAGAGTGTACGCACCTTGAAATTATGGGCGAATAAAAAGTATAAAGGGTAAACCTCTAAATATTCTTCTAACATTTCGCTACGTATTTTAATCGATTAAATGCATTTTATTTTAGAAGCACTTTCTGGCTTTTGTTAAAAGCCTTTACTGCAGTCATCTCTTTTCTTAAATCCAGGATTTACGACATACGTGACGCTTTAAAATAGGGGAGCAATTGAACGAAAATTTATTACGCAATTCTCACTAGAACTACGATACACCACGAACAATTTACCTACACTGAAACTTTTCAGAGAGCTTTCGCTTAAAGTTCAAAGTTTCATTTAATTCGCGGATGTAGGAAGCCATTAAATTTAGATCATTACAGAGTTAAAATGTAAATTACATTATTCCTCTAAAATAGAAATAATAGTGATACAAATGTTTATTCTATGAAAGACAGTAAACGAAATTTTTGCAAATTCCTCTAGTATAAAATTTTATAAATATAGTCTAAACATAAAATATCAAGGGGGCAACCGATTTAATTGCATTCACTTCATACGAAAAATCGCATTCGTTTAACAGAAAGAATAAATAAATAATCTTATTTTAGAAAATAATCTTATTTCAGAATTTTTTTAGTTTTTAAACAAGTAAATACGTGTCATTCAACTATTCATTGCACGAAATAGAAGCTGTTTAGTTTTATTTTCGGAAATATTTGAATAATTAAATTACGATTTTATTTGGCATGTTTACTGGATTATTTAATGAAGTTTTAGACACGCTAAAATTCACGGCACTTTGTGTTTCTATGGTAATTTTTTGCTTAATGTTTCTTATGTCACCAATAATAGGAATTTGTATTTTTTAAACTATAATACTACAAAAATTGTAAAAATTACATCAAAATATTTCTTAATATGTCCGTCTGAAATTGATTATTTAACACATTGATGGCTTTATCTTTCTTGACGCTCCAGCAACACCTCTGAATTCTAGGCCTCAGCGCTGACACAAAAAAGGCGGTTGCCGAAGGCGGATTTTTTTCAGCGTTTATACGGCCCCTTGAGATATAGTACCAATATTTTTAAGTTTTTAATTTAATTTAAGTTTCCCCCACCCGCTTTATTTTTCTGAGATTAAGCAAGTGAAAAAAAATTTATATACAATACTGGTGTCTAAATTTTTGGACTGTATGTACGTAAAAAAAAACGCCTTCGGCAGCCGCCATTTTTGTGCCAGTGCTCAGGTATACCCCGGAATACCAGTGCCCTAGTATTCCGGGGGCGGTGTCTCAAACAGGAACTGCGACAGTGCCCCACAAAAGGCCTGATTTCATGTACGTAGACATATACCCCGTAAACTGAATACTAAGCCTAAACTCTGACACAAAAACGGTGGCTGGTGAATTCGGATTTTTTTCAGCGTTTGTAATGTCCCTCGAATTTGAGTACCAATAATTTTAAATACGTCAAAGAAAACTTTTGGAAAATAACGGTGTCTAAATGTAGGGGACCGTACAAACAGTTTAAAATAATCTGCCTTCGTTAGCCGCTATTCTCCTATCAGCGCTCAGCCTTAGTATTCAGAGGGTGACATGTATTAACCCCTTCAAAGGCCGAGATTCATTTTTAGACCACTTAATTTTAATTCCTAAATATGGCACGTTGGTACCAGAATATTGGTATGAAAGTTTTCCTTTTATTAACTACATGAACAAAGGCTTTTGCTTATTTTGAAATAAATTTGTTTGTAAAATCTGGTGGCATTCAGTCAGTTCAGCATTTAACGAATAGGAGTACCTTGCCACTGACAGGATTTACCACTTGAAGGGAGGATGTTCATTTATGGACCACTTAATAGTAATTCGAGAATGCCACATTGGCACCAGAATTTTGAATGCAAATTTTCCTTTTAAAAACATAAAGAAAAGCTTTTACTTATTTCCAAAAACATTTCTTTGCAAATACTGGTGTCAATTATTCATTTCAAGTCACTCTTTCAAGTCATTCGGGCCATTCATTCAAGTAATTTTCCCCTGAAGGGGTTCAATCATTTAAAAGACGTCGATATGACTTAATATTTACTAAATTTATGTTGTTAACCCTTAAATACACAGTGATGCAGATCTGCGTCACTTTTCATTTAACCTTTAATAACTAAATGAAGTTTTTAGCAACCACTACTTTTATATAGAAATATTAATCCTGTAAAAAAAAAAAAAATAAATAATATATATATATATATATATGCCACTAAATAAAGTTAAAATTCTATCTTAAAATTTCTGGTGTCTAATCCTTAATATAAGAATAAGAAACACAATTCTAAAAGAATAATTCATGCATTTAAGGGTTAAAGTTGTGGAAGGGAATCTGAATTTAGATTGGCTCATATGATTACATGCTGCAAAACTGGAATTTTTTAATAATGACACGTCAGATTATTCTATTTTATTATGAATTTTCGTCACACTTATTTAAACATGATTTCGAGCCTACTGAAACCGGACAGATCGCGTCGGATGTGATTATTTTAAATTTCTCTCAAACGATACCTTAGGAAAAGTGAAGAAATACCGTTATCCGGAACAATTCGAAACTTTTTTTGAATCGCTGACTTTCTAAAAATTACGCTTAAAATCACGTATTTTTATTTTTTTTAAAAAAAGGTTAAAAGATTCTACAAAAACACGATTAGAACTGAATTGCATTTGCTCAAATAACGTAGAAAAGAAAAAAAAGACTTTATTATTTTTATTTTTCAACTGCTATCTCCAAACAGTTTTGCAAACCCTCAAAATTATGCAAACTTCTAAAAAATGGACAGCTGTATTGAAGGTAAAAGCTGCATTTTGTTTCCTTGACAGATTTCTCCTAAACTCTGGAATGTACAAAACTCGTTCATAAAATTTTTTGAGGAATAATAAATGTTTTTAACTTTTGACCAATATTGCGGATTTTGGTCACTTTCTTCCGCTGTGTACTGTAAACTACGAGAGGAGGAGAAATCAAGATAGTCTTAATATCTCTATTTAAAAACAAAAATCATCGACTTTTCAACCAGCAGTATTTCCTGCATTAAATGATGTGAAAATAGTTTTACCAAATTGGTGGTATCCAGATAGTCTGTTCCTTTATCCTGGTTACGCGGTTGTACTTGAAAAACACTCTTACCCTTTCATTACGGCTCAGGACTAGCGACTGTTTTTATGTTCAATTGTGCCACAATTTACCGAAATGTTTCTATCTGGTAGATTTTTCTTACAAAAATGCTAGATGAGTACATGGAAGAGATTATATTTCAAAATGTAAATATTAATATAATAAAAAGTAATCGACTTGGACGTCCAAATTTAGTGTTGCCAAGTGTCCCGCGTAAATCAGGGATTCAAATGGTCTGAACTCCAGAATTATAAAGCAATTTTAGTTTAAACTAATAGTAGCCTGCATCATCAACAGCCATAGCTGCCAACATCTTACACTTTTTTGTATAACAAACATCGTATAGTAAATTTTACCTTTCTAAACGGCCGTAATCTGCCGATTAAACCAGTCAAAAATTTCAATTATTTTTTTGTGGTACGAAAACGCGGAGGAATTCGTTATCTAACGACAGAAATATCTGCGATTAAACATGGCGAAATAGAATGTAAGAAATTAATGGTGTCCAGAGTATTTGGAGTGTTCATTTACGGATGACACATAGCAAAACTATTCCAAACCGTACTAAAAAAATTAAGTAATTTCCTCTTTGTTAAAAACTAACTTAAATGTGATATTTATTTTGCTGTTAGTTCACCAAGAATAGTCTCAAGGACACCAAGTCAGTGGAAACCGAACAGCAAATTCCTCATTCTCCTTACCTCTTTTTCTCCTTCAAACTGAGAAATCTGTAAGTAACATAAGCAAGCAGTTACTGTAAAAACGTGCAAAATATTTCGTGGAGTACACTAGGCTAAATAAAAGAGAATCTGAAGTTCTCATTCCTATCACAGTCCCCTGAATACTAGGCTTGCGCGCTGAATTAAAAATGACGGCTGTAATAGGCGCTGTCGTGTAGAAATCGACACAACAAGGCTTGTTATTAATTTAACTAATTAAATAATTTTCGCACGATCCAATAACATAAAATAATTGAATTCTCGGAAAATAATTCTTTAGTAATTAATTAATACAATAAATTAAAATAACATAAAAAATACTCCAAAATTAAACTATATTAAAATGAATAAATATATAATGCATAAGAAAAATAAAAATATATATGTTGTTTGGTATTGGTATGTTTAGAAAAAAATAAGGAATATGAATTGTGAATTTATTTTGTAATAATATTGAAAATTAAAAATTTCGAATTGTAAATATTTATATGTGCAAAAACAGTGCAATAAAATAAAACTCCCCAAATAAGAACAGACAGAAAATAGGAAATTACAGATAAAGCGAACAGTACTGACGCCAGACTTGGGCAGAAAATGTATAGCGAAAGAATAGAAAATTTACGATGTTGAAACCATAAATTTTCTATCAATTAAGATGGTTTTACAACAATCGACGTGGGTGGTGATTTCCATGAGAAACCTGATGCAAGGGGCAAAAAATTAAGTTAATGCTATGCAGTGAAAAATAAATTGGCACGCCCATAGATGGGGATGTTTAGAGTACCAATAAGGGACCAGGAGTAGCCTCCAATCAGAATGACAGCTCTGGGTTAATTTAGCCTTCCCCCCAAAAAAATAATTGGATCTTGGAAGATGGAATGAGAGAAGATTATTAAGTCTTGTTTCTTGTCCTCAAGAGGTTCTATAACATTTTAAGATGTGATTTCCTCTAAGACGAACCAGATACTTCAATATTTTACATCAAGTTCCTTCGCAGCAAATTTTAAGGACAATACAAAAATTAGCGATGGAAATGAGTGCTGAAAGCAGACAAGTCTTTGTCACAAAAAAATGATTGATGCAGAAAAAAGGAAATGATGAAGGAAATTAATGCTGAGAGTAGACCTATCCTTGTCAAGATCTATTGACGAAGATCGCTGAGAGCAGACATGTCTTTGTCACAAAAAATTGATTGATGCAGAAAAAAAAGGAAATGATGATGGAAATTAATGCTGAGAGTAGGCCTATCCTTGTCAAGATCTATTGACGAAGATCGCTGAGAGCAGACAAGTCTTTGAAAATAAATTGATGCAAGATTTTACAGAAGATTTCACCTGATGTGGAGATATAAGCTAAGTGGATAGTAGAGAGATGTATGAAGTGTCTGCAGATTTTGCCAATGAAAGCGTACATTGTGGAGTTGGAGCTCGAATAATTTTCATGCGTCCTAGAGTGCCTAAAGAAAGTGAAATTGGTTGGTGAAAGATCCACATGAACTCTACATATATAAAAGAAAAAAAACTATGCCCAGATGAACTCATTTGTGTTTGCTTTGAATTCCCTGAACTATATATATAAAAACAAGGAACTTTATGCCCAGATGAACTCATTTGTGTTGGCTTAGGATTCCATGAACTGTGATAGATCTGTATAATTTGGATGATTACAGAAAAGATCGAGGTCTATTTGGGTGAGAAATTCCTTATATTTATTTCAATATATATTCGTGGCTATTGATTTCATGTTTTCTTATAATGTGTACATTTAATATTAAGCAACCAATTTTCTAAATTTTCACTAAAGTACATAATCTTATGTCATTGAATACTACGATTGATTATGATAAAGATTTTAATGATAACGGGAATATTATCTTTCCATATATAAAATTTTGATTAAAATTTTGGCAAAAGCCCCATCATCGGATCGTGCTGTGAACGAAAGGGCAAGTATAGGATAACATAAATTAATTTAAAAAAATAAGTAACAAAATATAATTTTTATGAAAATTTTGCTGTTCTAATGAGAATGGAACTATGTTATATTCTAATGAAAATAATAGATAAGTTGAATCTTAATTTGAAAAGATTATTGTGAAATAACAAATCATATTTGAGTTATGAATTTTATATAAATGAAAATAAAGTTTGTTTATGTATGTATACTTATATGTTTTTCCTTTGAACTCCTTCCTTATTCCCTCTTAGATAATATTCATAATTTATGGTGTCTTAAGAACTAATATTTTGAAATTATTAGAATTGGACGTTTCTCTATGCAACCTACAAGTTCGATATTTCCATTTCTGCATTAAATAAGGCGTCCTTGAGTTATTGTCAAAAATAATTTTATTCCAAAATTTTCTTCTCTCCTAATTTATTAATTAATATTATCCCATTTGATCTTTTCACAACGCAGATCGGGATAACTGTTTATATTGTACTAACCATTTTACTATTTTACTGTCGCGTGACCCCGTGTGTTATGGCGTCCAAATCGTCACAACAGGCGCTGTTTCGTACAGTGTGTGATCTAAGCAATAACAATAGAATTATTGTGGGAGTTATTTTCCTTCTAACCACGGAACTATGAATAAAGAGGAATTAACACATTCTCAAAGGGGTGATGTTTCAACTGTAACCAGTTTTGCAGCGGCTCATTACAGCCTGGGCAAAAATCCACCTGTAATTTTGAAAAGAAATTTTCTTCTTATGTATTCCCTTAACGGTCGCATTAAATTACGAGTTAAAAATTCAGACTGCTTATTGACACAACTTTTTTGATAAAGAAATATTCACCTTATTTAATGATAAGTAAAACGATACCTGAATAAAGCCAGTTACAATATTTTATAAAACTGGTGGGAATCAAACAATCTGAATAAAAGACACAGCTCGTCAATATCACAGGAGCAAGAATTAAAGGGTTAAACGCCTTATTAATGCAGAATTTCAGTCATAATTACGGCAATAAAGAGGTATTTAATTTTAATGATGGAAATTTACTTCGTTGGTAGTCAGGCCCTGCATTTCCGCCATATTGCGACAATCTTAACAAACTCCTGGCAGCATCAGTGAAAGAGATTATAAAACCCGGGCCAACTTCCATCTGTAAATACGAATAAAAATTTTGACCACATTTGTGGGAGGAAATTTGGATCAATAAGCAGCTATAAAAAGGGGAAATTTTCTATTTAAATTTTACTGGTTGAAGTTTGCTTAGGCCGTAATCAGAAACTGTTGATCCTATGTAAATAATCAGCCTTCATGTTGTGTCGACCCCCTTAGTTATTTCACTCTCAACTGGTAGACTATACACTCAATGCTCCCAATCGGTCCGTTTTTAAAAACCACTATTTTTCAAAGAAAAATCTGGTTTCTAAATTTCATTGAAACTTTCCATGAAAGATGTTTTTCTTGCGATTGTGGCTGGCACATAATGCGTATTTTTGTTGTTGTTGTTGTTAAATATTACTGGTTTTCAAAAAACGGACCAAAGGAAGCCCTATACGCTATACGTCTCTTCCTCTTTAAACACAACTCCATTCTTCTAATAAGTGACTTTTGTCAAATAACAATTTACTTTGAAAAAAAGCATTACCAGCATTGAAACTAAAAGTGGGGTTGGCCATCATGCTACGAAGAAGTTTATATTACCGTAATTTAGGACATATAATCCGCGGATCATTGAATCATCTTTGAACAAAGAAATTTTATTTATTAACACGTTCACTTCCAAAACTCGAAAGTAAGAATTTTCAAATTTTTTGTTGAAAGTCGTTTGCCATCACAAATTCAGAAAGTTAAATTTCGCTTTACTAATACAGCGAAATTTCTGGCAATAAATAATGCACATTTTTTTACTTCTAAAATAGTGGTGACAAAGTAATTAATAAATTAAAACCTCGAGTATACTCGTGGTTGGCAGCTAATGTGTTAAAATTTTTCTTATTAAATCATGTTAAATGTTTGGCGTCAGTTATCGCATAAAATTTCTAGGTTTAACCCTTTTAGAGGCAAAATGCTTATGTTAATAAAATGTTGAAATCATCGAGTCACACCGGTATTTATGAACATATTTATTTAAAAATAAGTAAAATATATTCATCACGTATAATTATAAAAGCAAAATTTCATATCAAAATTCTGGTACCATTGTGGCGTTTTTGAATTAAAATTAAGTGGGATATATCGCTCACCCGCAAGAAAAGTGACACATCTCGATTAAAGTAAATTTGACAGGAGAGGCAAAAGAAAATTTGCGTGATTTTACTGTAACTTGATATTATAGCGCTTAGCTCAGCATTTAGGAGTAAAAACCTGCATAAAAGCATAATACCCTTAAGAATGAAGACATATGATGAGGTTTGGAGGGTTGGATAAATTTACCTCCCCACACAAACCACCACTCTTCTATGGTCACGAATGGACAAACAGTGTGATAAAGTGATTTCCCGTATAACTACCGTAATTTTGCGCGTATACGCCGCAGCTCAGATAATTCGATTTCCTAACAGAATTTGTTTTAAATAAAGTGTGACTTGCTTTTGCTTAGCATTTATTGGATTTCATTTTTTAAGTAAAATTTCCGGTATGAAAAAGACTTACTGAGCCGCGGCGTATACGTGGGAAATTACGGTACACTTATGGAACGTTTTGTGTAACAATCTATAACAAACCTATTAGTGGAATAAAACGCAAAATAAATTTTTGCGAGATGTGTCCCTTTTCTTGCGGGGGAGCGATATTATATCCCACCGCCCTTCAAGGGGTTAAATGTGATTGTTGGATTCCCGGATTTTACGCCGCAAATTACGGTAACCCAAATTGTATAATGTAAAAAGCCTTTGTGTCAGCACATCTATGCCTAACGTAATTCAGTCAACTATCCGTTTAGGTAGGGTAATGGAGATAGCTGTTTCCTTATTATCCCTATTATACCACGACCATAGACACGCAAGGCTAGTTCATGACCTTTAATACGTCACACTGAGTGGATCGTATTTACATGGCGATTGGCACAAAACGCTTTCTACCAATCACCGTGTAAAGATGATCCACTCCGTGTGACGTTTTAAACGGCATGAACTGGCCTTGTATGTCCTTTGCCGCGATTATACGAAGCGATATGACATTGGACTGAAAACTAGCTATTTCAGTTTTGAAACATAATAAACTTTTTAGGGACAAAAATATGAACAAGTAATAACTTTTTTTATAAAGTATGTTTGAATAATATAACCGAATAATTTCTGTCATAAAAAGAATGGAGGATTACATATTAAACATGAGTGGTATCAAAAAGATCTGATAAATGTGTAAATTAAACACTACTTGCATCACACACGGAGTATGATAATATTTCTTATTAGGATATTCTATTTCACTGGGTCAAAATTTTCGATATTTTATTTTATTATTATTATTATTTTTTTTTTTTGCATTTTTTTTTAATTTATCAAATGTGTAGATGTTTTCCCTAAAAAGGTTTCGTGATGTTTCAATACTTTGCCATCATTTTTGTCTTTTCAATGTAACGCTGCTCGTTTAACGTAACGCTTTTATAAAATTTTAAACTTATATTACTCGAAAGTATGTTCATCAAACTGGGCGATCATTTTCCTCGATAATTTGTCTTATTCTTTTTTAAAAGAAGAGAAAATCGTTTTGGACGGAAATTATACCACCGAAAAGTATTATTTTATTTAAATAATTATTTATTTAAGCATACAAAATTTGAAAACAACTTACTTTTGATAATTTAAAATAATTTTCCACATTACAAATGAAAATGGAGTTAGAAATATTGTAGAAGCTGTTTTACGGAAAACACATATTTTTCAACAGCGTTGTCATTTTTTATTTTAAGTATAATTGGAATATAAAAATAATTGAAATATTGCAGTAAAATGAAAAATTGTAAATATATATATATATATATACAAAGGCAAAATAAAACATTAAGTCAATATGAGTGACAAAATTTTATCATTTTCATAGCTCAAAATATAATATTTTCTTATGACATATCCTACAAGCATGTGATATGAATAATGCATTTGGTTTTATTTGATCTGCACGAAAATGAAATTTAATGTCAACGAATGTGATAAATTATCAGGCGTTTCACTTGATTGCTTTTCTGTCAAATTGCACGACAGTAGAGTGAAAAGGTGAAATTGGGGCAAGATATTGATCCAGATAAGCATGTCTTAAATAGAAAGATTTCTATAATTTTAGATTTTTAGATTGTTAGAATTTTGTTAAATATAAATCATAATCAGGGAACTGTTTTAAGGTATTTTACAGGGTAGGAATAAGTTTAGAAATTCAAACGCTTTACCTGTAATTTCAGAATTTATGTGAACAAAAGTTTATTTTTATAAATTATTTTGTTCGAAAACTCTGGAGACAGACAATCATTTTAATATGTTAGTGACTTAATTAATTTGTTCGTAAAAAGCTTAAAATTCATATACACTTAATTCTGTTCGTACACGACTATAATTTTAATGGTTTACGGATATCAGTTACCGTTTATTTTATAATAGTATTCTTTCTCCCCATTTAACTCTTTCAGAGGCGCCGTTTGCAGTCTGCAAACGCTTAATTTTAGTGCCTAAACTGCCAATCGGTACCATTAATTTTTTAGTACAATTTCGATCTCAAAATATGCGCGAAAAAAAACTTTTGACTATTTCAAATACATTTGCTAGTAAATTGCGGTGTGAATTAATTATCTGAACATTTTTCGAGCAGAAATGCCTTGCCACTGAAAGGGTTAAGACCTTAATTCTCGCCCCCGTGATACTCATCTGCTGTGTCTTTTATTCCTATTGTTTGATTCTTTGATTGGTTGGTTGGTTGATTTTTTGACGGTCAATTATCTACCTTAGGGATATAAGCCCGGGGCGGAGTGCCCTTCGTGGGGGTCTTTCTAAGGGAACCTAACCCGTATTTACGCATGGAAATCTATGTATTGAAGAAAACCACGAAAACTCCGAACGATTAGGCCGACAGGCGCGATTGGGTTCGAACCCAGCGCCTCCCGTCTACCAGCATCGAGAGCAGGACCGCTCAGTTACTGGTGGGGCTCCTATTGTTTGAATCCCACCAGTTTTATAAAATTGTGTAATTGGCTTTATTATGGTATCATTTTATCTGTCGTTAAATTAGGTGAATATTTCTTTTTCAAAAAAGTTGTGACAATATGCAATTTGAACTTTTAAATCGTATTTTAATGTGATGTTAAGGGGTTAATCACAAACACTTTTTTTAAATGAGGCGAAAATTTCATTAAGAATATCTGCTTTTCAATTTTCGTTTATGTTTTAAACTAAGATCGTGTAAAACGGAATTAGCTGCACCTGTTCTAATTTTGAAAATAGATACATTATTGTCAGCATTCCATTTTTGTCAAACAAAGTAAAAATATTTAAGTCAGATTTTTTTTTTTTTTTTTTTTTTTTTTTTTTTTTTTTTAATCAAAAAGTTCCTTTGTTCTGCACAGTAGGGGAGCTAGGGGATGTATGGGGCAAGGGATTATGGGACATTCTCAATATTTCTGGCAATAAACATTTATTTTAAATTGCTTCCTAACCCCATATACCTCTACCACAGTGTGCTTCAGAACTAAAAGTAGGACCACATTGCTGTTTTCATTTTCCTTCAAAGTTGCATTTTCTGAAATCTCTGTTTAAAAGTAAGTTTTTTTTTTACATTTGAAGATGTGAAATATCTTATACAAGATAAAAAATTAAGATATGTTGTAGTTATTTATTTTAAAGTTCAATATCAATATTTAAAATGAATGAATAGTAACCATTGTGACAAAATAATTTTTTGATGTAAAATGTCTGAGAAGGGATATTATGCATCATGGGGATGATTGGGACATTTCAAATGGGGATGAATGGGACATCCTCATTCCTCCCTAGAGATGTTGAAAATTTTATTTATTAATTAAATAGTATTATATAGGATGATAAATCAATAATTTACGTCAATTAACAGTATTAAATAGTATTATATGAGTTGTTATTGTTTAAAATTTCTGAGTGATACTTATTGTATTGTAATAATTATTAATGGATTATCAAAAAATTGGTACTAAAACTTAATCAAAATACATAAAATTGATAAAAATAGTATATGTGTATTGATCAAATGGGGGAAATTATATTGAATTTTGAAATGTTGCACAAATAAATCCCCACCCCTAACATATTGGGTGAATCGGAAAGTCGGGTCGTGTTGGGAAAATCAATTCGTACCGAAAAATTCAATCATTTAATTATTAGACATTGATTCCGATATCTAATGTCTAATGATTATCGGGCAGAATTTTCCGGTACGAATTGATTTTCCCAAAACGACATGACTTTCCGATCGACAAAATAATTTCCGTTCTGCATGTTTCTACGATACATTTAATTAATATTAATTAATAAGTTATGATTGAAAACTATTAGCTATGCTATATTTAAAAGACATTTTGCACTTTCATTTCAAATCTAAAATGCCTCATAAGTGGAAAAAAAGAACAGGTTGATAGCCGAAGTCCGCATTAAAAGTTAAAACTGCAATAAAAGAAGTTATTGAAAAAAAAAACATATCGATTCGTGCTGTAAAATCATATATTACAAGTATAATTTTCATATAAGGTTATAATTATAAATTTTAATTTGGTAAAATTGAATACAGGGAGGAAAATCTTTGTGTCCCATCCATCCCTATTAGTGTCCCATTGATACCTGCTGTGGGGATGATTGGGACAGGGAGGAACGTTTTTTTGATTTCATAATATTTTTCTGAATAAATCATAATCTAGAATAAATATTGTTCATATATGTTGGCAAATACCTAATGTATGAAATGTGATATATAATATTGATAGTAACTTAAATAAAAAAAAATATAAAAAAATATTTTTGTGGAAATGTCCCATTCACCCCCCACATTCCCTACTTGTTTGCTTCCATTTTTGAACACTAAATATACCAACAAATGGTCATCCGGCCGTTGTAAAATGAAAGTATTTCTATTCGAACTAAAAATTTCTTCGTGAAATAAATAAATTATAAGTTACATGGAAGATTTCAAAATAATAAAATAAAGTATAAAATATAAATAAAATGTATAAAATAAAAAAATAATAGTTTTAAACGAAAATTCTGGCGTGAAATATTTTTTACTAAACATGAGTCGTCTGTCGTGATATCGTCTTTACCATGTCTTACTATCCGATATGAAAACAGTGTTGCCATTGAGATACTTTTTTAAAAAAGCAGATTTCTTGATTGGCACCACTTTTTTGGAAGAGCAAAATTTGCCTTATTTAATGACATATTAATTAAGGCGAAAACAAGGGGAATTTTACCATTTCAGAAAAGGGGTGCCAATCAAGAAATCTGATTTTAAAAAAATTAGCCCACTGGTAACACTGTACGGTAGATGTATTTCCTTTAACCCCTTGAGGGGCAAGCAAAAATGACTCTAAATATTGAAGTCTCACCGGAATAATCGAAAAATTTTATTTTTAAATAAGGAAAAGCAATTTTTCGACGATTTTCCTCCGAAGTTAAAAATATAAAATTTTGTAAAAATTTTCTAGTGAGAATCTTGTTTAAATTAGGTGGGATATATTTTATTCCACCGCCCCTCAAGGGGTTAATATGTTTTTATTAGTAACCCTTTGCACTTGAGCGGTGATTCTCACTGACCACTACTTCCCGCGTAAATGGGTGCTTCAAATGCTCTGCTCACCAGTATTTTAAACTAATTTCCTTCACCTTATCTAATGGCCGAATAATCTGAGATAAAATATGGCGAAATAAACTATAAGATATTAGTGGTGTCCAATGCATTTGGCGTCCCGATTTACGAGGGACACTTGACAACATTATTGGTGAGTGAGAGTCACCTCTCGAGTATAAAGGGTTAATCGCTGCCAACTTTTACGTTTTATTTCTACCACTAAAATTTACTAGATATTTTTGCTTGTTTAACCGTGAGATTTCGACGATTAAATAAGATAATATTTACTGTAAAATTTTAGTGGTAAGAAAAAAGCTTAAAAGTTGGCAGCTATTGTATTGGATAGTTTGACATGGTACTGACGACACATGTCTGTGGCTGACCGACTGAAAAAAAAAAAAAAACACGGTAGGTTGACAGCTATGAAATGAAAATAAAATTTAGTAAACAATTTAATCTCCCAACCATGGAACTATTAATAAAGAGGAACTGGCATATCCTTAAAATAGTGGAGCTTCAACTGTAACCGCTATCGCAGGGATAGTTTATCGCCGGTGAAAATTTCCACCAGTAATTTCATATAGAAATTTTCTGTTTATTTAAACGCCTTATATTGCAAAATTTCAGTCATAAGTAATGGTAGAAACATATTTTCATTTTTACTGGTAAAAATTTACTTTGGCGGTAGTCACGCCCTGGTTTTCCGCCATATTATGGCAACTAGGGAAACAAACTGATAGTTTAACAAAGCAAAGTGATACCAGTAAGAAGAAATAGAAATTTCCGCCACATTTGTGAGAAAAAGATTCCATTAATAAGATGCTGAAATGAGACGAAATTTTCCATTCAGTTTTACTGGTGGGAAGTTTTCACCGGCGATAATCAGAAACTGAAGGTACGATTTCAAAAAAATCAGCTGCCATATTGCGACAACCTCCTCATATACTTCACTCACAACTGGTAGCCTGTACACTATACGTCTCTTCCTCTTTAATTCATAACTCCATTCTCCCAACACTTTATATCAGGAATGTATAAATGAAGAAAACCATTAAATTAGGAACATTTATGTATGAATTTTCTATTACCTTCGTTCAATAGCAAAAACTGGTTTCCCCAAAATATAATATTATTCGATCTAATTCGTGACCTAATTTTTTCGTCTTTTCAATAGTAAGAGTCGTTTATTGCCGATACACATCTATGTTTAATTTTTTAACGAAAAGTATTTTTGGATTGAAGTTTAATTTAAAAATGCATATATATTTTTAAATGATACTGTTAAATGTCGATGTATTTATATGTGAATCTTACATTGATAGTACAAATACGAATATTTTGAATATTTTTTAGGATAAAAAAATGCAAAAGGAACTCCCGAAAGCGGAGTTACAGATATTGAAATCACTTGAATTCCCGTCAGCAGTCTCGAATGTGTTAAGATATATGTTATATATAACTGTTGTGTTTCAACAAATTTACTAGAAAATTAAACAAAAAATTTCTTTACTTTTTTATACATACAGAACAGAAGATGTAAAAATGGTCGCAGGGGTAAATATGGGCACCCTCCCCCAGTGCCTATGAGAGATGCTGAAGACTGGAGGCCAGGATTGTACATGGCGCCACTTGTAGAAATGAGATAGCAAAGAGCAGTTGGAACCATTCTTTCAACTAGTGTGGATGCAGCATGCGTTATTGTAGGAATTGGTGTCTATTCTGGACTGGAAACAATTGACAAGGTATCTGAAATACGTTTTATTTTTATGTTCTTATGATTAGTTTAAAATAATTTCACAGCAATATCCAGAAAGCCGAGCCCAAGCTATTTTAGAAATCACGCATTTACACCACACTTTTTTGTACTACAAAAATTTAATCGGCTGATTACGGCGACTAAATAAGGAAAAAAAATTACTATTAAACTTTTGTCACAGCAAAGAGGAAATTGCTTGCCAGCAGCAAGATAGGTGCTGGCAATGATGGAGAAGTGCTGGCTGATGGTCTAACACTGCATGGCCACTGCTGGACAGCTTCAGTCAACTTTGCTGTTGGAAATCATTAGATAAAATTCTTTTGGGCATCCATTTTATCTCATGCGCTGGCCCACCACTACATGGAAGCGCACGAACTTTTGCAGTATTATTGCTGGGAACCCATACGCTACGTGGCGCTGCGAATATCGAAGACATTGAGTATTTGAACACAAATATGAAATGAATATCTTAACACAATTTAAGCTGTGAAGCTAATTTTCTTTGAAACTGTAAAAAATATAGCACCACTGCCACCAACAAAATAAATAAGCAAATGAATAAATAAATAAATTCTTTATTTCAACGCACTTTTTTTCCTCCTTAAATCTGGTTTTACTAGGTTACAAAGATTTCAGTTTTCATAATTTATGCAGTTCAGAATCAATAATAAAAAAAAGCGTATAAAATAAGTAGGATTTCTATACAATAGAATAATTTCTATACCAGTTTAATGACTGGGAACGTAAATCACGAAAGAAACGAACTTGAAATAGTGTAATGAGAGGTTGAAAACTGCGAGCAGACGTAGCGTATGCTTAAAGCACTTGTTCATGTCCGATCACGAAAACCAAGCAGCATCTAGCGCGGTCAGTACTTGGGAGGGTGGCCACACGAGTTGAAATATTTCTATTACAGATATTTCTATAGCTGTTGGTGAAACTAGCTTATAGAAAAAAGAGCCATAATTATATAATACTTTGTTTTTTTATAGAATTCTATAAGAAATTTTTGCAAGGGAAAGTGCTGGGCCAGCAAAGGAATAGCAGTGGGATAGGTGCTAGCACTGCAGAAAAAGTGCCGGATTGAAGTAATGTAATGTAACCAATGCTGGCCTGCTGTTGGCCATCACTGATGGGCCAGCTGCATTCGGCTTGGACACTTTTCTACAGGTTTAAGTAATGGCACCCTTGCACTTTACCGCTGATGGCACTGCTGGCTGTCATCTTTTTTAAAGCTGATGGCCCACTGTTTCTTTCTTTGCTAGGGTTATAGAAAAAAGCGTAAGAGTTGGCAGCTGTGCCAGATTATATAAACGAAAAAATACAACAAATATGTTTCTCTTTACCGAGCAATGAAGTCATGGTACATTATTTGGCGCAAGCAGTGTCGTAGCCAGAGCGGGCGGGGGTCCAGATGCACTGGACACCACTACTTTTATAAAGTTTTTTCGCCTCATATAATCAGAGAATTTTCTGCTATTAATCAAAGCGAAACAAACTTTTAAATTTTGGTGGTATGAAGAGCATTTAGCCCCCCCCCCCCCTCTGGATACGCCACTGGGCGCAAGTCTCTATGGAATGGCCATTACCATCTGAATACTCAAGGCCTCCGGACTGATTTCGTGACGTACGAAATGAAGATTAACCCCTTGAAGAGCAAGCAATTGAGTTTGTGTAATGCTTCATTCCCCCCGGAAATTTAGAAAATTTTTATTTCAAATTAAGGAAAAGCAATTTTACGACTTTTCTCCACTAAAGTGAGAAAACTAAAATTTCCTAAAATTTTTCTGGTGCAAATTCTGATTAATCGTAGGTGGGATAAAATATATCCAACCGCCCCTCAATGGGTTAAGGGGCGGCGGTATATATTATATACCACCTACGATTATTCAGGATTCGCACCAGAAAAATTTTAGGAAATTTTTATTTTCTGACTTTAGTGGAGAAAATTCGTAAAATTTCTTTTCCTTATTTTGAAATAAAATTTTTCTAAATTTCCGGGGGGAATTAAGCGTTACACAAACACAATTGATGGCCCTTCAAGGGGTTAATCTTCATTTGGTACTTCATGAAATCAGTCCGGAGGCCTTGAGTACTCAGACGGTAATGGAAGGGCACTTTATCCTCCCTTTTCCTTACACTTTGATGGAATTTAGGAAGATATAATTCCTTTCATTAAAACTCACTTCTAAAGAATCACTTTAGACATTTCTTAACTTTTGAGAAATCGACAACATTAAATGTACAAATAGAGAATTGTTGAATTCGCGTCCACATCTGCACATAAATTATAATGATATTGACCTTACCAATTTTGTTATTTTGTCTCATTTTTTTTTTAATCGGCGGTGCTCTGATATTGATTTCTGATGATTTTTTGTCTACTTCAATAAGCTTTAAAAACTGTTGGGAGCCTGTATAAAATATTAAAAATGATTACTATATTTTCAGTTTTTAACATTTGACGCTTCTCACAATTCGATTGCTCCCAGTAGATTATATGAAAAGAAATTCACTACTTACATATCTGATTACATTTTATTCTAAAACCATGTTGTTATGTATTCCTACTATCCAATGAACTAAGAATAACTTATTTTTATGTGTCTGTTAATTTAATTATATATATATGTATATATATACATATACACACATATATATATATATATTTATTTATTTATTTATTTATTTATTTACAAATTCTGTTCTTGAAATTGATTAAAAATGTATGAACTTTGGCCCCAGCAAACACAGAGCTATCGGTAAGCAATCGGCCGACAGCTGCTTGCCACTACCGGCGGTATTGACTCGATGCCGGCTGCCGCTGCTAGTTTCGTAACTTTTTTGATACGCCGCGAGAATTCGGCCCGATTCATGAGGCACGCAGACACTCATTTATTCCTATATAAAAATTATAGTGCAGTAAGCATATTTTAAGAATTTCTATCCTAGAGACGACATTAAAAATTTAAATCGTTCAATACCATCTTTTTCCAACGTATTAATATTAAGTCCCATCCTTGGGCATGTTTTTTGCATGTTGCATCATTAAAAAAAAAAATAAAAAATAAAATAAATAAATAAATAAACATTTTCTGTATTTTTGTTTAAATTACAAGATATCTCTCTTTTTTTTCTCTCTCTCTCACAGGCACGCATGCATATATACATAAAATAAGGGTACTGTTTTTCATCTGTACATTTATATTTACTGTACAATTATCAATGTATTGGTTATTAACTTATTGCAGAATACGAATTTAATATTTCTAACTGAGCGAAAAAATGCCCAGGCCGGGAATCGAACCCAGATCCTTGGCATACAAGGCCAATGCTTTTCCGTTTAAGCGAACTGGGCCGACAACCAGCCAGCATATTTCGCTCAGAAAAACCTTATTGATAATAACATCTGGTCTGTCATGTAGACAGCTCAACAGAATAAACCGCAGGTAAAGGAACTCCATATAAACGATGGATACGTAGATGAACTATTATTTTAACACAATCAAACTGATTGGTAAAGTTATCATACGAATTTAATATTTCCAACTGAGCGAAAAAATGTCCAGGCCGGGAATCGAACCCAGATCCTTGGCTTACAAGGCCAATGCTTTTCCGTTTAAGCGAACTGGGCCGACAACCAGCCAGCATATTTCGCTCAGAAAAACCTTATTGGTAATAACATCTGGTCTGTCATGTAGACAGCTCAACAGAATAAACCGCAGGTAAAGGAACTCCATATAAACGATGGATACGTAGATGAACTATTATTTTAACACAATCAAACTGATTGGTAAAGTTATCATACGAATTTAATATTTCCAACTGAGCGAAAAAATGCCCAGGCCGGGAATCGAACCCAGATCCTTGGCTTACAAGGCCAATGCTTTTCCGTTTAAGCGAACTGGGCCGACAACCTGGAACAACCTTCGCTCAGTTGGAAATATTAAATTCGTATGATAACTTTACCAATCAGTTTGATTGTGTTAAAATAATAGTTCATCTACGTATCCATCGTTTATATGGAGTTCCTTTACCTGCGCTTTATTCTGTTGAGCTGTCTACATGACAGACCAGATGTTATTACCAATAAGGTTTTTCTGAGCGAAATATGCTGGCTGGTTGTCGGCCCAGTTCGCTTAAACGGAAAAGCATTGGCCTTGTAAGCCAAGGATCTGGGTTCGATTCCCGGCCTGGGCATTTTTTCGCTCAGTTGGAAATATTAAATTCGTATGATAACTTTACCAATCAGTTTGATTGTGTTAAAATAATAGTTCATCTACGTACCCATCGTTTATATGGAGTTCCTTTACCTGCGGTTTATTCTGTTGAGCTGTCTACATGACAGACCAGATGTTATTACCAATAAGGTTTTTCTGAGCGAAATATGCTGGCTGGTTGTCGGCCCAGTTCGCTTAAACGGAAAAGCATTGGCCTTGTAAGCCAAGGATCTGGGTTCGATTCCCGGCCTGGGCATTTTTTCGCTCAGTTGGAAATATTAAATTCGTATGATAACTTTACCAATCAGTTTGATTGTGTTAAAATAATAGTTCATCTACGTACCCATCGTTTATATGGAGTTCCTTTACCTGCGGTTTATTCTGTTGAGCTGTCTACATGACAGACCAGATGTTATTACCAATAAGGTTTTTCTGAGCGAAATATGCTGGTTGGTTGTCGGCCCAGTTCGCTTAAACGGAAAAGCCTTGGCCTTGTAAGCCAAGGATCTGGGTTCGATTCCCGGCCTGGGCATTTTTTCGCTCAGTTGGAAATATTAAATTCGTATGATAACTTTACCAATCAGTTTGATTGTGTTAAAATAATAGTTTATTGCAGAATATCCAGTATTCTATCTATTATGAGAATACAGTTATTAAAAAGACATAAAATCATGCCTGTAACAGTGTCTTTGTGTGGATTGATGTTTGATGTTCTTTTTCAGCACATAGTCCTTGTTCGGTTCAGAAAAACTCTTTGATACTTTTTTTATGTAACATAGGAATGAATAAGTAGACATGCAATGAGCTCAAATCTATTTGGTTTTATATTTAAAGGCACATAGGATTAGCCAAATGAATAGTATTACATAAATGCCAGCACTCCCAGTGAGTGAACAGAAAAGGGGCGAGTAGTTATTAAGCCGACAGAGGGCGAATGCATTGACTATCATCTCAAAACACACAATCAGTTGTGTGCTTTAAATGCGATGTACCAAGCCAAAAATGCAACCATGACAATATATTATAACATAACAGATAACGCATTTTATTGTAACTTTGAATTGCAATCCAGCCAAGCAATTATTAAACAGCGTAACTGAAATTTTATCGTACACGTCGATGAGAAGGGATGGACGATCGAAGTGTTTATGTTTAGAGGGGGAAGATAGAGAAGTATGCATAGGAAGAGCGTTTTAAACGTAAAACGGTGAATAATTATGGTCCAAATAATTACTTGTAATGATTTCTGACATGAGCAGGGATGTGAGCAGTAAAAATTTTTCTTAAGAAAGTTCCTGTCTGAAACCGAAATTTCGGTATACAAATGGAGGCCAAGCTGGCAATCCTGGACGTGAGCATCAGAGGGTAAAGTCTGCGGCTTTTGAATATAGGTATTTTAATACATAAAATGTTCTTTTATTTTATTGGAACATATGGGCGATAGAAAAGAATAAAATGTTCTCTAAGATAAAAGTGGTGTACAAAAAAGCCGGCGACTTGGCAACTCAGGAGCCACCAGTTATAAACAATCAGCCAGATGCGGCAAAACTGTGAAATTCGCATCTGGCTGAATTTTTATTTAGGGATCCAAATTCTCACCATTAACCTTCCGTCTACCAGACGGGTCCATTGGACCCGACATGTACATTCAAAATATTTATTCAAACCAGAAATTTCTTCAAAACAAACTAAATGTATAAATCAGACAATAATAAGTTAAATAAACAAATTAAATAGTTTTAAGTAAAAATTCTGGTGTAGAATGTTTTTATAAAACTTGAGTAAAATTTCCGGTAGTTCTAGGGTTAAGTTTAAATAGTTATTACTGTTTTATAAGATGATAGATATTCCACAAATAAAATGAAAGAAAATTTCTATTCAAAATTTTGCCTGTGTGAATTCCAACACTAGAGAGAAATTGGTCGATTAGTGATGACGTCATGTTCGCTTCCTCTGGCATTGAGTATTTGGATGGCAGCGTTCAGACTCGACAACAGTGTGATAAGGGTTTATACGTACAGTGGCGGTCAAAAGTTTCCGGCCAGTTAGTTTCTTTGATTTGTTTGGTAGAACATTTTAAAGCAGAAGAAGCGCAATTGCTCCAAAAGTTAGGAATAAGTAAAGTAACACTGACCACGTGATCATTTTGATTGGATGCTTAAGATACTTGATACAAAGGGGAGGAATTCGAAATTCCCGCGTGAAAAAGTTTCCGGCCATTCGTCATCCATTAGTTTTTGCTATCGTTAAAGTGTTTTTTTTGGCCATATATGTTAATTAATCAACGTGAATAATGAATCTGAAATTCAAAAATGAAAATTTTAACAATTTATTGTTCCTAAAAGAGTGATTTGTTTGTCGCTAAAGGGACAATCCTCTCGTGAGATTGCGGCAATGTTGTTGATCGGAAAATTTGCTGTAAACGATATTTAAAAAATATATAAAGATGGTCACGGCCTTTGGAACTTGCCATGGTCCGAGGGACTCCGGAAAACGACTATTTTTGTAGACAGAATTATCAGAAGAAAAGCAGTTGACGACCCACGTAAAAATGCCGCTGCAATTCCACGCGATTTATGGTGTTAAAATATTGCTGAAATAAGTCTGTCTACAGTATCAAGACGCTTATGTGACGTAGAAATTTATGGAATAGTCGTTGTTAAAAAACCTTTCATAAATAAAAAAAATTCAGAGGGCTCGAATGGCGTTTGGGCAAAACTCCGCCTTTGAAATGGACAGCTCAATCATCCGATTTGAATACAATACAGGGTTCGCAACGTTCCTAAAATTTTCACATTTTCGTACCACAATTTTAATACGATAATATTTACTATAGAGCGCTATTGTAGATGATAAAGGAATCCGCCACGAAGGCTTGTGATTTAAAATACTGGTAGCAAAGAGTGAACATTTTAGGAACGCTGCGAACCCTGTACAATAGGAAATTTTTGAAACTTACTTGAAAACGTGTGTGGAATTATAAATGTTCAAATTCAGCAGCATTTTCACAAAAATTGAAAGAACCGTGGACAAAACGTAACATTGATTATCTACAACCGTTCATTGAATCGATGTCACGTTGCTGCGCCGCAGTACTTATTGCTAAATGTATGAATACAAAATACTAATTGTAAATGTTGTTGATCACTGTTATTTTCTGTTATAACACCATTTTTTCCAAACTTGCAAAGGTGGCTGGAAACTTTTGAGAACATGTGTTTTCTTTAGCAATTAATTTTGTCAATTAAATTTATTAATATTTAATTTTTATTCCATAAATAAGTTCTTAATTGTTATGTCAATAAAGTGTATCAGTATCACTTTAAGATTCCTCTTCATATGGATATACTTACAAATTAACCAAAAATTTTATGCTGGCCAGAAACTTTTGACCGCCACTGTACATAAAAATTTGTGTTTATAATACAAAGCGAAAAGGAACAATAGACATAATATTTTCACTCAATTTTCTTTATCATTTACTAGGATACTGTTAAACAGATAACAGTAAAATTTAACTAGAATTAGCTTTTAAATATTTTTTCATTTGATAGAAAGGTTTCTAAATTTTAAAAAATTCCAAATTTTTGAAAAACAACTTCAGCGAATTCCTTGAAATTTAGAGACATTGTAGGGGAAATAAAGAAGGATAACTAGAAATTTTCTTATAATTTTTTGCTAATATTTTTTTCAAATAATTATAATAAAATTTTTAATAAAAAATTACATATTACATTTCTAAGGAAGTCCCCATTTCTTTGTGAGGAATTCCTCCATTTTTCCCATGTTATATGGAAGTTGGTACAATTCTACCGCCCGTATTGCATTGAATATTTCGTTTTATTTACTCGGCGAGAAATATTACAAATACTGATATTCAATAAACTCATTACAAATTCTGCGATTCAATAAACCCATTACAAATTCTACAATTTAGATACTAAATAGAGAAAAATTCTAATAAGTATTAGTGTCATACTCTTTGGAAAATGTGGAGATTGTATGCACTTTGAATTTACAAGGTTATTCGAAATCGTTTCCATAAACTTCACAGATGGACGAATTTGAACCAGACAGCAATGTGGGGTCGGAAACTGTAATCAGCGTTGTTAACTCTGCGATTTTTTATATCGCGTAGAAAATTCCGTATTTATAACACAAATTCGCATTGTCATTTCTGTTTAACACGAGAGCAGTCGTACTGTGTATGACATTCCACAGGTGAGGTCGGAAACTGTAATCAGCGTTGTTAAATTAGCGGTTTTTTATATCGTGTAGGTAATTCCGTATTTATAACACAAATTCGCATGGTCATTTCTGTTTAACACGAGAGCAGTCGTACTGTGTATAACATTCCAAGGGCACGAACTGTTAATTACAGCTGTCACAACTATTTTTCGAAGAGCCGTATTCTACTTATTTTATCGTAGAATTTGTAACCATTGGTCTACGGCTAAATAAGATTACGATTATTATTTGTATTTATTCATGACAAACAAAAAATATTTCATACCCTGGGTATGCAAGCGTTTTCATGGGTTTATTTAATAACGGAATGCGTGCCATAAAATAAAGAAAAATTACTATTTGCAATTCCTTAGTCAAACTATCCGCTAAAATGATAACACTGATTGTCGTTTCCGACTCTAAATTGCTGTTAGATTGCATTTCGTCTTTGAGAAACCCACCCCTCAGAGAAATTTCACGCAAATCCCATTTCAATTCCGTAATTGTGCTGATGATTCTACATAGAAACATTTATTGCTATATTGCAAGACTACATAAAAAGCACATATGGTCGGTACCATGTCAGACTATCCAATATAAAACAGTGTTGGCAGTGGGTTACTTTTTTAAATTCAGATTTCTTAATTGGCACCACTTTTCTGAAATGATAAATTTCCCCTTGTTTTTGCCTTATTTAATACGTCATTAAATAAGGCGAATTTTACTAATTAGAAAAAAGGGATGCAAATCAAGAAATTTGAATTAAAAAAAGTACCCCACTGTCAACACTGCTTTCATATTGGATAGCTCGACATGGTACCGACCAGTGTTGAAAGTTTGGCATCCAATTTTAATCCGAAATTTCAAATTAACATAGTAAATTTCGAAGAAAGGAATTTTACTTTGTGTGACCGCTAAATGTCTCTTATTAAATAAAGCATAAAATACTGTTCTTTATTTCTGGTATGGACGACAAATTTCTGTGTATGGATTTCTGTCAAAATTCTATATATGGAGGCCAAACTGGCAACCCTGGTACCGATGATATGTATGCGGTTTTTTGGGTCGAAGTTACTCCAAATTGCTATTTGTGTTTTCGATCTACTTATACCATAATAATGTCACTGCGATATTATCGATATTCTGCCGACCTATCGAATAGTCAGCCGAAGTAAATCGAGATCATTTTCTGTCTTGAATACATTTTATCACAGTGTGGTTCAACTAGTACCACATGAAACCACTTCCTAAAACACATTTCTTTATCTTTCTTGACACTAGAACAACCACTATGTAACTCAAGTGTTATAAAAATATTTCACAACAGAATTTTTGTTTGAAACTATTAAACTTATTTATTTAACTCACTACATTATAGATATTTAACTTATTTTAGAATGAAATTTCTGGTTAGAATCGAAATATTTTTACTTAGTAGCGGTCAAAATAACCGATAGGAATGTTCTAGTGTTAATCATCGCAGAAATTGTGCGATATTATGAACCTAGGAAATATGTTCAAACACCTGTTACTGGTGGGCACAGACGGACAAGACTTTTTTTTTTCAAATTTGCGTAGTTTCAATGTATGGTACTTTAAGAAACGATGGATTAGTTTGCAACAAATGCATACTTGCCAAATCTAAATACCACGGTTTTGGAATAGTAATTTCAACTTTTTTAATCCCACGATTGCTGCTATTAAATAAAGTGAATATTTCGATTCTTAAATAATGCTACAGAAAATATGGAAAACGCAGCAGTTATAGAAATGGAATAAAGCATTTTGATTCATTTCTTTAATATTTCGTTATATTAACCCTAAAATGCATAGTGATGCATATCTGCATCACTCTTTATTTAGCTCTTTGCAAACACTATATTTATGTTAAAATATTAATCCTATAAAAATTACAAAAATATGCTACTAAATAAAGTTAAAATAATATCTTAAAATAATATCTTTTATAATATCTTAAAATTTCTGATGTCTAATCCTTAATATAAGAATAAAAAAAGTCGTTGTGAAAGAATAATTCATATATTTCAGAATGAAGCTTTACAAAATAAAATTTATATAAAATAAGGTACTTAAATTCACACTTATTAAAATATTTACTAATTTGCAGTATTTTTGTTATGACAGTAGTTTTGACTTGTGTTGCAGGTGTGCAACATAAGAAAAGGTTAACGTATTATACGAAAAATGTATCTCTGGTTTTTCTTTATTTTTCCTGTGCAACACAGGAAAAATAAAGAAAAAGCCAGAGCTATATTTTCGTATGTGTCTCTCGTATTTCGTTTAAAAAAGTTCAACAAAGATTTCTGGGAATCATATATAAATGTTTTGAAACAAAATAAAAGATCATGCATTGAAGTGTTAAACAAATAAAATTTTTCTAATTTCAAAAAGAAAAAAATAACTAAACACTTGACTGGTTACGAGTACACTCGTTACGAGTAAAGATCATTTATTTATTCCAGATATCTAGCAGAATTCGAGATTATTAATCTTTGCTATGTTTAATCAGGGAATGCCTGTTATTAAATTAAGTGAAAGTGACAGAAGGAAAATTCTGGTAGATATTTTGAAGTAAATGCTCATATAATAATATTGCTCATATCATTGCTGATATAGTGGAAAAGATCCAAATACCGGCTAGTGTCCAAATACCAGCTACTAGGTGTTCTGGGAATTGAGCGCATTTCAGCCTAGCGGTGATAGGCAGAGTTTGTTGCTTTAATTGAGAGATGAAAGTTTCGAAAAGTACGTCACTAAAGTCTGTCTCATTTACAAATAGTAAATACAAAAGTGTCGAATCGACGTAATCTGGTACATCAAAAGTTGTTCACATGTGTGTTTCTCATTTTTTTTATATACTGATCGTATATTGGCTTGAATTGTTGATGAAGTTATTTTCTAGACATATTTAGCTCTCAATTGCCACGCGCACATTATTGGTATTTCATTATAGGAATGAGTAATACCGGTTTTAACTTAACCCTTAAATTCATATGGTATCGTTTATGATACAATAATTGTTCCCTATTTAATGGAATTTTTGTTCACATATTCCGTAATTCCACCAGAAAAATAAAAAAGAAAATTTCACCCCATTTAATAACAGCCATTTCGTTATTAAATAAACCGAAATTTACCATTTATATTTTCTGGTGTGAATTCCGATTTTCTGAATTATGAAATTTCGGGAACGCATTCTTTCCTATGCATTTAAGGGTTAAACATAGCAGTGGTCCGAATACTGGCTACCTAGAGTGGTCTAAATACCGGCTAGCCGGTATTTGGACTTCTCTCGGTTGCTCTGCTTGAAGGGGAGGAAAATAAATTAATTTAAATAGTTCCATAATTAATAAATTAATTTAAATGGTTCTAAAATAATTCCAGTCCAATTTCGGATTTTGAAAAAAGCAACCGTGGCCATAATTCTAAAGGAACAACACTGGTTACCGGATCACTTCCCAAAAAAAAGCGGTGTTTGATACTTCCAAATTACCTATAATAAATGTGAAGAGAAAGAAAAGAAAATGACGCAGTAAACGAGGCGAAAGAGGCAGAAATTGGATTTTAACCCTCTCGCTGCGAAACCCGAAATTTCCTCGGGGATGCAAATTCTTTCGTCTAATTAACCCTCCTTGATTATTCCCACCAGTTATTTATTTATTTATTTATTTTATTTTTTTTTTTTGTAAATTTTGCCTTATTTAATCGGAGCATTTTCTCGATAAAATTAGACAAAAATTTTGGTTTTGAGAAACAGGTGACAAAAGAATAAAAATTCTTATAAGACGCACGTCGCGAAGGGGTTAAATACGCAATTTTTGAAGCTATTTTTATAAAACAATTACGCAGAGAGAGGGTTAAAAAAGTGAAAAGGGAAAATATCCAACAGAGGAAGACGATGCAGTTTGTATCTTCTGCATGGGTGCTTTCTCTCTGGACAAGAATGGGGGAGGGGATTCTGGTTTCAATGCTAAGAATGCGATATGTGGGCTGATATGGACTGCACCGATGAATAGAGCAATATTATGTTTGTGATTTTTTCGGATAAAATAATTCTCATTTCAATCAGCAAGCTTTTTTTTTTGTTGTTGTTTTACGCGTTAAGAAATAAAACTAGAAACATAATGGGAAGAAGACTGTGAGAGATAGTCGTAAGGAATTTTATAAATTTGACAAAAATACTTGTTTATTACAAACTGAAAAATTTTTTGTGCATAAGAAATGTTATTAATCAATAAAATTTATTAAAATAATATTCTTATTGCTTAATAATTATCATTAACTCTATTTGTGAGATTTTTTGGAAAAAAAAACTTAGATAGCCCGTATTTAGACCCAATTTTAAACACTTCACCGGCGACAGGTATGGGGAAACAGTGCTTTTACCCCCGAGTTATCTCGGGGCAGCCGGTGAAGTGGTTAAAAACTCAAAATTTGAAGACATTTGGAATTTTGCTTTTCATAAACATAAACACCTTTTAAACTGATATTTTTCCCTCTAAACATATGTAAAACATGTCAAGGTACCCTGCTGTCACTTTTTTATTTTATTAATTTTGAAAATTGTATGATCTAGATCGAAAAAAAAAAGTGGTAGCCGGTATTTGGACCTTTTCCTCTAATAATATGCATTTCATAATTTTTATTATATTTTTTATATATTATTAAGTTATAATTATATTATATTGAGATATATATAATTAACTTATATTTTTTATTTTAATAATATTTTTATGGTAAAACTGAAAAAAAAATTATATTTATCCCCTGAACAATACAATATTCAGGGTGGCCAGGGGTCAGGGAGAAAAACAGCCAAAAAAAGAGAGGTAACAACCGGTATTTTCTTCTAGAAAATACTACAAATAATAATACGAGTCTAAAGGAAGCGGATTTCTCTTTAACAAAATATTGGTATTGAACACCTTTTTTGACTGTTTTTCAGAATTGATGCCCGCTAGATTGTGAAAATTATAAAACATTTGTAGAGGTCATCGTTTAGAACTAGCTTTTGTAGAATACTTCCGTGCCATTTGGTCCAGCACGTCGATGCCGAATTTTGTAGAACTGTATAACTTTACAATTTCTGGTAAGTGTTTATCACCAGTTTCAAATGTAACTGATGGATGTTGGGAACTTAGAAATAAAACATATTTATTTTTCTTCCCTTGATAAACTCAACGTAATATCATCTTTGGGAAGAATTTGGCTACTATACAAAGGCATTTTTCAGATTTTCTGGCCTGTGGAATTTTGTTTTCCGTCCGCAATTGACTGTGCCAACAATGCTTGTTTATAGTACTTCAGCTTTTCTGCAAGGGGCAGTTAAGTAAAGAAGTTATCTGTTGTAATGTTGTAACCTTTGTTGATGTGTGGTTGTATGAAGTATGGACTGTTTGTACTACTAGTGTATCTACTAGATAAAATGTGCCTTAAAATCGAAGGCGGTCATTTTGACAGTTTCGGCGGTTCTATGTATACTACTGCAATACTTCATAAATTTTGGCTGACAGTAAAATTTATCAATGGCATATCATAGCTTTTCAAATGATAAGAAAAGTCACGGAAACTGAAAGTTATACTCTAAATAGAAACAAACTGGTACGCAATGAATGTTTTGAAACAGTCAAAATGACCGCCGTGGCGATTCTAGTGTTAAAATAGTGAAGCTTCATCTGTAACGGCTTTCGTAGGGGTTGATTACTGCAAGTTGAATCTTCCACCAGTAAAATTTTGTAGAAATTTTCTGTTTATTTAAATGCATATTTGATGCAAAATTTCAATCATAAATAAGGGCAAAAACAGATTTTAATTTTTAATGGTGGAAGTTTACACACTGGCGGAAGTTAGGCCCTGCGTTTTCGCCATATTGTGATAATCGTTCTATAAGGCAAACTAACACCAGTAAAAGCAAATAGAAAATTTCACTATATACATAGATGGACGTTTAGGGATTTTTTTTACCAATAAAATTTAAAAGAAAATTTTGCCTAGTTGAGTCTCCGAAGCTTAGCGATTTTTAACGTTTCAGCATGGCAAAAATTTCTATTAAATTTTAGTGGTAAGAAAAATCCGTACAAGTTAGCGCTTATGCGATAAAATATATCCATGAATAAGACGCTTAAATAAGAAAAAAATTTCTATTCAATTTTACTTGTGGGATGTTTGCACCGGCGGTAATAAGAATCATTAGATCCGATTTCTAAAAAATCAGCCGCCATCTTGTGAGAACCTCCTCAGTTACTTCACTTGCAACTCGTAGAGAGTACACTATATGTCTCCTCCTCTTTAACCATAACTCCATTAGATGAGCAATGTGTTAACACTAGAACGACCGAAAATCTTACCCAAGTGATATAAATAACTGCACATCAAAAGTTTTATTTAGCACTATTTAACTTAATTTTTTAACCTTTTCAAGGGCGGTGGTTCAGTTTTGTGACACCTAATTTTAATCCCTGAATGCTACATTGGCGCCAGAATATTGGAGTGAAAAATTTATTTTTATGAAGTACGTGAAAATAAAGCTGTTGCTTATTTTGAAATACAACTGTTTTTAAATTCTGGTGTGAATGACTCATTTCAGCATCTTGCGATTAGAATTACCTTGCCTCTGAAAGGGTTAAACTTATTTTTCCGTGGAACATATTTAACTTGTTTTATAAAGAAATTTATGGTATGAATCGGAATAGTTCTATTTGATAGCGGTCAAAAAATGGTGTTATGAATAAAGGGGAAGAGACATATAGCGCACTGTCTACCAGTTGCGAGTGAAGTAACTGAGGAGATTGCCACAAGATGGCGGCTGCTTTTTTTAAAAATCCGATCTGCAGTTTCTGATTACCGCCAGGGCAAGCATCCCACCAGAAAAACTGAATAGAAAATTTGATCTTAATTAAGTGTCTTATTCGGGCCCATTTTTCTCAAATATATCGCAAAAATTTCTATTTGTTTTTACTGGTATCAGTATGCCTTGTAAAACTGTCAGTTTGCTTCCCTGGTTGTCACAATATGGCAGAAACGCATGACCTAACTACCGCCAAATTAAAATCCTACATGTAAATATGAAAATCTGTTTTTACCATTATTTATGACTGAAATTTTGTATTAATAATCCGTTTAAAGAATTTGAAAATCTCTATACAAATCTACTGGTGGAAGTTTCCACTGGCGGTAAACAACTCCTGCGTTAACGGTTACAGTTGAAGCTTCACTATTTTATGGATACTTCAATTCCTCTTTATTAGTAGTTCCATGATCGGATGTAACAAATCAGCTGCTCTCTTGACGAGCCGTTAATTCCCAAATTGGCTCATCCGACCTCAGCAATCTGATCCTTTGTTAATATTAATATTTTGGATTACTTTACTGTGATTTTGATCAAATTTAACAAAATAAATCAATTTAACCCTCTGTCTACCAGAAGGGTCCAATGGACCCGACATGTATATTCAAAATATCTATTCAAACCAGAAAATTTCTTCAAAACAAACTAAATGTATAAATCAGACAATAATAACTTAAATAAACAAATTAAATAGTTTTAAGTAAGAATTCTGGTGTAGAATGTTTTTATAAAACTTGAGTAAAATTTCCGGTAGTTCTAGGGTTAAGTCATTATAATTGCATTCTATTTTACATTACACTACTTCAGAAGAAAATAAATATAATTATCTACCATATAAATATCAGTTTTAGCCAATCAGATTTCTGGGCTCGGTTGAGCCAATTTGGGAATTAACGGCTCGTGCTCTCTTGTGACAACCTCTTCTGCTACTTCACTTGCAACTGATAGACTCTACACTATATGACTTCTCATTATTCATAACTCCGTTCGCCTAAGCGCTGACAAAAAGACGGCGGCTGTCGTAGGCGAATTTTTGTAAGCGTTTGTACTGTCTCCTAAATTTAGACAACCAAACGTTTTCTTTGACTTATTTACTCTAAAAAAAATAAAACGATTTTTTTTTTAATTTATTGATGTTAAAACGCAGGGGACCGTACAATCGCTAAACGAAATCCGCCTACGAGAGCCGTCATTTTTGTGGCAGCATTTAGGTCAAGTATTTAGGGTGGGATGGTCAACGAATGAATATTATCATTTACGAAGTTTTGGCTGTGACCAGGGAATGGAGTTAGGAATAAAGAGGAGGAGACATATAGTGTACAGTCTATCGGCAGCGAAAGAAGTAACTGAGGAGGTTGCCACAAGATGGCGACTTCTGTTTTTAAATCGGATTATCAGTTTCTGATTACTGCCGAGGCAAAATTCCCACCAATAAAATTGAATAGAAAATTTCGTCTTACTAAACCGTCTTATTCACAGAAAAGTTTTCTCACAAATGTGATAAAAATGTCTGTTTTTTTTTTTTTTACTGGTGCCACTTTGACTTATAAAACTGTCAGTTTGCTTACCTGGTTGTCACAATATGGCGGAAACGCAAGGCCTGACTACTGCTGAAGTAAACTGTTACCAGTAAAAATGGAAAACTGTTTCTACCATTATTTATGACTGAAATTTAGCAATAATAAAGTGTTTAAACAAGTAGAAAATTTCTATATAACTATACTGGTGGAAGTTTCCAACGGCGGTAAACAACTTCTGCGATATCGGTTACAGTTGAAGCTTCACTGTTTTAAGGATATGTCAGTTTCTCTTTATTAATAGTTCCATGGGTCAAAATGACGGCTATGAGGCATTTCCACGAGCGCTTGTCATGTAAGCCACGTACTGTATTTGTTCACCACCGTTATTTTATAAAAGTTTCCTTCGCCTTTTTCAATTAATGAGATATCTCCCATAAAACATGTCACATTTTTCCGTTCTAAAATACTGGTAGTCATAAATCATAGTATGTGACTTACACGACAAGTGCTCATGGAAATACCCTATGGTCGTTCTAGTGTTAATTTGAGTTTAAATATGCGCCGTAAATTTGATAATAACCTCAGTGGCATTACTAATTAAACCGAAATGTGTTTAAGACATTAGTATTTTCTTCTGAGAAATATGTGAAACAATAAATCCCAAATTCAACAGTAAATAACCCTTCTTTATCCAACTGCTTTTCTTTACGAAAACCGTCAAAATAGTGATTCGTTAACATCAAAGAATAAATGATTAACATTATCATTTTACTTTTCCACATGAAGTGTTCTGCTACAAAAGATGCACTCATGCTTCAGTTTTGAAATAGGTTACATATTAATCAGCTATATTACAAATAGTTTTAGCTTAAAAATATACAAATAAGGTTTCAAGATAACGGTTGTCATATAAGGTTACTTCATTGAAAGACATTGTTCTTTGATAACCTTCTTTCAAGATTCATTTCTGATTGTCTGCTTTCTAATATATTACATGCTTTGATTGTTCTAAATTGTACACCAAATTCTGTTTTTACCCAACTATCAGTCTAATAGTTTTAAATACATTTTATACTATTATTTCTATAATAGCAAAACTTCGCGTTTTTTAATCGAAAATTTCTATAATTAAGAAGATGAAGAATAATATTTAAAATATTAGTGGGTTTCAAATTCGTAGACTATAAAACCTGTTATTGCGTAAAAACAGAATTAGTATAAAAGCATTGACCACAAAATTTCAGAAAATTAACGGGTGACTGTGTTTCAATACCAGTGATTCCATATCGTAATTTCTTCCTTATTTAATAACACATAATTATTTCCAATTATGCAAACAAATAAGTTAAAGAAAACTAATAGAATATACCATGGAGCTATTAACCCTCTTGCTGCGTAAGTAATTCTTCGCGATGAGCGCCTTTTACAGAATTATTAATCTTTTATCACTGGTTCTTTAAAGCAGAAATTTTTGACCATCGTAATCGGGGAAAATGTCCTGATTAAATCAGAAAAATTTTCGCTAAAAAATAACTGGTGGGAATAACCAAATAGTATTAATTAGACCGGAAAATGAATGCCCTAGAATATCTCGGGTTGCGCAGCGAGAGGGTTAATAAAGAGGGACTGACATTACCTTGAAATAGTGAAGCTTCAACTGAAACCGCTTTCGCAAGGGGCGATTTTCTCCGGTGGAAACTTCCACCAGTAAATTTATCTAGAAATTTTCTACGTATTTAAAGGCTTTATTAATGCAAATTTCTGTCATAAGTAATGGCAGAAAGAGATTTTCATTTTAACTGGTGGAAACAGTGTTGCCAGTAGGCTACCTTTTTTAAATTCAGATTTCTTGACTGGCACCACTTTTTTGAAACGATAAAATTCCGTTTGTTTTCGACTTAATTAATATCTCATTAAATATGTTGCATTTTTCCATTTCAAAAAAGTGGTGCCAATCAAGAATATGAATTTTAAAAAAGTAGCCCATCTGGTAACACTGGGTGGAAGTATACTTTTGCGTTAGTAAAGCCTGCGCTTCCGCCATATTGTGACAACTGTTAAAACAAAATGACTGTTTTACCAGTCAAATTGCCACCAGTAAAAACAAATAGAAGATTTTACCATGTTTGTGAGAAAATATTTCCACGGATAAAGCGCTTAGTAAGACAAAATTTTCTATGAAATTTTACTGGTGGGAAGTTTGGCCCGACGGTATTCAGAAACTGTAGATCCGATTTTAAAAAAATAGCCGCCATCTTGTTACAACATCCTCAGTTACTTCACTCGCAACTGGTAGACAGTACGCTATATGGCTCCTCCTCTTTATGTATAACTCCAATGAAAATATAGGTATTTAATACTAGAACCGCCGTAGCGGTCATTTTGACCGGTAAAAAATGAAAATATTTCGATTCGCGCAAGAAATTTTTTTCTAAAATAAGTTAAATATGTACCACGAAGAGATAAGTTAAATATATAAGTTAATTAATTTTAAATAAAAATTCTGGTGTAAAATAGTTTTATAACACTTGAGTAAAATTTCCGGCGGTTCTAGTGTTAAACGGAAAGGCATTATTTTTGTTGTATTTTGGAGACGATTTATAAACGAATATGTACTGTAGGTGTATTTTTTATTTTTTATTATTAATAGAGATTTATTTTTTTAAATATCTATATTCAGTTTTTTAATTTTAATTTTCAATTCCTCCGTATATAAAGAGTTTCTGAACTAATGTTTATTTTTAGATATATATTTGACAATCAAATTTAATTAATATTTTTTATTTTAAGTCCCTTCATAATTTATATGTTTATATATAATACAATTAATCTCTGCTCTGTATTGAAATCAAATCTTCGGAATACTGTAATAATCGTTTTGAATGAGTTCCTTTTTATAAATTAACTATGATATCTTCGGATGTATTCGTTTAGATAAAACCATAAATGCCAAATCTTTGATTGCAGGTAATCTGCTATTTATTAATGTATTTTTCAATACTTAATTATTAAAATTGTTGTACTGACCAAAAATATTGACATTTGCAGTGTTGCCAGATGGGCTACTTTTTTTAATCCAGATTTCTTGATTGGCACCACTTTTTTGAAATGGTAAAATGCGCTTTATTTAATGAGATATTAATTAAGAAAAAAACAAAGGGATTTTTGCCGTTTCAAAGAAGCAGTGCCAATCAAAAAATCTGAATTAAAAAAAAAGTAGCCCACTGGCAACACTGGACATTTGTCATGTATGCACAAAGCATGAAAGTTGCTTTTCCACATTGACATAAATAATCGTAAAAAACATTTATTTGACGTTAGTTAAGCATTTTTAACCGAAGGTTTACAGCTACAGCTGTGATGGTGACAGTGAGAGGCCAGGCGCTGACCATCCAACACATTTTCATAAAGGAATGTTCGCCTTATTTAATCGCAGAATTTACTTAAAAATCCAGTGATTTATAATCAGTTTATTACTGATCCGTGTGTTTATTGATACTGTGTGATATTTTGTTATATAACGGGCATAGTACCTTTGCACTTCCAAGACATCGGTTTTTCAAAAATAATTAAAAAAAAGAAATTTGAATCTTTAGGAAAGTTTTAATTCAAAACGCACTAAAATCGGACAAAAACTATGCTTTCCGGAAAATAAAAGAAAAATATGAACCGTGATTTTCCTTTGGTAAAAGTAAATCGTTTAACTTGATTTTCTCAGCTTCCAAATTTATGTTTACCCGCAAGAGTAAGAAGATAGTTATGAACGTAGAGTTATGAAATTTTCCATTTATTTCCGTCTTGTAAAAAACTATGCGATCACCCCAACTAACTTTGCCTCAAATCATAGAGTAAAAATGTGATAAATAACTATCAACTATTAATAATTAGAAATTTCATAGATTACAATAAAAATTATTTTTAAAAATGAATGTTGTCTATATATATATATATATATATATATATATATATATATATATATATATATATATATATATATATATATGTATATGTGTGTGTGTGTGTGTGTGTATACCGGGTGTCACAAAAATGACTGATGGATTTTAAAATTCCATAAGTTGCAAACGGTGACAGATATTTAAAAAATTCTTACAGGAATGTTATGTAAGATGTCAGGAGTTTTTATTCTGCGATTCTCAGTTTTAGTTACAAATAGCATCGTTAGATGGCGCTGCAAGCTATAACCGCTAAATCCAGGATCGACTTTTTGGCCTCTCTCTTCTTCCTTGCGAAAAAAGAAGATTAAAATGTATTGAATGGATCCCAAATGAACGGAAGTACCACTGAATGGACGTACCAAAAATTGGGTCTGGACTGAGCGCATATTGCTCTCAGTGCCATCTATTGTTTGAAATTCGAACTAAAATCAAGAATCACAGTACGGAAACTCCAGACATCAAACATAACCCTCTTGCAAGAATTTTTTAAATATCTATCACCGTTTGGAAGTTATTGATGAGAATAGAATATATAAATAGTCGCCTGTTGCAGCACAACATAACGAATATGAATTCATTGAAAACTTGTTGCATGATTAATTTGTTGTTGTTGTTGTTAATTTTTTCTCAATCTTTTTTGTGAACAAATGCAGAAGTATAGGTAATTTCCCTAATTTAGACGTAGATAGATTATGAAAAAATAGTTTGTCTCAGCATTTTTCATTGAATATTGAAGGCTAACGGTAAGTAATGAAAAAATAAATATGAATTGGAAATTGGAATACGCGAAATTTTATTAGAATATTTTTACAAATCTTTTAAAAAAAAATCAAAATAATTAACTGCTTAATTTCTATTTCTTAAAAAAAAAAGTTCGACCTGGCTGATGATCAACGAGTAAAAAACTTCGAACTTTAAACCCTTGATCTCTAGCGCTGTTAGCGGATGTATGCCACGAGGCAGATTTTTTTTTTTTTTTTTTTTTTTTTTTTTTTTTTTTTTTTTTTTTTTGAATTAACACCTCAGAAATTTTATTTTATTTATTATTTTTTTTTATTTTACTTCATTTATGGAAAATAAATTATCTTGTAAAGCAAAAATAAGAGTTAAAACTTTTTGGTGAGAATTCGTAATGTCTACTGCAAAAAAACAGCCAGATATTAGGATGTCCATTTTCAGAAATGACACCGCCCCCTGAATACTGGGCCTGCGCGCTGACACAAAAATGGCGGCTGCCGAAGGCGGATTTTTTTTTTTTTTAACGTATGTAAGGTCCCTCAAATGTAAACCCGAGTATTTTATAAAAGATTTCTCTGACTTGTTTAATCACAGAAAAATAAATCGGAAAAAACTTAAGAAAATTATTGGTACGAACATTTAAGGGACAGTACCGTTGTCATCGAAATATTCAAGGCCAAAGGACACAAGCTGTGACGTCATCACTAGTGGACCGACTTCACACTAGTGTTGGAATTCACACCGGAAATTTTTGATTAGCAATTTTCTTTTCTTTTATTTGTGGAATATCTATCATCTTCTAAAACAATGCTAAACATTTAAACTTACTGGTGAGAATTCGGAATCTCTAAATAAAAATTCAGCCACATGCGGAATGCAACAGTGTTGCCTCGCTTGGCTGATTTTTTATTGCGGGATTCCAAATTCTCACTAGTAAGTTGAAATAGTATTTCTGTATAGAATTATTTATATTCAATAAAAAAAATAACAGAAAATTGCTATTCAAAATTTTCCGCTGTGAATTCCAACAGTAGTAAGAATTCGGTATATTAGTGATGACGTCACAACTCTTGTCCTAAGGCCTTGTTTGTTTCCATAGCAACGACCGTACACACGTTGATAAAAATCCGCCTTCTGCAGCCGCCGTTTTTGTGTCAGCGGTCAGGCCTAGTATTCAGGGGCGGTGGAAATCACCAAAATAGCATGACGTACATCACGCAGAGTTGCTAGTTTGGGCTCCACATTTATTCAGAAATTCTGATCGCATACCACAAAATAAGAACAGTTTATTTCTGATTTAATAAATGACAGATATTTCCCGATTACTTAGAGTAAACTTTATTCTTTAGGAATGTCTGGAGTGAGTTTGAAATTTCGAAATTAAAATGAAGGCCAAACTGTCAACCCTGACATCCCGTAATAGAGCGCAAGAGGCTAAGGTTTAACGCTTAAATGCCTGATTTTTTCAAAAATCATTGTAATAATGTTTTTCGGCTTTCATTTTTTAAATAAATCATGCGAAAAATACTTTAAAAAATCATATTTTGTTTTAAGTATGGTATACGGCTAAAAAACCATTTGTTACTAATCGGCAATACTGGTGTTTATTTGAAAAAATAATTTTCCTTCATAAAATTCTATAATATTAAACACACAAAAATTTTAGGAACTATAATAAGGAAAAAATTTGACTTGTTCACTTTAGGTCAAAATAGGGTATTTCGCAAGCTCCCAAACAAAACAAAAAGAACAAGTAGCAACAATTGAAAAAAAAAATCTATCTTTATTCTTAAACAGCACAAGTGTTGCCATATACATGTTGAAAATCGATTTAATAATATTTTTAGAATGTATTTTATTGGCAACATTAGGAATTATAGCTTCAATATTATTCTAATAGTATTTTAGAGCCTAAATTGGGTATGTTACCGAAAAGCAACACCAGGCATTTAAGGGTTAACCCTTACCGGCGCGGAGTAATTCTGTTTATAAACTGATGAAATAATGGACTAACACCGCAATTTATAAACGAATTTATTAGAAAATATGAACTTTCTTAATTTCATGTATATTATAATAGGAAAATTTTAGTGAAATATTCTTGATGCCGGTTGGCAGTTTTGGAATCAAAATTAGGTGACCTTTTTTAAGAACACCGCGCCGGAAAGGGTTAAATTAGTACTTGCATATTTCCGAAGCATATATTTATCATAAGGCATACCAGATTGTTATATTCATGCGGATGTCCTAGGCGGGTGTTTTCGCTACGCTGTAAAAAAAATAGGGTTTATTAAGAATGAGAGAATATTTGCTATTAACCCCTTAATTCTCGCTCCCGTGATATTCACGGGCTGTGTCTTTTACTCAGATTGTTTGATTGCCACCAGTTTTAAAAAACAGTGTAATTGGTATTATTATGGTATCAGTTTACCTGTCATTAAATAAGGTGAATATTTCTTTGCCAAAAAAGTGATGCCAATAAGCCATAGCTGCCAACTTTTACGCTTTTTTCATACCGCTAAAATTTTACAGTAAATATTGTCTTATTTAATCGTCGATTTCTCACGATTAAAGAGGGCGAAAATATCTATTAAATTTTAGTGGTAGAAAAAAGCATAAAAGTTGGCAGCTATGCAATAAGCAATTTGAATTTTTAAACCGTGATTTAATTCGACCGTTAAGGTGTTAAGTCTGGATGATTCCGGTGGAATTTAAGAAATATTTCTGTTGACAATCAAAAAGTTGCGTTACAAATGAAGAGCTGAATGGATGAACATTTTATGCTGCAGTTTCTAAATTTTTTTTAACCTTTTGGGTGAAAGCGTTATGAGGTATCCTATTACATGGTGAAGCTAAAATACTAAGATTCTGTTTAGTCTTGAAGATTTAAGAGATTATTCATTAATATTTAATATTTTAATATTTAATAATGTCAATAATATTAATAATTTTTAATATTTGAAAATTAAATATGAATAAGTTTTTCTGAGAGAGTTTAGTACCATACCTGCTAATATTTTAAATACATGGTATCAAACAGAAAATAAATCATTAAAATTTACAGCAAAAACTTTCACCTCAAATTTCTTGAAATGTAATTTTTGTTACTTAACATGTTCTTCCACTTAGCTCTTCAAATGTCAGTAAGCTTCCTGAAAATAAACCGAAACATTCCTGCTGTTTTGCAGGAAAGTTACTGATAGTTTAGTTGACTTATTCAGTAAAATTTCAGTCATTTACAATTAACGTTCCTAGGGAATAATGGGCAACCCAGCTGCCCATTATTCCCATGGAACTTTCGCGGAACTTACTACGTTAATTTGTATAACAAATTATGTTAGTACACACATTTTTTTTTTAATTTTTTAGCAGTTTAATTTAAAATTTTCTTGTTTTAGAAATAACTAATTAGGATGGAAAATCTCTTATGCATATGATTTTGTAATTTTCTTCGTATTAATAATGTTTTTACAAAATTAATTAAATAATAAAAAAAACTATAGAAAAATATCTACTTTAAATATTAAAAAATCAGCATTACTTGAATTAAATGGTCTTAGTGCGACCTTTCAACATACCACGCATTTATATATTTAGTTCATTGAGTTCTTTAATAGATGTTTCTTTACTCAAGAATTATGAAGAAAAACCTTTCATGTGTATCGTTTTTTAAAGTTTGGAAAGAGAAAAGTACAGCATTAAAGAAAAAAAAAAAAAGACGCAGGTAAAAAAAAAAAAAAAAAAAAAAAAAAAAACCTTGAAATTTCAAAGAAATGGGAATGTTCTAAATACCGAAATAAACAATTTTATTTGTTTGTCAGAAAATAAAAAGATAGCAGAAATGCAGGATCATTGACGTGTGGAAATATGGAAAGTTTTTTTTTTCTGTTTGTGTTATGTTTTTTTAGCTGTTCTCCTTTTGTTACAACAGAATTATCCGTTATTCATGTTGGATATAATGATCTGTTTCGTATACGAAAGCAACATGTTCCATCGTTTTTGCATGCTTTGTACCGACTTTAGTTGCATCATTAAAATATTATTGTCGTAGTTTTCTCTTACTGAATTTCCATTTTTCTATTTGTAAGTGAATTACGCTAGAAAATATTTACAAATTTTTATAATGGAAAACAAATATCACTAATGCTATGAATAATATCAACCCTTTCAGGGGCAAAGTTCTTCTGTTTCTAAAATAATGAAATCGTTAAAAAAATACCAGAGTCTTATGAAGAAATTTATTTGAAAGTGACTAAAAGCTTTTCTTCGCGTACACTATAAAAACAAATCTTTATTCGAAAATTCTGGTGCCATCGTGGCATTCCGGGAATAACATTAAGTGGGATACATTATATCCTTCAATGGGGTTGAATGATTTGTGCAATAATTAATTGTAAGGCATGAAAAAAATATTATTTATGTTATAAAAATTAAAACAACTAGAATAAAAATCTGAAACAATATGATGATTTTAGCCCCTTAACCCCTTGGTGACGAGCGGTACGAATACGTGCCGCATGAAGCGCTCAGAATCCTTGTTTTTCCTCACCAGTAAAATTTTAGTGTAAAATTTGCCTTTTTTAATCAGCGCATTTTCTCGATTCAAGAAGACACAAATTTCTGTTTTTAAAAAAACGGTGATAAACGATTAAAAATTTCGTAAAAGGCTCCCGTCCCGAAGGGGTTAATTCTCGCCCCCGTCAATATCACGGGCTGAGTTGTCGTTCGTTATTTCTCGCTCCCGTCATATTTCCGGGCTGGAAATTTATTGCGGGAAAAAACTTCTGAAACCAGAAAAATTTAACTGGCATTTCGGTGTGAAGTCTTTGAATATTTCCGCGTGGGATTGGCTTTTGCGCTGACTGTAATGTTGGGCTTTGTTTTGCATGTTTCGAAATAAGTTAAAGTCAAGAAATTATTAATAATCTAAATTTAATGTACATATTTTATTTCAAATATTATGTGTAAAAATGTGTGTGATGATGATAAATAAATATCTAAGATGTGAAAAATAAAGGTTTTATTCGCATTAATTAGTACGGTGTAAAAAAAAAAATATATATATTAAGACACAGAATTCTCGCATGATGGCTTTTCTAAAAATATGAATTTGTTCTATAACATCTTTTTTTTTTCGCCTTAAAAAAAATAATTGCATATTTTATTTAGAAACCTTATAATTATTCAATTTCTGTAATAAAATAAATTAGGTACTTTTTTGATGGTTTTTCCAAATATTAAGCGACCGTGAAGGGGTTAAATTAAATTCTGTGTTGTATTTTTTATGTTTCATGACAAAAGTGTTTATTTTCATAATTACCCCCCCCCCCCATTAACCCTTTTCATTCAAGTGTCGGCAAATGAGAGCTACCCAAGCTTTATATACATGATTCTATTTTTATGTACTTTTCGCACCACTATGTTTTAAAAGTACATTTGTTAGTAAATTTCTCTTGCATATGTTGTCACCAAGTGTAAATAAAAATGTTTCTTAAAAAAAGTGGTGCCAATCGAAAAAAAAAGTAATTCGTGTGCATAAATTCGTGTAAGAGATGTCTGTGCCTGGGCGGTGTACTTCAAACAGCAAAGAGGATTAAGCAGTGCTGCCAATTTAGAACATTTTTTATTCGGAACTATTATTAGAATTTCCTAATCGTTTAGATTACACTCTTAAATGTCTGAAATTAAGGAAAACGAGGATTACTATATAGAAATTCTTATCATTTTAAAATAAAAATCAGATTTATTTAACACTGGATAATACTTTTAGGGATATGTAATTTGGACGATGAGATTTTTAAATTCCAGAAGCTGTGTTGTCTATTATGCTACATTTTTATCGGGATTTTTTTATTGTTGTGACTTTTTTTAAATTCTAAAATTATCTCTAATTAACCTGTCATTGATCTGTTATCAAATAATTCGGAAATCTTCAGTTAAAATGTTAGTAAAAAAATCCGAATAAAAAAAGAGCGACTGGCAACATTTCTCTATAGAATTTTTGATAAATTTCATTTGAAAAAAAAATACATGTAACTATTATATTTTTAATAAATTGAAACGGAAATTTTATTCAAATATTCTGAGACAATTGTTTGCAAAATTAAATAGTTTCAATAATGTAACATCGTACTTCAAATGGGTAAATCTACAACCAAAAGCGTATTACCTTACCTATATCCTAACAGTAATATTAGCTTTTTTTTTAATCGCAGATTATTGTTTGGAAAAGTGGTGACACGAAATTGTAGCAGTTGGGCGATGTGAATATAACAACAACAACAAAAAAAATTAACTAAGAAGTAAGGTCATTGTGCCTAAATGAGACGCGATTCCCCATAGTTTTACAGCATTTAGGGTATATTTGGCATTTCGTTAAATAAATATATATTTTAAGAAGCTGAAAATTATTGAATAGGGGAACTAGGGGATGTATGGCACAAGGGATAGATGGAACATTCTCAATATTTCAGGCAATAAACATTTATTTTAAATTGCTTCCTAACCCCGTATACCTCTACCACAGTGTGCTTCAGAACTAAAACTAGGACCACATTGCTGTTTTCATTTTCCTTCAAAGTTGCATTTTCTGAAATCTCTGCTTAAAAGTAAGTTTTTTTTTTTACATTTGAAGATGTGAAATATCTTATACAAGATAAAAAATTAAGCTATGTTGTAGTTATTTATTATAAGGTTCACTATCAATATTTAAAATGAATGAATAGTAACCATTGTGACAAAATAATTTTTGAGGTAAAATGTCTGAGAAGGGATATTATGCATCATGGGGATGATTGGGACATTTCAAATGGGGATGAATGGGACATTCTCACTCCTCCCTAGAGATGTTGAAAATTTTATTTATTAATTAAATAGTATTATATAGGATGATAAATCAATAATTTACGTCAATTAACAGTATTAAATAGTATTATATGAGTTGTTATTGTTTAAAATTTTTGAGTGATACTTATTGTATTGTAATAATTATTAATGGATTATCAAAAAATTGGTACTAAAACTTAATCAAAATACATAAAATTGATAAAAATAGTATATGTGTATTGATCAAATGGGGGAAATTATATTGAATTTTGAAATGCTGCACAAATAAATTCCCACCCCTAACATATTGGGTCAATCGGAAAGTCGGGTCGTGTTGGGAAAATCAATTCGTACCGGAAAATTCAATCATTTAATTATTAGACATTGATTCCGATATCTAATGTCTAATAATTATCGGGCAGAATTTTCCGGTACGAATTGATTTTCCCAACACTACATGACTTTCCGATCGACACAATAATTTCCGTTCTGCATGTTTCTACGATACATTTAATTAATATTAATTAATTATTTATGATTGAAAATTATTAGCTATGCTACATTTAAAAGACATTTTGCACTTTCATTTCAAATCTAAAATGCCTCATAAGTGGAAAAAAAGAACAGGTTGATAGCCGAAGTCCGCATTAAAAGTTAAAACTGCAATAAAAGAAGTTATTGAAAAAAAAAATAAAAAAAAAAACATATTGATTCGTGCTGTAAAATCATATATTACAAATATAATTTTCATATAAGGTTATAATTATAAATTGAAACTTGGTAAAATTGAATACAGGGAGGAAAATCTTTGTGTCCCATCTATCCCTATTAGTGTCCCATTCTTCCCTGCTGTGGGGATGATTTGGACAGGGACGAACGTTTTTTTTTTTTTTTTTCATAATATTTTTATGAATAAATCATAATCTAGAACAAATACTGTTCATATATGTTGGCAAATACCTAATGTACGAAATGTGATATATAATATTGATAGTAACTTAAATAAAAAAATATTTTTGTGAAAATGTCCCATTCATCCACCACCTCCCCTACTGTGTCTTTAGTTCAAAACTAACTTCTTTCGCATAAAAAATGAATCATAGCTTTTGTTATAAGCCAACAATATACCATTGTCGTATTTAGGTCATTTTTGTTGCATTGACGGGAGTTAAATCCTAAATGAGAAGTCCATTGCCCTAAATTTTATAATGCGTTTTATACATGTCAGTTCATCTTAAAATAGTCATTTACTTGCTATACATATTTTAATTACTTAATAAAGAGTTCAAATACATAAAATTGATAGTTGACTAGCTTATTATTGAACAATTAGACAAACTAATAATTTAAATTAAAAAGCTGAACGGTACATAATCTTGAATACATTATACTTAAATAATGAATACTTCAAAATCCATATTTAACAGACTTTTAACTTTGGCCACCGATAAAGCAAGTGTGAATTGTGTTATAGCAGGAATGACACGTTTATAGTATATTTGCCCAGATTAATTAAAAATAATCATAATTAGAATTGTGTGTGCATTCATTTTTACCCCATTCGTTTCCTCGTATTTAATTTTAAGTTATATCATTTTTATGCAAGATAGGTCTATGTAGGTTTGTTTTCACTTTTAAATTGGGGCTAGTCCTCCCCTCCCCCTCCTTTAGTGCAATTAAGTTAATACAATGTAATATATAAGGTTGCTTGTTTCCCCGTGTGATGGCACTAGCAATATTTATGAGTCTGTTTTCTACGAAAATGGAGGATGACAGCTGCAATTTATAAAAAAAATATATAAAGACCCACACAAGTTGCTTTCCTTTTCCAAGATCTGGCAAAGGCTAAAGTGTTTACAATAGTGTTTACAGCTTTTAGACGTCATAAAAATTGGCTGGGAAATGTTGCAGTTGTATGTACACAACATCTCTCATATCTTTGAGCAGGCTAGTGTGGGCAATAAATTTCGGGCACTGTCTATTTACGTTAAGTGAAAATTCCTCACACGGCTTCGTAATATGAGTCATGAGACTCCCCACCGTGGTGCGTTGTTGATTTTATCATTCTCGTAAATACAGCTGGATTCTGAGGCCACGTGATGTGGAGCCGTGATGTCTAATATGGCGGGGGTGAATAGTGATACTTTTCAGGTTTGTAGGCCAATAAAGTAGGAACTTGTAATATTTTGGAATGAGTGTGATAAGGTCAGATGCACGGAGAGTCTTAATTGGTCAAAGGGTGTCAGTGGATGAGTTTTGTTGATGAGGGAGGAAGTGTTCTGAGCAATGGGGATGACGTCGGGTTATAAAGAAAAAGATAGTTACTCTCGCTCTGACTCTTGTATTTGGTAGGAAGGAGGCGGGGATAAAAAAATAAAAAAAAAACGTAGGATGGAGACTTAAAAGGCGATGAAAGGTTTTTCCGGGGCTCCCCGAGTGGATAACGAAGGAAGGATTTTTTCGTGGTTCCCCGAGTGGTTAGCAAAGAAAGCTTACGTAAAAAGAAAGAAAAAAGAAACGAGTGCCGATGCCGGAGGTGACATATCGTATTTTACGACGATACCACGAGCCCTTGAGCGCACTGCGATAGGATTTATTGTTCGGATTATCACGGCGGTTCACCAACGTACAAATTTTACGCAGCAATGATTCCATGCGGCGGAAGGGCCACTTCGTCCGGGTGCTTAAACATCGAGCGATTACCGAAGAAATAAGCCCGAAGTCTGGGACCAAAAGATTGGGCTCTTGCCTCAGCAGCCTTGATTTGGTCTCTCCGTGTGGTCCCTGATACTTGATGGACTCCCTTCCTCCAAAGTAAAAGGAATTACAGTGCCTTTCTAATTCGTCCCTCAATAGGGAATGTTTACGAATCCTCATCACATAAACACATCCAACAAGAAAATTATGGGTGCTGTCGTGTCCATTAGATAGGGGCCCCTTGATGTATATTATACATTAAAAGTTTTGTTATAACGCTGGAACCATCGAGAAATGTGGTGAGTACTGAAGTTTTTTAAAGTTAAATCTTAAATGAATAATAAGGTTAAAATTATATATTACTTCCTATTAGAGGACCCCTTACCATTACATAAATAATAGTTGGAATATGATACTTATTTAGGTGTTTATCATGTAATATAAAAAAAAAACTTATTCTGTATGGATGTAGAATGTTTTATTGTTATTTTTGTGTTATATCGGAGTAGTCCGATGCCAATAGGGTTATGTGAAAGTAATAATTAAGGTAAAATTAACCGTTATACAATTCCTAATAAAATACTTTTGTTAAATTTTACTCTGTTAGTTTTTATAGTTTCAAAGGCGTACACTTATTATATCATCTAGAACTGTAACGAAGAATCAGTAAGAAAGTGATATTCAGTTCTTTTACACTAATATTATGTTAACTCTTAAGATTCTATATGAATGGTAAGTTCATGTTATATAAGTTTAATTATTATAATACAACGCGATTTTTCTTATGAAAAGAGGTTATTTTTATTTTGTACCTATACTATCTAATTCGTTGCTTCAAAGGGGATTTTAACATCCATGTTCGTCACTTTACTGTTTCGGCTCCCTCTAGCTCAAAATTTATTGAAGAACTGTGAAGAGAGATGTCAGAATCTCATTGAAGTATAGCGAGTTACTCCTGTAACTTCCTTCTAATTTTCTAGTTATTATATTATATTGGAACATGTATAATATTTTATTGACATGGGTTGCGTTCAAAAATTCTAGTGGTTGTTGATATCATTATAGTGGTTTCTGTTTTCCAGTTTTTTGGTACCTTTTGGTACCTTTTGGTAATTTGTGTTATCATAGGTATATTATTTTAAAGGGGATAAATTGTTCATTTAAATACTGGAGAAGCTCGCAATATGATGGTACCGTGCCTTTAAAACCTGTATTAAATTGTGGATAAAAGTGAAATTCATATTCTTTTAGTAGGGCTATGAACAATGGAAGCCATAAATATATATAATAAATAATAATAATAATAATAATAAAAATATTATAATGCCGTTTATGCTTAAATCAAGTGTAGATCTTTGAAGTGTTCATATTGAATTTTCCCCAATGTTTATGTATGATTTATTAAATCAAATGTATATTTGTATATAGTGTATCTGGGATCACTTGATATTATTAGTAAGGTGAAAAACAGTAATTTGTGTTGCTTTGAGTTTTCTTATAATTTACATTTATGGTCTAATTGGGGGTTGTTGTCGATTTCAGACATACAAAATATACAAATATACATATAGATAAGTTTTTAAAAAAATCACAAATATTTTTTGTTTATTTTTATGCTTTAAGTGAAAATTTATTTTGTGTATTGTAGGATATCATAGCTGTCCTAAGTCTTACCCCCCCCCCCCCCTGCAGCTTTTCAAATTTTAATGTATTATATTTTTCATTTTTTGTAAGTATATATCTTCATATGTAGTTGTTGGGTAGTGGGATTTATTAAGTAACTTGCTTTTACTTTCATAATTCTTATCTTGCAAAAAAGACGTTATTTTGATAGGCAGCGGAGCTATATGGATAGGAGGAACAGGACAAAATCTTCGATTTATTTACAAGGGTGATTGGGCAGCAGTTCAGTTACTGCGCACATATGAAAAGGACGCTAAAACTTTTGCACAGCTAGCTGACATTTTATCGAAGAGATATGATAACAGGGACTCTCCAGCGCTGGCCCTGCAAAAGTTTATAGCTTTCAAACAGACATCGGGGATGTAAGTCCAGGATTTTTTTTGACAAGGCCAAAAACTTGTCACTCTCAGCCTTTGTGGTCGATGGGGAAGATCCGCAATTAGTTCAAAAAACTTGGACAGAGATGTTAAAATCCATGCTCCTCAACAATTTAAGTCCGAAATAAAAAAAAGGCGTGGTGGCTATAGATCCGAAGGATCCAGAAGAGATTTTAAAGTGGGCATTATTGGAAGGGAAATCCTGGGAAGCAGTTAGGGCGGACACGGTTTCGAATACTCTGATCACCTTGGCCTCTTCATCAAGGTATGAACAAGCAGGTAATCACTTTGTTTGTGCTGACACACACACTCACAGAAACCGAAATCAGGTTCTGGATGATCTTAAAGAGTAAGTCAAACTGTTGACAGTTCAAGTGGTCAGTTTAGTGTTGGTAAAGGCACAAGAAAAAGATATTTCAACGGAAAATCTTTGCTATCGTTGCAACATTCCGGGGCACTATGCACGCTCGTGTGTCAATTTTGCGTGCCAAAGGGAAAATTGGAGTAATTGCAGAAATTTCACAGACAACAGAGGGGGGTTACCAGCATAAAATGGATAATTGGCAAGGGTGTAGTAGAGATAATAACACTCATAGGGAAGATAACAACAATTTTGGTAGAAACAATAATGATTATTGACGGTGTAATAGGAGTGGTTATAGGAATAATAGAGGACATAATAATGGCTCTAGAAGAAATAGGGGAAGTCAGGCTGATGACAAACATTAATCAGCAGACAACAAGGATTCTAAGAAGGAGAGTAATAATGAGGGCCTTTAACGGATAGAGGTTGAGCTGGTTATGACAGAATCGATTCATACACGGCCTGCAGACTTTCAGCAATTTGTTTTCTCTGTATTCCTGGATAGTAATTCTAGTTTACCTATTATGTCTGCCATGTTAAATGAGACTAATTTAAAAATTTTAGCAGATACGGGGTCGTTTATTAATTTAATTTGTAGTAGCATTGTTAAAAAATTAGAAAATATAAATGTAAGTCTGTGTAATATTCCAATTCTTACTGCCAGTAGTGATACGAGGATTTTAAATAAATCTGTAGATCTTAACTTTAAAATATTAAATGAGGATATTTGTGATACTTTCTATAGTATTCAAAATCAATTCATGAAAATTTTAGTGGCATTTTAGGCATGCCTTTTCTTAAGAAAAATAAAGCAGTAATTTTTTGCGAAAAAAATATGGCAAATTTGAAAAATCTAGAAATCCCTAATGTAAATAAACAAAACTCTGAACCTATCCATCCCATACGTACTGCTCAGTTCCAAGATAACTTGGAGGGGCATTTAGAGAAAAATTCTGAAAATAATAATACTGACATTTCCCAAACTATGCCTAGTAAAGATATTTATGCTTATATAAAACATAAAGTAAACATTCCGCCTTATTCCCAAGAAGTTGAAGAACTTAAGTATTGAAAAAAAATAAATTATTTAGATTGCGATTTTGTTTTGGATTCTTGCAGGTATAAGTTAATGGACAAAATGTTAGTTGCAAGGATTGATTGTTCAGATGAACATGGGTTGTTTGTCTCTATTATAAATTTTAACGATAAGGAGTTAGCATTAAACAAAAATAAGACTATGGCGAAATTAAACTTTTGTAAAAAGGAAGTTGAAAAATTAAACTTTTGCGGGAATGTCCAGAATGGTAGCTCTGATGTAGATTTTGATCATACAGACTTGGAATGGGATGCAGATATCAACTTAGATCATTTAGATGCCCAAACTAAAACTAGAGTTAAGGAATTTTTAGGCAAAAATAAAGTCTTTTTGCTGCGTTGGCACGTGACTTGCCTGGTTGTATGACCATTCCACACGAAATTCACCTTAGACAGGAGAACCCAGTCAAATTTAAAGCTTATAGCGTCCCAATAAATTTACGGAAAGAATTAAATAATCAATTAGATGCTTTACTTGAGGCGGATATTATAGCAACATCCATGTCCGAATTTGCATCACCAGCCATTTTTGTACAAAAGGCCAATATCGTTTGTCTGTCGATTTTAAAAATTAAATAAAAACTTATTTAAAGATAATTACCCTCTTCCCAACATTACTGACTGGATTGATTCTTTGGCGGGTTTAGTTTTTTTTTTCAACTTTGGATTTAACCAGTGGGTTTTTTCAGCAGGTATTTCGACCTGAAGACCGCCATAAGACTGCTATCATAACTCATCGTGGTTTACATCAATTCAATAGGATTGCTTTTGGTTTGGCAACGAGTAGTTCAGGATATCAGAAAGTTATGAATTTTATTTTGGGGGACCTAGCAAATTTGGGGATCCTCGTTTATGTGGATGACATCATTATTTCTTCTAACGACATTGATACTCATTTAAATAAATTACAGATGGTTTTTGACAGGCTATGGGAACACAATTTAAGACTAAAACCTAGTAAATGCAAAATCTTAACGGATAAAATTCAGTATTTAGGATATGACATTTGTAGAAATCAGGTTGCTTCTATAAATAAAAATATGGAAGTTGTAAAAAATTTCAAAATCCCCGATATCCGTAAAGCTGTAAGAAGTTTCCTTGGTACTTTAACTTATAATAGGCGTTTTATCGCTGATTTTAGTAAAAGAGGACTTAATTTAACTAATTTAACTAAAGAGAATTGTGCTTTTAAATGGACACTTGAGGCCCAGAAACAATTTGATGATTTCAGGGAAGCATTGATTTCTAAACCTTGCATTAGTTTACCGAATTTTGATAAGGAATTTAATTTATACACAGACGTCGAAGCTTCCGGTCCTGTTCTAATGCAATGAGGTGATGACAATTTACTACATCCGATGTCTTTTGCGAGTAAAAAGCTCAAGGACGCTGAGACGAGATAATCTGCCACTGAGCGGGAACATCTGGTATTGGTTTGAGCTACTGCCAACTTTAAGAGCTATTTAGCTAATACTCATTTCAAAATATATACTGATCATGCACCTCTTACTTTGGTATTAAAGATTAGGGCCCCAACTTCGATAATCGCGAGATGGATATGCACCCTGTCAGATTATAATTACTCGTTTGAATACATACGGGGAAATTTTAACAGTGTGGCTGATTTTTTATGTAAATATGTAGATAACGTAGACATGATAAATTATGTAAAACATGTTAATAGTGTAAATAATGATAATTTAAATGTTTTTGAACCACAGAGTGACTTGATTGAAAAGGTGCGTAAGGCACAGAAAAATGACAGAAAGTGCTCTGAAATTGCTGATAAGCTGGATAAGAATATAAATATTGCTACGGCTTACCTTAGGTTTTATTTTGACTAGTGTAAATGCTCGTCCTAGGACGGTGGGTAAAAATTGTGTTTTTCAATTGGAAAAACTGATAAAAAATTAATTGACAATATGGAAGCGTTTAGATGAGCAAAGTTGGGCTAGTTTATGTTCTAATAAACACACAATTAGCATTTACAATATTTCTGGGTAAACCAGGTTTTCCTAATATACTATAACAAAATTAAGATTTCTTAATAAAACAAAAATTTAATAAATATGCAATAAAAGTGCGTAATTAAAACAGTCTGCTGTAACTATTGAAATAATACTATTTTTTAAAAATAAAACTTTGAAATTGTATTTTATTGTGTACCCCCCTTCCTCCCCCCTCCAATTTTTTTTAAATATGTATATTGATTAATAAATAGGTATCTCGGGTTGAATCCGAACCGTCTAATCCCCTAAGCTTCTGTCCTCCTGATGCAAAGCTATAAATAAAAAAAATATTAATTTTACTTTTTTTTAATTTTTTACTTTTAAAATATGTTTTTTTTTTTTTTTTAATTTTAAATTTACATACACCTCTATATAGAAAAGGAAAATATAAGTAATGTGTAATTTAAAAATAAGTTACAAAATAATGTCTAAAATATTTAAATTGATTACTTTTTTAAAAGAAAGTCAGCTTTATCAATTTTTTTGCAGGGAAAAAAGTATATTTTTAAACATACCATATCATTGTTTTCCGTGAATCACTTTATATGAGAAATAAATTAAAATTCCTTACATGTCGCAAAGAAAATTTAATATGATTGCAACTTAATACTTGAAATAATCTCAAGTGACACTTGGCGATTTATTTTGGTGGTGAAATGCGATGTGCCTTCTGATTTGTTAGGAAGAAGTTCCTACCACAGCTCAATTATCAGGACTTGTAACCTTGAGAAGTAATCGCGGGATTCTCGTTTCATGTCAACCAATGGGAGAGTGAAACCTTTCACCCTTGAGTCTCTTCCTCGGAGACTGGTAAGATTGATGGATTCGCCCCAGATGCGTTACACTGCCTTTTATTATATAGAGATGAGAATATACTTGTTTGTGAGGATACCAGGTATCAGTACTACTCTGCAAGAATCGGAAGGTAGTGGTACCTTTGGAGATAGTTCCTGATATCTTCAAATTAACTCATTATTTTTTGGCGGGATGTCACCAGGGGTGCAACAAAACCATCGACAGAATTAAGGAGTATTTTTATTGGCCAGGGATGACTGCAAATGTGAAAAATCTTGTTGAATCGTGCATCAGTTTTCAGAAAATGAGGGCACAGAATTCAAAGCACTTGGCACCTTTGCAGCGAATGACAACACCTTCCAGCCCATTTTCTGTTGTTCATTGTGATTGTGTAAGTCCCATGCCACCCACTATGAATGGTAACAGATTCATTATCACTTATATTGATGCTTTTAGTAAGTGGATTGAGGCATACCAGTTCAATCTATAAATTCTGAAATGATAGCAGATACAGTGGCTGATTTTATTTCTAGGCGTGGTTGTTGGAACAAAATTATTATTGATATGGGAAAGAACTTTTTACCAGATAACATGGAGTCTGTTTATGCTAAATTTGGTATTAAGCATAGCAGAACAACTCCATTTCACCCTTCAGGATATGGGAAAATTGAACGTGCACACCGCACGTTAATAAATGCTCTGGCGCATATTGTAAATGAAAACCAGCTTGACTGGGATGTTAAGTTATAGTTTGCACTCCTTGCCATGCTCACGTCAGTTCTTGATTCTACTCAATTAACCCCTGCAGCAGTAGTTTATGGTAGGAAATTAATTCTTCCTTATTCAATTTTTGATGCTAAACTGGGAAGTAAATATGCAGACGCTCCATCATTTTGTGATTTACTTATTCCTGCTATGCAGAAAATTTACTCCAGTGTGCAAGAAAACTTGATTCCAGTTTCAGAAAAGCAGGAGAACTATCGAGATAAAACAGCAGTTACGAAAAATATTGCTGTAAATGACTCTGTTTGGTTATACTCACCTGTTGTTAAACATCGTAGAGCTAAAAAGCTGACAAAACCTAATATAGGGCCTTATCTTGTGATAGAAAAAGTAAGTGAGGTAAATTATAAAATCGCGCTTGAATATAATCTCACGAAAACGCAAATAGTTCACATAGATAGAATAACTAAGCAAAAATCGAGACTGGAATTCCTGCCTGTTGATAGTAAACTAAACACGGCCGACGCCGACAGTTCTGTTGTGCTACCGATCGATTCTGTCAGAGATATCGATTCAAATCAGGCAGTCTTTCGGAAGACATAGCCGGTTTAAATTCTAATGGGGATCAAATGGCAACGCAGTCGCAGGAAACTGATAACGTTTTACCGATTCGTCGATCACGAAGATTTTTCGTGCCGCGGGTTAGTCGTACTTCAAATCGATTTAATCGTCCTTCCGCTAGAGACTTTTGTACGCTCTATAACTGGCATTAAGTGTCTATTGTTGTACATGTACCTAGGTGGGATGTTTTGATATTTCCGAGAAACTATGGGATATTTTCTTGTGTCGGTAGCTTTGTGAGAGGGTTTTAGAGATAAAGGTTTATCGATGCGATGTTTTTCGGTTTTTTTTTCGGGAAGCGTTGAAGAGTTACGGGATCGTTTTGAAATCCATGTTACTGGCGGGTACGATTTGAAATGTCAGTTACTTTTTGCGGTTGTTTTATTTTATTTTGATAGTGTTACATGTTTTGTGTTCAGAATTTAATTGCTTTAGTATGTATTTGTAATCTGTGTTTGAATACTAGTATATTTTTACAAATATGAGTAATGTATAGTCATGGCTAGTGTATCGAAGGAGAATTTAAGCGGGTCATCAGTAAGTAATAGCGTGTGGTTTTGGTAAGGCATCCTTGATTGGATGTTTTGTGTAGTCCATTAGTTAATTGTGGCCTGGACCAGATCTGGGAGGACTGTGGGTGGAAAATATCACCCCCCCCATGAAAAAAATGGAAAAAAATAAATTGAGTTGTATGTCTCTGAGGCGGCCACAGCTATGATAACCTTTATGCTTGCTCTTATTGAAATAAAGCATATTTGTAAAAATTTCTCCAGCTATCATACCCTTGTCAATTAGAGACTTTATGAACTTTGCATCAAAAAGGGTGTTTAGCAAAGACGTTCAACGGATGTATATGAGTGCTATTGATCTTATATATATTCTTGATGATTCAGTTTATATATATATGTTTTGTGTGTAGTTATGGAGATATATTGTTTGTTATACTTGTCATAAAATGCTTTGTATACCAACTGTTTAAAATTAGTGGTAAATTGTAAATGTTTAGCGAAGGCAAGTTGCCTTTCAAAAGTAACATTTAGGTAGGTGTAGTATACTGTAATGTATTGAGAGGACAGTGTACTTTTAAAACTGCGTAAATTGATGTGAAAGTTGAATATGCCTTTTGACAGAAAATTTTCTTCAGCAGAGTTATTCAAAATTTTCACAAGTTTAATTTTTCACTAACATTTTCAGCTTTCCTCAGTCAGTGTGTGACATTTTAATGTTATGTGGAAATGTGTATATGTCACACTTGTATGTTTAATTCTCAGTGTTATTCAAAATTGATATATGTTACTTTATTCATAATATTCTATAACTGTCACTTTGCTTTCATACTCACCATTGTCCTCGTGGTTGTTTCATTCAGGTAAGTTATCTGGTATAGAGGCAGCTGGTTAATACTGTATTATGTTGCACGTTGAATTATTTTCAGGAAAATTTTGACTTGCCCGGTGGTTGTGTCTTGGGACGGTTTGTTCGAAATGGTGGATAATTTAAGGATGATGGCTAACAAAAAAAGGCTAGGGAGGTAGGGAATGCTGATGCAGTTCTTGTAGTTGCAGTACCGGTATGTATCTATGAGATTGGTTTGTTTTCATTATGGATCTCAGTTTGTAAACGCGTCTTTGTTTGATAATTTTGCAATTTTGTTTGGTTATAAGAATGGGCCTAGCATATGTGTTCATATTATTTTCTTGGACAGGCTTCTGGTGTGCCATCACTTTAATTATCTTATGATTTGTGGGGTTGGATGAAATTCATTTTTATACCATATTAGGTTTCCTTTTGTCTCATGGGGTGTTTCTGTTGGTCTTTTGTGTTTTCTAAAAAAAATATTTTTTAGTTTGGGAGTAAAAATATGTTTTTTTCGCCAACCATGTGGATTTGTGTTATAGCAGGAATGACGCGTTTATAGTACCTTTGCCCAGATTAATTAAAGATAATCATAATTAGAATTGTGTGTGCATTCACTTTTTTCCCCATTCGTTTCCCCATATTTAATTTTAACCACTTGAAGGGCACCGGTATATTATATATACCACTTAATTTTACTTCCAAAATTGGCACCAGTATTTTAAAACTAAATTTTGTATTATTTAATGTACGTGAAGTTAAGCTTTTACTTATTTTCATATATTTTTTCATGTAAATCCTGGTGTCAGTCATTCATTATGTCACATAGTGACCTTCGCTTTGACAGCTATAGACGCAAGTGTGCGTCAGCGTGTTAAGTTAAATCATTTTTGTGCAAGATAGGTCTATGAAGGTTTGTTTTCACTTTTAAATTGGAGCTATTCCTCCCCACTCCTTTAGTGCAATTAAGTTAATACAATGTAATGTATAAGGCTGCTTGGTAGCCCGTGTGATGGCACATAGCAATATTTATGAGTCTGTTTTCTACGAAAAGGGAGAATGGCAGTGTCGAGTTGTAAAAAAATATATAAAGGGCCACGCAAGTTGCTTTTTTCCCCATTCAATTTCCCCCTTATTCAATTAACATTAGAAAGACGGGGAATTTTACGCAAATTTTATAAAAAAATTTCGCATCAGAATTTTATTTTAAATTATTAATTTATTCATTTAACTAGTTTTTTTCTTTGTACCTTTTAACCTAGTTTTATAAAGAAATTTCTGTTTCGAACCGAAATATATTCATATGGCAGCGGTCAAAATGACCGCTAGCCGTCTTTCTAGTGTTAATAAGTTATCTCCCATAAAATAGGGCACATTTTTCCGTTCTAAAATACTGGTAGCCAAAAATCGTAGCATGTGACTTACACTGCAAGTATTCAAGGAAATAGCCATATTTAGAAATATTTCTGGAATCTATTGTACTTTTGTTTTACATTTAGATGATCGAGAGTCGTATGAATTCCTTGCCATGAATTTTATATTCCTATAATAAAGTATGGAACATATATAGTTAAAATTGTTTAATCTCTGTATTTATCCCATGAGAATATCCATTTCTGAACTTTTTATCTAAAAATGTTGCAGGTATAAATGACTCTAAACACATGTTTTTGTTTTTAAAAACACGTTCAAATGCCGGGATATTCATAAAGAGCAACACAAAAAAATCTTCATTTTAGATTTCAGTTACGCAAGTGAAAAAACTTCTTCGTATGAGCTAACAAATATTGTTTTTTCATACCTCAAAAATTTAACGGTAAATTTTATCATTTTTAATCGCCGTAATCTACAGATTAAATATGGCAAAATATTTTACTACATTTTGTGGTTTAAAAAAGTGTAAAAGTTGGCAGCTATGCTAGAAAAAATAAAATTAGCGAATCGGTGCTTTTAATTGTAAAAATATTTTTTTACATTTTTCTTACCACCAGTATATTTTATTTGAAACAGATGGATAAATAGACAAAAAGAAACGTGATTAGTGCTACTGACAGTGTTTATATTGAGAAACCTTTCAAGTGAGGTTAGCCTTCACATTGGCTGTCCCGTAAGTTGCAATAAAAGCTAGAAATTCTGTTGAAACTAAATATTGTGTTTACTAAAGGTATTCAAACCAGGCATACCAATTTGGTATGTTTTTATTAATTCCGAATTTTTAAATTAATACTGGAAGCCATTGTTGCCAGTGGGCTACTTTTTTAAAATTCAGATTTTATTATTAGCACCACTTTTTGGAAATACTAAAATTTGCCTTATTTAATGACAGATTAATTAAGTCAATAAGAAGTGGAATTTTATCATTTCAGAAAAGTGGTGCCAATCAAAAAATCCGAATATAAAAAAAAACCCCACGGGAAACACTGGTGGAAATTTTGAAAGAAGATATTCTAGTTTAATTAATCGCTAAAAGTCTCTCAGTAAGTAAAACACAAAAACTGTTCATATTTTCTGGTATGAACTCGAAAATCCTAAATAAAACAGACGCCCAAACTGGCAACCTTGTGTGAAGTACATACTGTACGAAAATAAGTTACATTTCATTAAATGAAGTTTTTGTGGAAATATAATTTTTATAATTCCTTTGGTGAAAATTCACTCACAGTGGGTCAGACTTTTCTATCATAGAGCAGTCTGAATCAGTATACAGATTTGTGATAAATATATTTTTTAAGTAATTTTATAAATTCAGAAATTCTCACGCTGTAAATAGGTACATACTAAGCTATTATTTTTTGGCAAATAGTGATGCTTCGATTTCTCAAATACAAATTACCAGCATTTATGTAAAAATGGGATTAAACTTTCTGAATCGTCTCGACTGAATGTACATTGAGTCATATACAGGGGTCGTACGCTTCATTGAATTTTTCAGGACAAATATAAGTATTTTTTTATAGAAAATGAAATATAGGTTAAACGCGCAAAATTTCGCCTTATTTAAGAAAAGGTTTTCTATAAGAAAATGCTCGTACCGAAGAATTTCCTAATTTTCAAATTTCAGAACAACTACGACCCCTGGTCCCATAGCCTTCAAAAAGTGTTTTTTATTTTAAATAATCACTAAATCTCGCTCTCATTAAATAAAATAGAAATAACCGTTCCTATTTTCTGGTATGAACTCGAAATTTATGAAAAAAAAAAAAAAAAAAACTGGAGGTCAAACTGGCAATCCTGATTCAAATAAAAACAGTGCCCAAATAACTTATATTTCATTAATTGAATATACACAATAAGCGATTTATATGCGGTATACAAGTTGCGAACATCTATGTAAAAAGCCGGTAAACTTCACGAATCGTCTGTATGTACAATCGTGAAAAAAAAGGAGCACCCCCTACTAACTCTAAAACAAATTATTGTAGAATAAAGTTACTGGTACCACATGATTGGAAATAAAGTGTACTTTTAAATATTGTATATAAAATTATTTTAAGGGTCCATCTACATATCAAAATGAACTAAAACTTTTTTTCAATAACAAGACCCAACTTTGGCACCATAAATAAATTCTACACCCTTCAATTAGCCTAAATACAAATTTGCATGAAATTCGTACGATTAGTTTCTGAGGAATAATTTATTTTAAAATGGGCATGTTTTGGGGCCTGTATCCAAATTGGAGTTCGGTACTCGAAGGTTGTTGAAACGCAGCAGATTGACTAAGTCGTTTCTATTAATGTATTACTTCTTGCCAATGTGACCATTTCATTCCCTTAGTATGCTTCGGCTATTGTTATATACCGTAAAATTCTCTTCAATATTCATTTTATAATGCTTAGAAGTGTTGAATTACCCAATTAAAAATATGTACATAAGTTATCTGTAATTATAATAGTTTTCGAATATGTGAATGCGGTTGGAATTTTGCAGGTGTTTTTATAATGATTTTTCTCAGATTTTGAATTTACTTAATCCGCTGTTTTCTTATTTATTGCCAGAAATGTGAAGCATATCGGCTAATACAAAATTTAGAATTAAAAATACTATAAAGCAGTATATGGAATAAATGTAGAAAAAAGTCAGACAAATTGCTTTTTTGTCTGACAATAAATCCTAAGTCGATTGATAATGGCATATTTTGAAAAAAAAAATTGACATCGCTGTTTTTGAAGGGTGGGTGGGAGGTATTGAGTATTGTTATATTTTTTCAGATACGTTCGCATGGTTTATATTCAGATTTATTTAAATAGTAAAAATTAAATCTATTTTAAAAAGACATCAGACTAACTTTACAGTTCTTATTCTGCTTTGAAATAGTGTTATTAATTAATATATTATTTAATCTATGATTAAACTTAATCTGCTATTTCATTTGAGATTTTACAATTAATTCATTAATGCCGGTTGACAAAAAAAATTGCCATTCGAAGTTTCTATTTTCTTAAAATTTTAGATTTTTTGCGCACTACTTCCGTTTTTTAAGTAAACTTGCCTATCTGAAATTCATAAAAATAACTTGGAATTTTTTAAAAAATTAGCCTGTGTACTACAATAGATCTAAATAATGAAGCAACAGAAGAAAATTTTTAATTATTTAAGGATCTTTATTTATGGGTTAAAAACTTTACATCGGCATTTGTAAAGATCACAATCTTTGATTGATATACAAAGTTAGTAAAAGACTAATTTATCATGTTTAAATAACAATCAAATACTTTCGTTGGAATATTTTATCTAACAAACATTCAGTGTAATATAGTGAACAATTTAATAAGACATGAGTAAATTGAATTAATATGTATAAATATCCCAATGACTGCATTGTGGATTTACTGATGTTTTAAATCAGGGGTGTACAACTGTGGTACGCCGGATACTGCTAACATTTTACAGAAAAAGTCGACTTCTTGAATCGCAGATATTAGATGATTAGTTAAGACAATGATTTCTATAAATATTTAGAGGTGTTGAGCGTGCCACACAGTTGGCCACCCCTGGTTTAAATGATGTAAAATCTATTTGACCAAAGATTTGTAGATATCAAATTCTAGAATTAGATTAATCGTTTGGCGTAAATACATCAACGGCATCTAATTTAAAAAACATTTCACGTGTTCTCTCATTTTGTCGAAAGCATTGAAATTACTAATTTCATGTGTACACCACCAATTAAACTTTGCTCTCTGAAATGTCATGGTAAAACGATTATCACAGTTTTGTTCATAAAAATTAAACACCAACCAAACGCAAATATGTATACAAGGACAAACTGCTCCGCATAATGAAACGGAAACAGCAACAGTTGCAGCAACTTCTTACCAACATTTTAAAATACTGAAATTTATCTAAATAAGAAAATATGATTGAGACAAATAAGAAAATTTATTTCACATGGCAGAACATTAACAAAAGAGTAGCAGAAAATTATGGGCAGATTATCACAAAAAAAAATGGTGGCAAAAAAATCCCACACTTACTAATGAGCCATATGTTTTGCTTAAATTACAAAGGGGAAGGGTTTATAATCTGTTGATATGATGCATAGAATCTATTTCTATCAAGAACTTCTTGTAATTTCGAAGTCATTAGTTCAATGAGGCTGTTAGCAGTTTCAGAATTCTTTATATATTATTTGCCTAGCACATGAGCGTAGAAAGGATTCAGGTCAACGTAAGATCTCGAGTTACTGAAGTAAGTTTTATGCTTTCTTTACATCGTAAGACAAACTTACGCTATAAGTTGATCTTAAGCGAGGCATCGTAATTCCAGACCAAACGTTTCAATAAAATTAGTAAAATTTTTCTTTTTTTCAATTTATGCTTTTCTGCATATAATAGAAAAATAAAAATTACAACAATAGTTAAATATACATTTTTAAGGTTTTTAAGCATATATTGAAAACTACCTGAAAGAAAAGTTTGAAATTTTAAATTTGCATAAAGCAGGTCAAAATAAATATAAATCCATTAAATTTCATAATTTATAATTCACATTATAAATTTTTAAATTAAAAATTTAATGTATTTATGTTTAGATTTTTTAGTATTATAACCACACAATATACTATCACATTACGAGTACAATGTTAGGAGATATTAATAAAAAAATGAAAATGTAAATTAACATTACAAGCTCTAAATTTTGAATGTTCATAATTCAAAAACTGATTATGCAAATGACTGGAAGTTTTGTTTCTAGGCATAATTTCAACCGAAGATATAATATTTCTTGTCAAAATTGGATATTGCCATTAACAAAAACAAAGTTTGGGCTGTTTTGTGTTTGTAGATTACGCCCTAAGCACATTTACATCATTTAAAAATAGACTTAATTTCCAATCGTTTGGTACTCGTTTTACCGTACCAGTAACTTCCATCTACTATTATTTGTCGTAGCAGGGGGTGTTTACTTACCTTTCCATAGACTGTAAGTTGAGCCATATAGTATTCAAACGAGTCTTATGATTTTAATAATTTTAATATTCTTGCAAAAGTATCATTTTCATGTTGAAACTTGAATATATTTAAATAATATTTAAAAGGAATATTCGTTACCCCATTTATTTATCCATTTTACCATACTTTAGCTTCAATAAAATATGGCAAATTCACATGAAATGTAAATATCTTGTTAACACTAGAAAGACGAGAAATTTTACACAAGTTTTAGAAAAATATTTTGCAAACAGAATTTTTATTTAAAACTGCTTAACTTATTTATTTAACATATTTATTTTCTTTGTATCATATAAACTTTTTTTATAAAGACATTTCTGGTTCAAACCGTAATGCATTCATTTGGTAGGGTCCAAAATGGCCTCTCTCCGTCATTCTAGTGTTAAGATCCATGATACTAAATTACAATTAACCCGGGAGAACTCGCGCATACCTAGGTATGAATCATTATTTGTTTGTCACCAAATATATATATATATATATATATATATATATATATAATAATAATAATCGTAACCTTACTTAGTTGGAGACAATTTATACAAATTCTACGAAGTTGAATATTGCCTTTCGAAAAACTGTGGTAAGAACTGTCATTAACCGTTATACCCTGGGAATGTCATACCGAGTGCGACTGATCCAGGGTTGAAAATATCGTTGCACACCTGAGATTTTCTCTTTTTTTTAACGGGGTGACGTTTAATTATTCGAAAATAATACCTTCTAACGGAAAAGTGAATTGGATAGCCGTTCCTTGGGGTTTGAATACATTTTTTTATAGATCACCATAATAAGTCGTTTGAAAATTTATTTATTTCAGTAAAATTTTTTAACAGGGCTAAATAAAAAAATTAAATATATTGTCATTTGCAAAAATTAATGTTTTAATAATTCCCATACTTTGTAACGCGAGTATTGTAATGCACATATAATATTAATACAGTAACTGCCGAACAGTAAATCTCTATTATTGACATAATTAACACTAGAACGACTGGAAGGAGTCGATCCGACTTCGACCATACGATTAAATGTCAACTGCAACCAGAAATTCTTTCATAAAATAAGTTAAATTTAAACCACGCAGACTTACGTTAAATTAAACAGTCAAATAATTTTAAATAAAAATTCTAGTGTCAAATATTTTTACGAAAATTGAGTAAAATTTCCGGGCGTTCTACAGTTTAAAAATATGAAATACGGGAGAAAAAAATCGTAATATTTGGCAGCTGTATGTTTATCTCGGATTTAAGAAACTTTGCAACAATGGCATTATGCCTAATGGATACATATGTATTTAACAAAATATTGCTAATTTCTCTATTATTGTATAACTTTGAGCACCAAAATTTATGAAATTCTTTTTCGAATATCAATAATTACCGTGGCCTCAGAGATGGAAGTGGATATTCCACCACTTTTTCCGAACAGAAATCTCCGCTTTATGTAATCGCCGGAACTTTAAAAACCTTCTGCTATTACATAATGCATTTTTTAAAGGTGTTACGATTCAACCAGTGTTGCCAGATTGGGGAATTTTTTGTCCTCCGATTGTTGATTGTCACCGCTTTTTTGAAATAGAAATATTCGGCCTATTTAAAAATAGATTAATAATCCTGAATAATAGGGCGAATTTTACTACTTTTAAAAAAGTGATGACAGTCAAATACTCTGAATTTAAAAAGTCCCCAATCTGGCAACACTGAATTCAACCCCCTGTTTCACTGTTTTCTTCTTCGCTTCCTCACTGATTGATATGCAAAAAAGAGACTGCATACTTTCGCGCCTAATCGTATGCAGTATTTGCGAACTAAATCTTGGTAAATATATTGGTACAATTATGCATAATGAACATGATTAATAAAGTTAATAAATCAGAGGTGAAAACATAGCTTCTAAATACTAGAATTTCTTGCTACTACCATTTCCGAATCGTGAACTTTGCCTCATTTAATCTCAGATTTCGACAATTAAAAAGTATTATATGATTTTAAATAAGCATTATTTCAAATAGCACCCCTTTGCTATATATTTCACCATTATCAGTATATATATTTAATTATTTATTTAAATGCGTAGCTGCCAACTACTACGATTTCATATTACCAATTTTCTAAATAGCACCTTCGCCTTATTTAATCTTAGACTTCTTCGATCAAATAAAACAAAGATTGCTACTCGTATATCATGCCGTCAAAATATCGCACCTATTTGCAGCTATGTTTAAGTCTATTTTTTCGTAAGGCTACAAACATAAACTGTGATTTTGTAAGTTATAAATACAATCGAATAAAAAGCATATTCACTTCAATTTAGAAAATATTTTGAGAAAATATTTTTTTAATATAATACAGTTTTTATTAAATGTTCACTTGATCCCTTCAGACGAAATTCCAGATTTATTCTGTTAAATTTTGAAAGATAAACATTTGAAAGATAAATATTTCGTCTGACTTTACTTACCATGATTCTGATTCATGTAAGCGCGTTTATTTGCGATGTGTCTAGAATACTTCGAGGTGCACACAAAAATTCAAATTTAATTTCTTTACCGGAACATTGTGTTTTGATATTTCAATTCAAATACGACATGTGAATTATCAAGCAAATAATCAAGAAATATTTTGAAGTTGACAAAAATTGGTTATTCTTCGTTTATAAATAAAATAGAAAAAATAAAGGAACGAGGTATGTTTTTTAGCAACACTTATTAGGGAAAGGATATTTTTTAGCCAACATTTTAAATGATTTACTGTCACCAGAATTTAGGAATACATAGATTTTAAAACGAATAAATGTTCTTCATTGCGTACATTAATAAATTAAAATTTTATTCAAAATTTCCTGAACAATTATGCATTTTTGGATTAAAATAAATGGCACAAGTAATAAACGATCGGCAACATTGCATTGTTAACAATTCGCTACGTTATTTGAAATAGTACAATTCGTCTTATTTTCAACTTATTTAATCCGTGGTTAAGTAAATAGATAATTAATACTTTTAAAAAAGTAGTACCAATCATGAAATAATAAAACATTGTAACGGTGGGGAAACGATGTTTCATTGGTTAACAAGTCGTTTACTGTTTTTTTTTTTTATATATATTATCACTAAATTACATAATTTTTTAAATTATTAAGCCTCTCAGGGGCAAGTAATTGTTATTCTGTAATATTGAACTCACACTAGAATTTTCGGAAATTTTTATTTGTAAATGAGCGCATGCATCTTTACAGCTTCTTTTCCGCAAAGACATAAAATCAAAGCTTTGTTCAAGATATCTTGTACAAATCTTGATTTAAATCAAAGAAGTATAAAAAAAAACCTCCCAGAGCCCTTTGAGTGTGGCCCGCAGAGCACAAAATATCCATTTTAAATTAGAAAAGATTCCATTTTTAAAGACACGAAATTTGTTAAGTAGAAACAGATTATGTTTCGGGATTTTTTCCAATAAAATATTTTTAGCCAAAACCTTAAAGACCCATATTTAAAACTGTAATAAAAAATTGAGGAACAGAAATGTGATCACGTGTTAATAACCAGGGCGCCCACTCCGTCCGTTTTTTGAACACCACTTTTATTTAAAGAAAAACCTTCTTTATAAATTTCATAGAAACATACCAGGAAACGCCCTTGTCTTGCAATTGTTGCAGAAACCTACCACGGATTTCTTTCTGCTTGTCTAAAATGTTTCTGGTTTTCAAAAAACGGACCGGTGGGAACACTGAATATCCATAATGACTACCGTTCTCGGATAACATGGGCATGGAGAAGCCCGACGAAGTGCTAAAAAATATTCATGGGGATTTTAATCCACGTTGATTGAAATTCGAAAATAATAACACAATCGAGGTTGTCCCATTGGTTCTCGATTGGGTTTATTTCCTGGAAATTTCGGTACCGGAGAAGCACAGTAAAGTCTTTTTGGAAATTTTCTAATCCCTCACTAAATTTAGAGCTGTATGAAATGTAGCATTGTCATACTGAAAGATGCCACTCTACTCAGGGAAAAAATGCATTTATGGGCTTGTTGTGCATAAATATTTGATGCATGCTTAAGCTTTTGGTGGGCTGCTGTATATAATTTAAATAACTTAATTTTAATCCTCTGCTACCAAATATTTCGCTAGAATTTTTGAATAAAATTTTCTTTTGAAACATTTGGAAAAAAGGCATTTGTTTATTTTTTGCCCATATATTCATAAATTCTGATGGCATTCAATTATTTATACATTCTAGCGACAGAAGTTCTTTGAACCAGAGAAGCTTAAATCGGTCCATGTCGCACGCTACAATGATACGTTCACCTAAAAAAGGTATAAACCATTCCCCATAACAGGGACGACATATCTTTCTATTAAAAATAAGTTATATGACGACCACCGAGGCGAACCAGAAGTCCGATGGCCACCCGTTTTCCAGAAAAATATTTTTCGACATATTGAAAGAAATAATATCTAAAATTAAATAAGATGAAGCATTCTGTTGAGGAAATGGTGTGGCAAATTTCTTTCTGGAATATGGGATAATCCGTTGCCATCGAAATACTCAAGGCCAGAGGACACGAGTTGTGACGTCATCACTAATCGACCAACTTCTACTTGTGTTGGAATTCACACCGGAAAATTTTGAATAGCAATTTTATTTTATTTTATTTGTGGAATATCTATCATCTTATAAAACAATATTAACTATTTAAACATACCGGTGAGAATTTGGAATCCCCCCAATAAAAAATCAGCCAGATGCGGCAACACTGTGAGATTCCGCATCTAACTGAATTTTTATTTAGGAATTCCGAATTCTCACCAGTAATTTTAAATAGTTATTATTGTTTTATAAGATGATAAATATTCCACAAATAAAATAAAAGAAAATTTCTATTCAAAATTTTCCGGTGTGAATTCGAACACTAGTGAGAAGTCGGTGATTAGTTATGACGTCACAACTCGTGTCCTCTGGCCTTGACTATTTCGATGGTAGCGGATAGTCACGCGAGCACTCCCGCTTGGTCCGTTTTTTGGACACCACTATTTTTATAAGGAAAATCGCCTTTATAAATTTTGTAGAAACTCGCCTGAAAAAGCGTTTTTCTTTCAATTGTTGTCGACACTTACAACAAATTTATTTCTTTAATAATAGTGGTGTTCAAAAAACGGTCCAGGAGGAGACCTGTCATTCCTGCTCAAGACACTCCGCAACTGCTACTCCGTTTTGGCACAACTTTTTCTTAATAGAAAATATTCCTATATTTAATCTATATATTTTGTAATATAATGTGAACATGTACCATAGCAAAAAAAGGCGCCCCACAATTGTTTAAGTTAGTAGGTATGGATTTGCGCAGGGACGTACTATTCTACGTGATAGGAAGTACATTTCTTGAATATTTTTTTGTACTTATTGGATCTCAGACTTTCTTTCACTGAATATGTCGAATAATTTTCCCGCATACTGGTCACAATCAGAATTCATCTTCGCCGTTTCTGTCTTAGTATGTAGCCAGTGGCATAGCGTGGGGGGGATCAAAGCATTTTCCTACCAGTATTATTGTATGCTAAACTTTGCTTTGTTTAATCGTATAACGTTCAATGGATAAATAATGCCAAATATTCTATATAATAGTGTTGCTAGTAAAATGATCGACACACCACCAAACGCTATGTCACTATGTGTGTCCATTATACAGTCGTGGGAAAAAAGTAAATACCCCAACTAACTCCTCAACAAATTATAGTAGAAGAACATTACTGGTACTGAACGATTGGTAATAAAGTCCACTTTTAAATGATGTATATAAAATTTTCTTAGGGGACATCTACACATTAAAATGAACCATAACTTTGTTTTTTACAATAGCAGTACACATTTCTGACAGCATAAATGAACTCTACGGCCTGAAATTAGCCTAAAAAAATTATGCAATTTGAACGATAAGTTTCCGAGAAATTAAATATTTTAAAACGAGCGTATTTTAGGGGCTGTATCCAAATTGAAATTTGGTACTCGATTGTTGACCGAGGGCCCCCCTTCTTGATAAAGGCACCTTAAGCGTCCCTCAAGCAGTCATTGAAGACTGCTGGATTACAGGATAGCATAAGAAATTTCAAAATATGTAGTCACTTCTATAATAGATGGCCCCTTAAACCATCATTTTGCCATTTTTAAGCATAAATTGAAAACTACTCGGAAGAAAAATGTGAAATTTTGGATCTCCATAAAGCAGGTCTTAATAAATCTAAATCCATAAAAAAATTGTAGGTTGCAATTCATAATTTTTTTAAATATTAATTTCATAATTCATAATTGATATAATTAAATTATAAAAATTGCAAATTCAACGTATTTATGTTTGGGAATATTAGTATTATTGCTACACAAAAAATTAACACATTAGAAGTATAATTTCAGGAGATATTAATGAAAATAAGAAAATGTAATTTAACATTAGAAGCACTAAAATTTGAATGTTTATAATTAAAAAACTTAGCATTCAAATAACTTGAAATTTGGTGTCTAGGCATAGTTTGAACCGAAGATGTGAAATATCTTGTTAAAATTGGGTACTGCTATTAAAAAAAAGAAGTTTGGGTTCGTTTTATTATGTAGATGGCCCCCTAGCAAATTTTATATACCTCATTTAAAAGTAGACTTTATTTCCAATCGTTCGGTATCAGTAACTTTCTTCTACGATAATTTGTAAAGGAGTTAGTAGGGGGTGTTTACTTATTTTTTTGCACGACTTTTAATAGAAAATAAATAAATAATTATTAATTTTAATTTTAAGCTTATTCTTATTTTTCGGTAAAAATCGCCATTAAATAAGAAGAAAATTACTTTTAAGTAAAAGTGGTAACATGGCATCTTCTTCCCTCTTCCTACAGCCGCCCCCACTCATAAAACAATGTGCTCTTGCCAGCTTGTACCATTCCAATATTGTTTTTAGTGTTTTTTACGCTTCTCTCGGTATACGCTAACGTCCATCCGTCCGCTACAGAAAATACATTATTCATCCGAAATTTCAATCTGTGGCTATACCGTGCTGGTAATGTCGTGGAAATTCCAGTCACTTCTTCTGATGCACAACAGTTAGCATAGATGCTGTCACCATCCATCAGCTGCTGAGCAGCTTCCATCGAAATACTCAAGGCCAGAGGGCACGAGTTGTGACGTCATCACTAATCGACCGACTTTTCACTAGCGTTGGAATTCTTCGCCTTCTTTTAAGAAGAGGTTTTCTATAAGGTAATACTGGTGCCGAAATATTTTCTGGTCAGCAAAATTCAATGAGGCTTACGAACCATGAGACAACCACCTCATCGAGTTGGAGGCTGAAATTTCAGAATTAGCTGAATCTCGACTCCCGTATTAAAACGCAATCAGTCTGCCACGTCATATTTTGGTGGAAAACACCTAAAAACCCAATTTTACCGGTTCATTGGTAGGTTTACTATTGTGTTTTCTTGCTTCCAGTCTGCAATGTTTTCATACCTTTGGGTGCAGGAAAACGCTATTATTCTCAGAAATAAAACTCTCACTTTTGACGATTCAGCAATCCTGGAGCTGTATTTCGCCGTTTTTGACGATCATTTCCTATCAACATCACGTGACTTTTAACAAAACGTAAACTCTCAAATATTTGACGAAAGCTTTGCCTCAATCACGGTCAGACTCAATGTATTTTAAGGAAACAGTTGCTGTATCTCCTCAAATAGTGCGATTTTAGGAAGCAGCTATTTGCTGGTTTATGTTAGTCCTGTAATAATTTATTTTAAAACAGAACTTTTTAGTTCTTTACAGGAAATGCTGAACTATAGGTAGTTACTGTTTCTTCATTAGGTATTTTTTTAGCTGTTAAAATTTATAGGATTGCATATTATTCTTTTTATTTATGTATTTATATGTTGTTGCTCGTTATGTTTTAATTCGAAAAGAATAAATTTCCTGTTTTCTTCAAAACCATTCAAAAAGAAAGTTTGGTCAATAAAATTTCAAACTTCCAGGATATTTTTTTAAAATTTATTTAAGAAGTATATTCTGTTTTCAATCAAATTAAAAATAAACATAATTGATCCATCTCCCCTTTATAAACAGTAAAGTGTTAAAATCTTGTCCACCTACTCAAAGTGATAAAATCTCACGCAATATGCACTTCACAGTTCGTTATTAGTGAGCAACAAATTAACCACACCATATTCTAATCATTCATTGAGCAAAGAAAATTTCACTAATAAATTATTTAATCAAGCCATATTATAAATATTCAATGACCATGAGAAAACCATAATAATATATTAGCCTTACTTAAAACTTTAAGAAATTATAGCAGTACCGATAAAATTACAATCTACCTTCTAAAACTATAAATACGCAGCAAAATTCATTACATCAATCTAAAATCACATCCATACAAGTCCCCAATTTCGAGGTCGGAAGAGCAACGGTCTCCCACGCCAAAGGCCGCGGGTTCGAATCACCCCCATGAAAACGAGAAGTGAATGTTTTCTTCTCCCTGTCAATAAATACAGGAGCTTACAATCTGTTCGATAGATGGCACCACCAGCCCTCTTTTGACGAAACCTTTGACAAAATTTATATCGTCAAGCAATTGAAGAAAGTAATTTCATCAATTTGACGAAATATTCGCTCGGAGCATTTCCCAGGAAACAGTTCCGTCAAAAACAACTAAAATTTCGTGAAATATCTGAGTATTCATTTCTGAGTGTGATGGTAAACCTACGAGTCAACCGCTAAAATCCGGTTTTTACGTGGTTTCCACCAAGATTTGACTTGGCTGACTGATTGCGTTTCAATATGGGAATCGAATTTAGTTAAATCTCGAATTTCAGCCTCCAACTCGATGAGGCGGTTGTCTGAGCTGCCGGCTACCGGTCTATAAGGAATCCAAACCAAAATTTTCCTTGTGAGGTTTGAAAAGTGAAGTTATTTTAAGGGAAATTCTTAATAGGACCTTCTTCTCTGATTAATATATATATGTATATGGGGTGTGGCTATTAAATAACCAGACTAATGCTGTTATATATTTATTTCAAATTTATACATATTTAATTATTTTCTCCTTCAATATACACCCCTCCTTTATCCATAGAACACTCCATGCGGATTTTCCACTGTTTGAAACGTGCTGCAAATCTTCTTCTGTGAGCTCTTTCGTGACGCGTGCTGCTTTTTCTTTCACAGCTTCAACTGCCTGAAATCTGATTCCTTTTAATGCAGATTTGACCTTCGAGAACAGATAAAAGTCAAATGATGCCAGGTCAGCCGAATAAGGCGGATGGTCCAAAACTGAGATGTTATTGTTGGCTAGAAACGTCTTGACAGACAATCAGTGTGAGTCGGTGCGTTGTCCTGATGAAGCACTCATGTCCTGTTCTTGCGCAGTTCATTTTTTTTCACGGGGTTGAGCAAGGGCACTTCAAGGTAGTAATGTTGATTAAAAGTTTGACCTTCAGGAACCTACTGAAGGTACACAATCCTATCAATATCGAAATTTTTTTTCAATTGTTAATGTGGAAGGGCGACCCCGGCGAACATCATCTTCAATGTCTTCTCGGCCATCTTAGATACGCTTTAACAACTCTACAATCCACTCACAAGATAATCATTCATTTCCGAATACTTCTCTTAAGAAATTATGAGTTTCAGTAGCAGATTTTCCAAGTTTAAAAAAAAATTTCACATTCATTTGTTGCTCTTTTAAAACATTGAACATTTTTCCGTCAAATCACTAAAACAGGATTCAGAACAAATGAAGGTCTCAGCCAGACTAATTGGAATACAACTAATTTAGAGACAGTAATAGATACAGGAGATTTTGCACTACAAATCTATTAGTCGTACGAATTTGGCGCATTGGCAGTTCTTCTGTAGAAGCATTAGTCTCGTTATGAAACAGCCACACCTCGTATATATATACATATACATTAAAATACAGGGGAATATTACGTATGCGTTTACCCCGATTTCTTCAGAATCTGTAAATAAACGAAAAAATATTTCCGGCATTTTCAGAACTAAACCAATGTATTCTTCCATAACTGTTTTTAAACACTCTGTTTTAAAATCTTTACTATTTCGAATTTTCGATTCTAAAATATTTGTAAAGAAATTCTTGTAAGTGGAAAATTATTCTCACAGCATGCAAATTTTTAGTTTTAGTACATGCCGAAACTGTAGCAGCTTCAGTAGATGACAATAATAAACTAGAATTTTTTGAGAGATTCTAAAATGTAAGGAGAAAAAAAAACAGAAAAAGCTATCAATACATTTTGCGTTTATTAGAATCTACCGTGAAAATCAGTTTTGAAATATACGTGTAAATTTGTGTTTTAAAATTTGTAGATATACGTACAAAAAGACTAAAGGCTGATCACAAATCTAAATTGGCCGCTTTATGACCCATTCCTAAGTTCATTTTTGATCTTAAAAGCATGAAATTGGTAGGTGCTCTTATTCAGATACTATTAATCAAACAATTTAGACAGGGTTCCCTGCAAAACATGTCTGTCAATTTCTCTGGCTAAATCTCAAAAAATTCCATGACCAAACATTCGTACAATTCTTGGCATACTATAGATATAGGAATAAAGTATTTTGAACTGATGTACATCACAAACTAATCAACTGTTTTATATGAAACGTTAATGACTTAAACTGCTTCTAAAAACATATAAAAATCACCAAACGCCGAAAAAAATCCGATAATTACTGATCTCAATAATCCTATCAAAAATTTTTGAATGACCCTGTAAACGAAACGTAAACGCTACGATTCTGTTTTACAATAGGAAGCTTACTTTGGTCGACTGTAGAAACATGTTTTAATATCATGTACATACAAGCATTTTCACAAGAATTGTGCTATTTAATATATTTTTGCTCTATGTTAAGTATAGGAATCAATTATTTCAAAGTCATATAAATCAAAAACTAATTAATTTTTTTTACACGAAACTTTAAAGGTTAGAACTACTCATAAAACAATTCAAATGCAGCAAATTAATTAAAAAATCGGAAAATTACAC